>NQII01000586.1:0-119322 GCA_002778355.1 Clitarchus hookeri | reverse complement strand
TGTGTGTGTGTGTGTGTATATATATATATATATACACACACACACACACACACACACACACACACATGTATTGTTCAATTTGCTTACAAAAGTTAACTAAATACAGATTATTTGTCATTAGATATAATATTTAAAAAATTAATAGCCCTGAGTATATGCTTTTTTTTATCAATTTCATCTAACTAAATTCTTTCACTTCTGTAGTAACATAGATTGTCTGTGTCTTGCAATCCTAATTCAGTTTTGCAGCCAGCTGCTCGTTGATGCCAGTGAATGGAGGAAGTGGCTTAGTGTGGGTGTAATGTGTGGTTCTTTATTTCAGACGTGTTGTGCTGCCCTCGCTGTGCAAAGACCTGCACTAACCATGCCTCGCAACAAACAGGTGTCCCTCCACTTTGTTGCCTTGTCGTAGTCACGCTTCAGGGGTGCACACATTTCACATTCCCTTGCCTGGCCATTCATATCTAATCTTTGGTGTAGTTCAGTCAAGGTAGTTTCAGTCATTCTCAGCTTATTATGAAAGTAATAAAATGTAAAAACTGGGGGAATTTTTTTTTTGGTAATGTTGTAATGTGACTTGAAACTAATTACATTGTTTAAATTTTTACATGTTCATTTTGTTTAATAACTGTAAGATCAGTGTAGTTTATCTTGGCACAAGATTTTAGTCATGTACATTGGTTTGCCAGGAATTTGTGCACCCCTGTTTTGCAGTAGTGCCCTGCTAATGCTGTATGCAGCCTTGTGTCATTTTTTTTGCCTTGTCTTTACCCCTTCTAGTGTGCACTTATTGCAGTTGTCAGTGAGCTTATTTGTATTGCTTGTATTTGTGCAACACCTTGTGGACTGTGAGCAGTACAAACTTACCAGCAGATAAATTTACCCATCATCATGCCATATGCACTGGATGACCTAAGCAGGATATTACATCATATTACCCAACAAGACTTTGATATATGGTGTAGCACCCTTTTTTTAATTGTAACAATTCTGAGTTTTTTCTGGAGTGTAGGCACTAGAGGTTTTCTGTAGCACAGTCAGTTAGAAATACATTTATTGCTGAATGCGAAGGACTGCGATTAAATGTATGGTGGGGTTGGTCTCGTGCATTAAAGCTACATTCTGTTTGGGCAGAACTCTGATTACACTGTCTTGGCAATAAACTTAAATAGGTCTATTCAAATTACTGATCTGTTTGTGTAGTGAAGGAGGTCATTTCCAGTGTCCCATATGAATTACTCAAGCTAAAATACAGTACATCTTTGCATTACTTTAGGAGTTTAATAAAGTTCCTCTAAAATCATTCGGAATCGGTATGCAACTTGCTGAGAACTCTTATCAGTTGCAAATACACAGTCGGATCACATTATTGTGACCACCTGCTAGTATCCAAAGTAACAGCTACCTGGAGCCATACTGTCTGCAGTGCGTCCCACAACTTTTGAAGAGTGCGTGGTGGAGGAGGCCGACGGCGAACACGACGATCGAGGTGGCCCCACAGATGTTCAATTGGATTGAGATTGGGGCTGTTTGGAGGCCAAGGAAGCACTTTGAAGTCTTGAACGTTTTCTTCCAGCCATGCACAGACACTTCTAGCCGTGTGGCAAGGCGCATTACCGTGCTAGAAGATCCCATCCTCCCGAGGAAAGACAAAGACAATGGGTGTACGTGATCGCCATGGATGGATTCATAACCAAATCGATCAAGAGTGCCTTCCACACGTATGATGATACCTAGAGAATACTACGAGAAAATTCCCCATATCATAACACTGCCCCCCACACCTTATGTTCTTCCAGTAATGGATGCAGGGTGTCTGTTCTCCGACGTTTCTCGCCGGACATACTGGCGTCCATACCTTCTATGCAGATGAAAACGTAACTCATCGCCAATCAGCAGCGATCCAGTCGCCACACTGTTGAGCAAATTTCAGTCGTTTTGTTGATGCACCTGTGTTAGCATCGATGCAGTCACCCTTCGTTTACTCCGGAGCTCCATTCGCAGAAGGGTTCGCTGCACTGTTGCGGTAGACACGTATCTGGATGCCCCCTCGTTCATTTGGATGGTGAGCTGTTCCACTGTAGCCTGTCGGTTGGCATTCTTGCACCGTCATAGTCGACGTTCACCTCGGACATCATTGGCACCTGGAGCTCCGCAGTTTCCACGACAGTTATTCCCAAAGGTGCCATTCGTCCACGCATGATAAACTTTTATCACAGAGGCACATGGACAGTTCACAAACATTGCTGTTTCTGAAATGCTTCCCCCCTTGTCCTGAAACCTTATCATCATCCCTTTTTGCAACTCGGTTTAATCGCTTCCCTTACCCATGACAGCAGGAAGTGCACTGTGTACAGCCAGTCTGTTGGTCGCAACATATACTTGCTTCACCAGCCCATGTCACTGGCCATACGTCATGGGTTACGCTCTGCAGATGGCACTTCTAGCAGGTGGTCATAGTGTGATTCAACTGTGTATGCCCATCTTAATTTTTAATATTTTTCATCCCCCTCATTCTCCCCCCTCCATCTTTTCATCCTTCTCTTCCTCCTCTTGTTCTTCATCTTCTCTTCCTCCTCCTCCATCTGTTTAGTATTATTCAGAAACTATCTTTTATTTTACCAACTGCTTAGAATCCACAATACCGAAAATAAACATTTTGTGTGCTTTTTTGCATAACTATTTATATTTATTTACATTTATTAGTGGGCTGCAGGGGTGGGACAAAACATTTTGATATTACTGCAAAAAGAGGTCAGAGTAATTTGGTCTCCTGACATTTTTTTACTAATATTATAGTTGTTTTTTTTTGTTAATGTAACATGCTCTGTACTGGAAGTGTGACACATGGAGTAGGTAGTGAACTGGTAGCCAATAATGAGGTTATAGGCTGCTGGTGAAAGGTTTTAGAAGTCAGCTGGGGTCACTAGTGTGGCTGCAGATTGTCCAGGCCAGAAACCCATGTACCTATGAAACGCGAAAACTCTTGTTGGCATCCTTTTTTCCTGTAGGTCTTGGTAGGAGGCAACAGGAAAAATGTTAGTAGTGTTGCCAACAAAGTTTGTGACCATCTGGTAAAGCAGGTGTTGGGAGCCTGTCTTCCTATTGCCACCAGCCAACTGACATGAGCAAGGCAACCTCGAAACTTCCGAGCCAAGTCCGTAGTCCAGCTGGCAGTTTGGTTGCTGCTCACACAGACGTTACATCCAGCGAGGAACCCCGGGCCTCGTGCAGGCCGGAACTTGTCCCCTCACACGGTTCAACCCAGGATTTGGTCAGGGGAAGGATGGAAGTCACCATGGTTTACACAAGAAGGTGACATGCCTCCTGTGAAAGTGGCAGCTGGTTGCTTTCATGTCGGTCGGTGTTATCCCGACGGCACTGGAACATGGAGTAGACTTCTAGTATTGCATTCTCTATACAGAGATGGTAGTAACAACAGTGATTTACGTTTGTGCGCAGATGCAAACAACTCTCTCTAACTGNTATTTTCAGAAAAGCCCCTAAAGTAGAAAATTACCCTAGTTACCAAAGTCAAATCACAACAGATACAATTTACCTAGACAGGATGCGAGTTCGGCATGTTACCAGAGATTAAGCATGCCTGGTCTGAGTAACAGCGCGTCTGTAAAAGTGAAGTTTTGTAATGAAAATTGCTACACTCCTTAATGTTTTGCGTGGAAAGGAAGTTGATGTCGACAGTGTAGGCTCGAGACATGTAGTGCACCACTGTTGCCCAGTGCGTGGTGGTTGCACAGGTATAGTTCTATTTATGTTCCGTTTCCCTTGTATCTATCTGTCTGACGCCTGCAGAGACAGGTCCGCTATACCTGGCACAGAACTTCTTGGGAGCTCAGCATCAGACTATCGGTGAGTATTACCAAGCCCTGTTGCCACATCTGTGAACCATCCGTCGTGTCATAATACGTGTGTCGTGAAAACTGAATATTGTAGTAATAAAAATTACAAGTCTATACATAAAGACATGTTTGAATATAGCAGCAGGAGAAATCAGTACACCATGCACATGATATACTTGGAAGTTTATAAACATTAGGAAACTGTTTGAGCAGGCGAACTGCAAAATTTTTAGGTTTGTAGAAAATATATTCTGACAATTGAACTTACTGATAGCAATATCTATTAAACGTAAATGTAATAATTTTCATTTACTCACAGTTGCATGTAGCATATAAAAATAATTCATCATTCTTGCTGTAACTTGTAATCGCATCGCAAGCTCCTCTTCCCCACCCGCGCGGTTGTAATTTAATTGCTTTCTATTATAAATTTCCTCCAGTGATTGGATTTCTTGTAAAAAAAAAAAACCGATACTTTTCAATTATTTTGCCTTGGAACTCTTTGAGACGGTGTAATCTATTTTCCCACACATAGCTGACATGATTTGTTGCACTGTACTTTTACTGACATTACACGGTCTCGCTGTCAAACTTTTAATTTTGTTTAAAATTTATACTTTAGTAAAATTGTTTGTTTGCCAATTAAGTAAAAAAAAGTTATGCACACTTAAGGTTGTAGATCAACCTTGTTTGTGAACCACTTTTTTTTGCAACTGATGATGCTGGCACAAGGTTGACTTAGTGCCATAACTTTACACGCAAGCAACTGAAGGAAAAACGAGGGGCGTTCAAAGTGCGTCACAATAACGCGGCCGTAGAACAGCAGACACCAACGCTGGATGGAATGAGCGGCTGTGCTACACATTATCTTGTGTTGACTAGGCACGAAACAGAATGAGGTAGTGCCTTTTTGAAAGCAAGAAGAGCACAATTAGATATGCCTACAAAATATTGTTTCTCGTCGAGGAAAAACTAATAGTATCCTCTATTCTGAAAAAATAGTCTTGAGTTTACGTCTGCTGATCTCCTTAATAATGTAAAACATGAATTGATAAAGATGCAGATTTAGAATTTTCACCTGCTTGTTCAGAAAAATAAGCCTCTTTCAAAAAGTCACTGAATATTAATGACATATTTCACAATTTTTTTGAGCGCATCTGAGTAACGTTTGACTCGACTCGCTGTGGCCACTGTAACACTGCAAACTACGCAACAGCGCACAGCCGTGATAGGCTACTGGCGTCAGCTAGTGGGAGGAGCGCAGCTGTGATAGGCTACTGGCGTCAGCTAGTGGGAGGAGCGCAGCTGTGATAGGCTACTGGCGTCAGCTAGTGGGAGGAGCGCAGCTGTGATAGGCTACTGGCGTCAGCTAGTGGGAGGAGCGCAGCTGTGATAGGCTACTGGCGTCAGCTAGTGGGAGGAGCGCAGCTGTGATAGGCTACTGGCGTCAGCTAGTGGGAGGTGCGCAGCGGTGATAGGCTACTGGCGTCAGCTAGTGGGAGGAGCGCAGCTGTGATCGGCTGACTTTGAGCAGCCAAGAAGTTCTGTGCCTGGTGTTACTGAATACGCTTATGTTGTATCGCGTGAACAGAAACTGAACAGCGCAAATTGCCAGTGACACACATTGTAACTTTACCAGCATTTATTCTTATTTTTTGTGTTTATGGTATTTTGCTGTATTTGACTAGAATAATTTTTATTTGTTACGTTTACTGTATTTTGCTATATTTGACTGGTATAATTTTTTTTTTACAGTATTTTCACAGTTTTACATTATGTTAGTATTTCTTACATATTAGTATTATTTATTATTATTATTATGTTTTCAGTGCCCATTAATGATGATGGGGGCAGGGGACTAACCTTTCTAACATTTAATTTTGTGTTTTGCACTATGATTTAACCATAGTAACTTGAAATGATTTGAAAGGTGCTCTTCGTTGTCTCTCTACTTAACTTCTAATATAAATTTACGCAGTAACTTTATTTAACGTTCAGTTAAACCGGATTTTATGTTTATACTCTTGAGCTTTTCTCAATCACACCATGTCTAAAAGTGTTTGCCCTTGTTAATGTGTATATTATGGACAACCAATGCCTTCAAAATTTACAGGCTATTCAAAAGAGTGATTTTTCGTAAGGTTACCATTTTTCTGCATCGAGGGTTTTGATGCGTGTGTTAATTGGGAATTACCTTAATTTATTAATTTTTACTCATGTAGTTCACTTTCAATCTTTTTACAATATTTAAAATCACTGTAATTTCATCATTGAGTTATACAAGATGTGTGTATTAAATAACAAGACATACTCATCTTTATATACATTAAAATTCTGATATTTGTCTCTTTCCATATAGTCCCCGTTCGCACTTTGACTTCAATGCAGTCTCGCTTTCCACTGGTCAAATACATAGAGCAGATGTGTTTCTGGTTAGCTGTTTTAACATTTCTACCATTTTCCGTTTTATAGCATCAACTGACTCACAAGTATTCCTTTAAGGGTTCCACCTGGTGGCAGCTATTTTAGAAAATGTAATGATGCATACGTAAAGACAACTCTCCAGTTTCTGTATAGAAAATGTAGCATCTAAAACACCCATTTTAGACATTTCTACTTCCAAAAAAAATTCTTGGAGCTGAAATAATAACGTGAAACTTGTCGTTAGCACAAAATGTTTTCTTAAAAGCTTTTATTGTGTAAACACCTTTTTATAATACTCAACCGTTTTAGAACTACATGTTTTCCACCAAAACTCTGCAAAATATTCTATGCTTCAGCTAGGTGGGACACTTAAACTCGGACTTCATTTTACGAAAATGAAGTTATGTGGTGCAAATCGAGTGAATATGTTCCAGTGTAGTGATGTGTTTGTTGACCAAAGATTACTTTATAGAAAAGCTGTGTGAGCAAGCACATTGTCTTGATTAAGAGTAAAACCATTTTTCCACAATTTTGGATGTTTTTTTTCTGATAATTTCTCTCGGCCATGTCAAAACTTCCTTATAATAATGCAGTTTAGCTGTTGTCCCTTCTGGAACACATTCTTGCAAAATTAGATATTTTTATCTTAGGATCATACTTAAAGATCAAGGTTTTGTCACAAATTATGATTTTTTTTTTTTTAAGGCTAGGATTGGTGTCAAGTTATTGCAGTGTGCCAGCACAAATTTTGTAGCAGCATTGAATTGTGGCGGACGATGCTGCTGGTCGGCGGGTTTTCTCGGGGATCTCCCATTTCCCTCGCCCTTGCATTATAGTGCTGCTCCATACTCACCTCAATTCACCCTCATNGTTTTCTCGGGGATCTCCCATTTCCCTCGCCCTTGCATTATAGTGCTGCTCCATACTCACCTCAATTCACCCTCATCGGCTCTCAAGACGTTGATGTTAAGAGTCGCCCAAATCTCTCTCCACTCCACTCCGTGTAACAGCATTATTTTTCTCTGATGTGAGAACCTAAGGATCTTCTTGGTACTAAAGTTTTGTTTTTGTTGAGATCACAGAAAATATTCCTTTCAGTATTGTTGTCAGTGTTAATGACTAGCTATCATTTTTACACAGAGTCAGTGGTCTTCACAACCTTTAATTTTTCCAACTTTTTTTTATTTTATTTTTTTTATATTTTTTTTTTTNCACAGAGTCAGTGGTCTTCACAACCTTTAATTTTTCCAACTTTTTTTTATTTTATTTTTTTTATATTTTTTTTTTTAAAGTAGAGGATCATCCAAGATGATGATCCATGTTGTGACGTCCTTCACTGAATATTTTGTGCCCNTTTTTTTTTTTAAAGTAGAGGATCATCCAAGATGATGATCCATGTTGTGACGTCCTTCACTGAATATTTTGTGCCCCGCACATGTATGAGACATGCTGACTTCCCCGTAAGCCTTAGTAAGGATGTGAAAATATTAAGTTGGTATTGTGGTCATTTTACTAAAAATTTCTAACGTACATATTACTGACTTTTAAACTTAGCATTACTTTAGCACACGACAGAAAACACAAGTGCACCAAACGATGACTCGCGGTCAACTGAATGGGCAAGAGTGTTGTTTGTCATGCAGGTTTGATTTAGACAGGTCTATGGTCTCTGCCAAGGAATCGTAATCGGCACTGCTTTTGTAAGTTAATACACACACTTCATATATGCTTTCATACCTAAAACAAAAATTTTCAGTTAATAGTTTTTATGTCTTATTTGGAATGGGACACGATTAGTTGTGTGTTTGAATGATTGTTGTTGCACTGTGCATGGAGGCTTCTTCTTGATTCTCATATTTTGTTTCTCATGTTTTGTTTCTCTTTATTTCTGTTGCAGTGTACAAGTGAAGCTAGCCTTGCATGAGCACCCAGTAGCTGTAGTGTTGTAATGGCCGCATACATAAATCGCACGTTCTCCTTGGTGTCCGGGGACGGCCCTGCATCTCGGGGCTCTGCCCTCGCTCCCTCCATGTCACTGATCGACTCGCGCTCACTGCCCGATGCTTCTCCACTGCAGGTGTTCGTGAAGGCCAAGAAGAAAATCAACGATATCTTTGTGGAGATAGAGGACTACGTGCAGGACGCCGTCCGCTACATGAAGAGTGAGTAGCACCCACGTTCTTGTCACGTCACTTCATTATGTTGTTGCCTGCTTACCTCAGTCGTCAACATTGTAGTTATCGCTGCAGATGTGCCGGTGTCTTTTAACTTTATAAGTGTGTTAAATTAAATATGTTTTTCACAAGTAAAGGCTGAAGATAATACATATATATCGTTATTAGATTATTTCACANTGTGTTAAATTAAATATGTTTTTCACAAGTAAAGGCTGAAGATAATACATATATATCGTTATTAGATTATTTCACAAATTAGAAAAAATTTCTTAACGCCTCTGTGAATGCACTGTAGTACATTGCTTAAGCAGCATGTTCCTGAAATATTTGGAGAACATTTATGGGCCATTCCGTACTCCACGATAACACCAGACGAACATGTCGAGAAATGCTTAATAGAGGCTTATGGCATACAAAGTGTCAGGGGAAAATTGTAAAAATGTTGTTAATATCATCTTTAAGCTTCAGGATAAAAGTTTTCCATCACATAGGTGACAAGAAACAGGCTCCGTGTAAACTGATGGCAACGCTGCAGTGTTTACCTGCTTGTGATCCCTAAAAGTTTCCCTAATTCATGTGCTACCAACTTCATCAAACAAATGAAAATTCTGAGACATTTTTGGTTTCACATTTGTGTCATCTCATGAATGTAAGATAATCACCCCAAATTTAGGTTAATTTTTTTTTCTCTTCCCCCGAAAACTGTGGAAACACCCGTTACGGGAGAATGTTCGTTTACTTAGGGGAATTTTTTCCATTAATATTTAACCATGTGTTAGCAAAAATTTCTGTGTGGAGTTGTATTTATTACCTATGGCATTTTATATGGACTTATTTGAATTAAATGTATTTTGCTTGTGTTTTTTTTTTTTTTTTGTTTACCTATGCAATTTGAAGGCTTACTACTTTATATAACATGTTGATGATGTAGATTGTAAAATTTTCGTAGTGCCAAGATATGAGAGCCTGTATACTTGCACACACTCCTGATTGGAAGGTTAGTCATGCCCTCCTGTAGAACCCAACTGCATGGTTCCAGGTTCTCAAGTATATCCTGTGAAAAAGCTGGGAGGAAAATGTGTTTTCAATTATGTGTGTAGCTCTCATGATATTTATTCATAATGGTTACTGAAAGTGTGTGATGATAAATCAAGAGCAAAGTGTTATTTTGTTAAAAAAGTTTCTCTTCGGTAGCATGAGAGAGACTGCTTTCACATAAAGGTAATTTATACTAATTTTTTTCAAAAGTTTGTAGTTAATGAATTTTCTTGTTCGTGTCTGAATTTCTTCTAGAACAAATTTTGGTGTCCTTGAAAGTTTTGAAAAAATACCTTGAAAGTGCTTGAAAAGTAATTGAAATTTTTGGCTGAAAAGCATTGGGAACCCTGTAATCTTTTCCTCTCTTCTGTTCTGCCATTATCTGTTCCTCCCACCTTCTTAGTTTTCCCAGGGGCCTTCTTTCTGTGTATTTAATTTCCATAATTAGTTTTGGTAGCCCCTCCTCTCATTCTCCGTATATGTCCATTCCACTTCATTCAAGGCTTCTCAATAATCTTATTAAAATCCTGTACTCCTGCTTGTGCTTGTACGACTTGGTTTCTAATCCTGTCATGCCTTATTGTTATCAGCTTGATCCTTGTAAACCATCACTTTTTCACTTTTATTTTCCAAAATTTCTGTAATCCATTATCCACGTTTCTGCTGCATATGTTGTGAGTCTGCAAATATTTTGGCAGCGGCGATGCTGCATTGCTCTGAGCCAGTAACCCTTTGTATATTATTCACGGTACATATACCGAGTGGTGACGGGGAGGAGAGGATTGGTATTGCGGCAGTGCATGGCGTGGTCGTGAGATAGTCACATGTCTGGAGATGAAACTCCTCACTGCTCAGTGTCCCTCCAGCATGGCTTGTACTGGGGTTGGTGCATACGCTCTGATAGAGGGTACATATGTGTGTGTGTGCAGGCGTACCGGTCGACAGCATCATCGTCGCCCCAGAGGATACTGCAAAAGTGGAGTCTTACACGTTTAAGGTGCGTGGCATCAGGGATGTGTTGACCCGCGATCACATGAAGGTCGCCTTCTTTGGCAGGTAAATATGCACACCTCCTTCCTTATAAAACCTGGGTGGTGATTCCGAACAACTCTCACTGCATCGTTTGATCAAAATCCCCCAAAATATCTATAACGACTGACCTGTCATAATGTTCATTTTCCTGGAAACCTTGAGGGGTCGTTTTAGTAAGGTTATACTGAATTATCGCACTCTCAATATCTGCATGAATGTGTTGTCTAGATAAGAATACAGTGTATGAATTTTTAAATTATGTTAGTCACACGGATTTAAAAAAGTTTAAAACAGTGGAAACTGTATTGAATTGCAATGTAAATGTCATGAATTTAATACGTAGTTGAGGGGTATGTAAAATCAAGGTTCACTGCCTATTCGTTCACAGAAAAATACCACAAAAGAGATATCTGTGTAATACACCATTAACTACTGCCAGCATCACTACAACATGTAAACATCATCACTGTCATGGACCTAGTTACTGATATCCATGAGTTCATTAAGGGTTTCAGTTAAAAAATCAGGAACATACAATTTATGTTACTATTGCACAAGTTCTTATATGCACATACTGTGTGTGCAAAACATACTGTGTATGCAATTGTTCCAGTAGGCATCTGAATTGAATCAAAATTCAACTCGTATTCCCAGAACATTTATTTACTGAGATACGCATGCACGTGTAAACTACAATTTCACAGAAATTATTTTAACACATAGCCATCTTAAAAGGTTCTCCATTAACAATTAACCTAGGGATGGGTCTGTTCCATAATTTTTTCCGTTCTCGGTTTGGTACTTGTTCTTAAAAATCTTTTTTTGGCTCTCAATTATTTTTCTTGTTTTTAGCTGTTTCAAGTATAATGTCAGGTAACATGTATCAGCTTCAGGCATTCTTTTTATATAAAGTGGCTCTAGTTTGATAGAGAAATACGGTAATAAAACAGTTATTTGCACAATTTAACTAATCCAGTAATACAGAAATTAGTAAATACAGTACACATTTTTTGTATTTTCTAATTGAAAATTAAATGCNGCAATTGTTCCAGTAGGCATCTGAATTGAATCAAAATTCAACTCGTATTCCCAGAACATTTATTTACTGAGATACGTATGCACGTGTAAACTACAATTTCACAGAAATTATTTTAACACACAGCCATCTTAAAAGGTTCTCCATTAACAATTAACCTAGGGATGGGTCTGTTCCATAATTTTTTCCGTTCTCGGTTTGGTACTTCTTCTTAAAAATCTTTTTTTGGCTCTCAATTATTTTTCTTATTTTTAGCTGTTTCAAGTATAATGTCAGGTAACATGTATCAGCTTCAGGCATTCTTTTTATATAAAGTGGCTCTAGTTTGATAGAGAAATACGGTAATAAAACAGTTATTTGCACAAGTTAACTAATCCAGTAATACAGAAATTAGTAAATACAGTACACATTTTTTGTATTTTCTAATTGAAAATTAAATGCNTTTAACTAATCCAGTAATACAGAAATTAGTAAATACAGTACACATTTTTTGTATTTTCTAATTGAAAATTAAATGCACCCCATTATTTTAACAATAACATTTTTGCTACTTTAACATAAGCTCATACAATGTGTTCATTATTTTAAACTTGTACTTACAGAGATTGGCCTTCAAGTTGGACCAAAAATCTTGTTATTAAATAGTGTTCCTCCAGTTCAGCACCGTGAAGGCTTTATTTTCCACGGTTATTTTGTTCTTGTTCCACATGACAGCAGTATATGTCATCTATGGACACTTTTTAATTTTGGTTATAAAAGAGAAATACATGGTTAGATATCAATACGATTTTGTTGTAGAATCTTCCAAGATGTTAACCAATTGTAAACAGGAAAAATTACATATTAATTAATAGTAACTTGGTGGCAGGTGATTAGTTCCCACTTCATGTTCTACTTTGTGTAACCACTGTGTTTACTGTTTGTCATAGTGGAATTGAAATTTTGACACCGATTCTCGGTCCCTGTTCTCAACGTCAAGAACTGACGGAACCGAGAACCGGTAATCGGAACAGACCCATTTCAGGTCTGTACATTTGCCTAAAAAAGCCTTTATGAGTATATAGTCATATTTTGATACATTTGTTTATTTATAATGCCAAAATAATAAGTTTTTGTCTGTATATGTATTTATGGATTGTTTCACCTTTGCCATTTATTTGAGATTTGTATTATTTGCTTTAAAAAAAAACCAGCATCACACACACATTTGTAATAAACTCAGAAACATTTTATAAACAATTTGAACGTGAACATTAATTTTTCAGATAAACTAAATTTGAGCTTTTAAAAGTTTATCCACTTAAAGAACTGAACTCGTTAATTTTAATTATGANTTTTTCAGATAAACTAAATTTGAGCTTTTAAAAGTTTATCCACTTAAAGAACTGAACTCGTTAATTTTAATTATGAATTTGCAAAACACTTGTTTTTACTGATGCGTTACCTTCTAAATGTCATTGGAACTCAATTTAGGTTTAATTGTACATTGCCAGCTTGGTGTACAGAATGAGTGCTGCAATGGNTTGTCTGTATATGTATTTATGGATTGTTTCACCTTTGCCATTTATTTGAGATTTGTATTATTTGCTTTAAAAAAAACCAGCATCACACACACATTTGTAATAAACTCAGAAACATTTTATAAACAATTTGAACGTGAACATTAATTTTTCAGATAAACTAAATTTGAGCTTTTAAAAGTTTATCCACTTAAAGAACTGAACTCGTTAATTTTAATTATGAGTTGGCAAAACACTTGTTTTTACTGATACGTTACCTCCTAAATGTCATTGGAACTCAATTTAGGTTTAATTGTACATTGCCAGCTTGGTGTACAGAATGAGTGCTGCAATGGNTCTAAATGTCATTGGAACTCAATTTAGGTTTAATTGTACATTGCCAGCTTGGTGTACAGAATGAGTGCTGCAATGGTAGTGGTGGAAGTGACATAACTGCTGGCTGCGTGTTGTACAGGACGAGTAACGGCAAGAGTACGGTAATCAACGCAATGCTGCGGGAGAAAATCCTTCCCAGTGGTATCGGCCACACGACCAACTGCTTCCTGCAGGTGGAGGGCTCCGAAAACGGCGAGGCTTACCTCTGCACGGAAGGATCCTCCGAACGACAGAATGTCAAGGTATGTGCCTCAGGCGCACCCCACTGTAGCTCGTTACCTTCCTGTTGCCTGCACAATTAATAGAGTTATTATGTAAGCACGGCACTTGCTCATCTTGAAACGTAGTATACAATTCTAGACCTCTGTGAGACCATTCATATGTGATTGATGCTCGTGTGTAGTACAGTAGTGTGTGGCCATGTATTTAGCTCTTAAAATGAATGCAAGTGCCAGTAGTGAACTCCAGCAATGGAATGGAATCGCATGTGGGAATCTTGTCAGACGATGCTGCTGGTCAGCAGGTTTTCTCGGGGATCTCCCATTCCCCTCGTCCTTCAATTCCACTGCCTCTCCATACTTACCTTGTTTCACCCTCATTGACCCACAATACCTCTATGTTAAGAGCCGCTCAAATCTGTCCACTGTCAAATAAAAGGATGAACACATTTACATGGACTGAAGTGTGCTATGTTGTGAAATGCATCACAATACTTACTGCTTTGTTGCATTTTGCCTATTCCCCTATTTGCTAACATAAAAGGCTTTTCTACATTGCTGTTAAAAAAATATTGGTGTTCATAAATTTTTATTGCAACTTCCATGGAAAATTGTTGAATTATCAGGCTTAGGGAGGGGTAGGGGCCCAAATACTATTGTTGGCCCCAGGCCCCTGAGAAACCTCTGTGCAGACCTGTCCGTTGTTCAGTATTGCACCTACCTCCTGTCCTCGTCACCACCCTCCTGCTGCCTGTGAAGGAGCGTGAAGTGCGACAGTGATGATGCTGGTCCTGTACAGTCGGTGGGGCAGCTAGCTCACGCACTCTGCAAGGAGAAGCTGGGAGAGAGCCAGCTGGTTCACATCTTCTGGCCCAAGGACAAGTGCCTACTGCTGCGTGATGATGTCGTCTTCGTCGACTCTCCGGGCATAGATGTGTCTCCCAACCTGGACGAGTGGATTGACCGCCACTGCCTCGATGCAGACGTCTTCGTGTTGGTCGCCAACGCAGAGTCCACCCTCATGCTCGCAGTGAGTATCTCACAGTATGTCGAGCCTGGACCAAGGAGGTGCTCCTTCACCGTGGTAGTGGCAGGACTGTGCTGCCAAGTTGGATTTAAATGCTAAAAGAACTTAAAACAGTTATTAAAATAGTGTGGGTTTTTATCTAGAAAATGTATTTGCGTAGATTTCAGTATTGTTAAGTTAAGACAGTTATATAAAATACATAATAAATTTAGTACGAAAAGTAAAGTAAAATGTGCGAAGATCATTTACATGCCCTTCAGTCTGTTATTTACAGCAGCATGGCAAAATAAGTGTGCCATTGTTATTCCATTCACTTGTGCAATTGAGAATTCTTTTAGTAATGGTATATCATCACACAATTTTTTGTAGCAAATGCATTTATGAAGGCAAGGAATGGTAATAAAAAAGTGTGCACAACTGTCGGTAACAATTTCGAAGTGGCCTTACAACAGGAGGTAGTAT
Organism: Clitarchus hookeri; assembly: GCA_002778355.1. Lineage (NCBI taxonomy): Eukaryota > Metazoa > Arthropoda > Insecta > Phasmatodea > Phasmatidae > Clitarchus > Clitarchus hookeri. Next base: position 104,153 of record NQII01000586.1, on the reverse strand, counting down.
TTTAATATTTTTAATTAATTGTGCATAGATAAATTGTAAAATCGTGGACAAAATAAAAATTTACAAAGGTCAGAAAAATAAAGATGCCTGTTGAATTACGTGTGTCGTGGCTGTTCTAATGTTTATGAGTGCTGCTTCCTGGCTCCGATTAGTATGTCGTAGTGCCCAGCAGACATCTGAGTAAGTCTCTGAGAGGGCGTGCAGGGTAAGCATTGCAGTGGGGAAAGAGACGAGTGCGCAGGGCTAGACATGCTGTCAGCTGTCTCACAAACATTAGGTGGTGCATCCTTACCGCTGTTACCAAAGACTGCAGACTGGATGTTTGTGGGATAGCGCATATGCTGCTGGGTCGTTCTGTTGTCATTCAGCTACAGACTGGTCTGTGATGAGCTACAGACAAGCGAACATGAGGGAACTTTAATTATTTTCTCAATCAAAGAGATGGAAGATGCTTGAAATCAATTACTTATGCACATAAACAAAAGTTATACTTACAAGAATAGCAGTGTTATCAAATGTCAAAAGGACATTACGCTGACCTTAAAGTTGAAAATCATGCATTGTGTTAGCAAAAACACTAAAAATATTTTTCGCAGAATTTAACAAATTTGTTAATTGAAAACTATTAATCTAAACTGGATTTACGTATGTCCTATTTACTTTCAGTGTAAATACTCATTGGTTCACACAAAAACTGTGCCATTGTTTTGGTACATTGCAAATTATTAATTCTTATTTGTCACTTGTAACAGTTATTTTTCCTTGTCCCTTGAAAAATGTAATAGGGTTCCACTGTAATTGAAATGTGCTGTTAAAGAAAACCTAAACTTAACGCGTGACGTCTGGTGGTTGACGACGACGTCACGGTCGAGCAAGGTTTTAGTGTGTCTGTCTGAGACATGGGTAATTTAACTGGCTGATCTTATTGAATGCTTACAGAGCTCCGGCCAGTATTTAAGATAGGCCGCGTGGCTTGACGGCATGGCACAAAGTTAGTCGTGGGCTTAGCTGTCCTGCGTACTGGTTGGCACACTGCCACGAGTTTACCTGTACTGGATGTGGCCCAGGGTAGCTCCTTGCTCTGCTGCTGGTGCGGCTGCTGTCGAACGGAGCTGATGCCCAATCCTTGGACGGAAGTGCAGCTGCGTCTGACGGTGCTGAAGGGTGCCCGCTGAGGGCTGCTGGTCAGACTTCTCTGGAACCAGGGATTCGCGCTCCCTAGCGGCACATGGCGTCCTTGACAGAAGTCGGTAATGACCGGGTGCGGTCGGCCATTGTTCTTGATTGGGGGCCGAAGTAAGGATGGCAGGAGAGCTGGCGGGTGAGGCCTTGCCAACTGGTGGGCTGCTTGAGCTCGTTCTTCAGGGTTATGCTGCAAAGTGCAGTTGGGGCTGGGTTACAGCTCCCGTTGAATTCGGAGACAGTAGCTGCCTTCCTAGGTTGCCACTTTGCACCACTTCTGAGGGTGTAAGGCATACAGGTAGGTACTAAAGTCGCTAGAAAGGAGAGCAGGCAACGATGGTCCGTGGTTAGGTGTGTAACTAAGCCAAGGCCAAGCCAACCAGAGACATGCCCAATCACTCCTTCCGGCGACAGTTCAGCGCGGTGGATGGGGTGAGTCGGCTGCGCTGGTTGACTAGCCGCCTTGTGGATTGTGTCCCTTGTGGTTGTGGCTCTACCGTACTGCACACCAGGTGCACAGTATGGGTGGCTGTCTAATGGGTGAGTTAGCGATGTATGTGCGCCCGGTTAAGGGAGCCCGCAGTCATATTCTAGGTTCGGCAATGGGTTGTAAATTATGCAGTCTCCTGCTTTCCCTAGTGGGCAGACATCTACNTATGGGTGGCTGTCTAATGGGTGAGTTAGCGATGTATGTGCGCCCGGTTAAGGGAGCCCGCAGTCATATTCTAGGTTTGGCAGTGGGTTGTAAAATACGTGGTCTCCTGCTTTCCCTTAACGGGCAGACGTCTATGGGTGGTATAAACACAGTCACCCTAGAATCAGTACCGAGGTTTGTTAGAAAATGTATTTATTCTGTGAGGAATAAACACGGTGGCTCGTACTATCTCCTAACTAACCAGGAACAGAACGGAAGTAAACTACGTTAACCAGGTGAATGGGACCTGGGTCTAAACTGAACAAGAGCAGATGCGGCTAGGTAGCTATGATAAGTCCCTAACTATCTCAATGCTGTTGTCCAGAAGGGACTTTGGGTGTCACTACCAGAAGGGTAGTGCATGTTGAGGGAGGTTGAAGACTTCTTCAGGGGTTGCTAGTGCAGGTCTTGAAAAAGTCTGGTAGGTCGCGAAGACGGGGTCAGCAGAGCGCTGCACTACGCGAGATGGTGGAGCGAGCTGCTGGAGATGAACTGCCATTTCTCGGCGGTGCATGGACATATATTCACCAAACCGTGGGTCCGTCTGGGGCGAGGGGGTGGCGGGGGAGAGCTCGTCCTCCCGTGGGCTGAGCTGCTCTCACTAGCACAATCCCTTGGTCCGTGGTGGAACTAGGCATCTCTGTAATGCTACGTTGCCTCTGCTGCGCAAGCTTAGGTGCTTAACTGGGCTGCTTGGCTAACCTCTCACATGTGAGGAGGTTGGCATGACATCTGACATGAGGCAAAACAGTCTTGGCTTACGTGTCCATGGGTGCCCCAGCATCTAGGGGCTTAATGGTAGGCTCTCGTATCAAGTCGTTTCGGGGTTCAAACCCCGCCTGGGTAACGTGATGATATGTTTCACTCAAATCCTGTCTCGAATACTCGTATTGTCGATTCAAGGGATTCAACAAATCTTGAATTCAACCATCCCATTCCTAGTAAAAATTCTTGATAAACTAAAGTTAGCGCTGCTAGACCTTAACTTGTTTTCCTTCTCAATTAGCGAGGTGTGGGTGCAATCATCAGTTCTCAACTCCACTGGTTCTCAAATATGATAACCAGAACTACCAACCAATAATATAATCTCTCTTCCATCAGGAGGGAGCATTACTCTTAAACATTTAATAAATATTATAAGCGAAGTAGTCACAGTTCACAGAAAATCGTCTTGCAAAGAACATATTTGCCGCAAGACAAATCAGTGTTGCTTAGGTTGTACATTAAATTTTGCTGCACCATCAACAGCATACAAAAAGAGGCCATAGAGATCCATAAGCTCACATGAGAGTTTCATTCAACTGTGTCAACTATAATACAGCCATTGAAGATAATTTATGTTTTGATCTAGAGCACTGAAGTGTCATGATCACACTTGTGAGCACATTTTTTTGTGCTCTGTATTGTTGTGTGTGAAATCATGATCACTTACGCAAACACAAAGTTTTAAGTTTTACTAACTCTCATGTTACCAAAACTTATGTGGGGCCAACTCGTTTCCTGTTTTTAAATGGCAACTTCAGTTCAGTGACTAGGCTTGCTGTTGGTATGTAGTGTAGTTATGCGTTTGCAATGTTTTATTAGCAGTAATATTATGCTCGCAAACAAATGAGTGTTGTTCTGAAGTTGGTTTTTATTATAATAAAAGTTCAAATATAATATTGTGCAGTTTCAAAACAAATTTAAAATATGTGCTTTGTGATATTGTGTAATTTTTCCTTAAGTTAACTTTAACGTGATACCATGCTTTTGGTTCAGCCATCAAGATGGCATTCTTGCAATTGTGCACATTGCAAGAAACACACATTCATTTATGTTCTGTATTTGTGTACTTTGATGAGCTATGTTAATCGAAATTTGTATGCTATTTTAAGTAATAAATACTTAGTTGTGCATAATTAGTTAGATTGTGGTTTTATTTAGTACACCACTGGCAATAGGCTGGTTAGATGTATGTACCATGCTGTTGAAAGCCCTTTTGTGAGGTTACAACAATGTTTACGTGAGATTGACTTAAGAGTATTGATGTCCACCCATCACTCATATTGGTAATAAATGGCTTTGGAGAAGGAACTGACCACATGGATGTGTGTTTTCACAGGAGAAGAACTTCTTCCACAAAGTGTCAACGCGGCTGTCCAAGCCTAACATCTTTATCCTGAACAACCGCTGGGATGCCTCGGCCTCTGAGCCCGAGTTCCTTGACCAGGTGAGGAGACATAGTTATTTTTTCCTTGTGGATAGGTTTGTGCAAAGAGTCCTGGATTCAAATTCTGGGGAAGGTGGGGGTTGTGTCATCAATTTCCATTTTCAGCCGGCAGTGGGATCAGCAGAGTAAAATGCTGCCATCGCTTTCCATCACTCCACCATTCTACCTCCACTGTGCTCCCCTCTCTCTGTACTCCTTACATGATCTGCTAGCACCACCACCTGTTTCTTCCTCTCTGCTACCAACATTTTTGTAGATTAACGCATGATGGCCTTAGGGGCAGGAGCACATCGGCATATACTGGGTCTTTAGTTCATGTCAGGTCACACACACAGGCTCGGGGGTGCAGACCTTACTGAGGCGGTATCTGCAGGATTTGGCGCTTGGCCTTGATTGTGCCCTTGAACAGAGTCGGACGGGTAGGCCGCCGACTCGGCATGAAGGCTAGCTGGGCTAGGTTGGACTTGTGGGTGCGTGATATTGGTGATACCACTGGTGTACCTCTCACTGCTGTGGGTCGAGCGCTCATCAGTGTAGGTCCTGGATGAGGTGTCCCAACCCGGCGGGCTGACGGTGATGGCGTCTGCTGGTCGACTCTGGCAAGGGGCTGGCTCCGGACTGCACGGTGATACCTCAACAGCTGGCGGGCAGCATGAGCTCGTTCTTGGGAAGTTAAGTAGCTGAAGGCTGGGGCAGGTGGGTTAAGCAGTGCTTGTGTCTTGACGAGGATAGCAGCTGCCTTCCTGTCACTCCACTTACTTCCCTTTACGTGGGTGAACAGCATTTACCAGGAATGAGGTACTACAGTTCACGTCCGTACTGGGGTGGCAGGCAATGATACCCCTAGCTAAGTTTAGCCCAGAAAGGGTAGATCTCTCCTTGTCAGGTCTAGTACTCTTTCCGGCGGGTCTATACATGGTGGATGGAGTGGGTTAACTGACAAGGGTGATCTAGCCTCTTCATCGTGTGTCTGGCTAGAGGTTGGGGCTCTACCGTACGTGCACACCCTGTAACTTTACGTACCTTGTCCACGGTATGGGTGGCCGTCTAATGGGTTTTGTTTTGAGTGACGTACGTTAAGTCCTTTTTAGGCTACACTCCACAGTCCTACTCTAAGTTTGGCAAACCCAGTTCTCAAATTGTGGTTCCCTGCCTCTTCTTTGCGGGGTAACACTTACCAGGAAAGACTACGCACAGTTCACACAAGAAGGAACAGACGGCGGTTAGACTAGTAACTGGTTTTATTCCATCCAGAATAAAACACGGTGACCCGTACTCTCCTACTGTAAATCAATGCACTGATTAACTTACAGAAGGTAAAAGAGGGGTGCTAGAAGAGTAATAGCAACAAATTAGGTAGCCGTCAGAACAACTGTAGCCTAACTAAGGCTGTGTTGTCCTGAAGGGGTAAGTATGGGTTGTCGGCAAGTGTCAAGTGTGGAGGGAACAACGACTCATCGAGGCTGCAGCGTGTACTTGAAGGAGAGAAGACAGGGCAGAGAGCCTTAGCACGACTTGGGCTAAGGTGAGCTGCTGGTATCAACTGCCATATGCGGCGATGCAGGGCCCTCTATTATCCTGGGCTAGGGAGTGTCTCTGGTTCTTTTGGACGGCTTCGGCAGTGTGGCTCCTCGCTTTGTAGGCGGAGCTGCACTGGCTGCCATCTCTTGGTGGTGGCTGGAAGCAGGGTCTTCTTCCTCTTGTGCAGGTGGTATCGGCTGCGTGAGCTTAGGGGCAGCTTCACTGGTGTTGTCAGCTGATCTTCCTTCTCTCGGGGTGGTGTTAAACGGGGGTGATTTATATTATTCTCTTTCTTAAGATGCATTCCCCTCTCCAGGCATCTATCTTATCTATGGCGGCGGAATTCTGGCCTGGTAGACTGCCATTCACAGTTTGTATCACTTCTGGGGCACGTGATGACACGGAGTTGCAGCAGAAAGAAATAGCATATCTACGCATTACGCGTCAAGATAGCTTCTCCATTCCTTTTCTGTGCTCATGGCGATACTGTCTCACCCTTGTATTCTCTGTTATCTCATTCAGGTCCTGCACTCCTGCTCTTGCTTGTGTCACATCATTCCTGATCCTGTATTTCCTCCTGGCTGCCTACTTTTTAAACTTCCCTTCTACATCTATGATTGTCTCATCATTTCACTTACCACTACCAGATCCATCATACACCTGTAGAATGCATTCACTTTCTTTCTCCCTACAAACATTTCATCCTCAATTGTATAATTATTTTGTGCATGAAAAAATATTGGGAAGGGAGATGTGTGAAGTTATTCAAGGAATGTCTAGGGTAGAATTCTGTACTGAAAGTATGGCCGTGCATGTTTTGTCCAGGAGACATTGATTTGGGGATGGATCAAATTATAATTTTGGCCAAATGCAAATCCATTATTGAATCCTCTACAATACCCTTGAACTACAAAGCCAAATCAAAACCCAGATCAAAATTAGCAGACAAAGTGCTGTTTTAAAACTCTTTGTTTCAAGTAATTCATTTTTTTTACCACCAGATGAAATAAACAAGAACACAATTAGCTTCAGTCCTGATAGTGCAGTCACAGACTATACAAACTTACTAGTTTCCTCTTCGCATTTTCTTTATTAGAAGCTGCAAATTTTGCAGCACAATTTTTTTTTATGCCTGCTTAAATCAGTTATGTTTAATTAACCACTGTGTAATATCTTACCCACATTGAACATTCAAATTGCTTTGTAGGTACAGGTATTTTAGAACATATTCTAAAATGGTCAGAAACTGGTGGCATATAAAATATAATTTACAAATTGCATTATAAGTTTACAAGGCATGTAATTTTTTCACGCATTACTACATGCTTAATGCTAAAAAAAGTCACAAATTTGACCAAAGTTTTAAAAAACAGTAAACTATGTTCATAACCTTAGTTGGCAAATTTAGTGTTTGTACTTACGTTGGGAGTTTGGTATGGGCCATTTCCAGTAAAGTGAACCCTTTTGAAAGCCCTGCTTAGTTGTCATTTTAAGCCAATTTGTAGCTTTATACTGTGTGTAAATATAAATAAACATCGCCATGTGCGTTGCTTAACAAACACAATGATTACATTTCACTGCTTGTAAATTTAGACTACTGTTTTCTACCCAGTAACTACACAAATTAATAATGTGACTGAGAATATTAAAAATATCTACAAATCAATATTAGTATAATATTGACTCGTGTATATTCATTGTTTATTTCTACACAACACAGTTTCTCTATATTCTACTCTCCTGAGGCCCTCAAAGTAGAGTGCAACTGAGTGTTTTTTCAAAAATTTGTAACTTGTGCTCATCCCTATTGTGGAATAACTGCTTAGGCGAGCCAGCTTTGTAGATACTGCAGCCAATGTACTAAACTGCCAGTGTTGCAGTACTCCAGTAGGTTTTACAGTAATGATGTGACTAGTGGCGGGCGCCATTTTACTTGTACTTGGGTAGCGTAGAAAATATTTTTGTGTTACATAATAAGGAAAGATTCATTGTAATGTACATATATAGCTGATACCACTTGTCGCATGTGTGTGCATGTAGTGATTGTGTGTTTATTGAAGAAATTATACTTGTGTCCATACTGTGTGAAAGGTGAGTGTAGAGTAGCGTGTTGCCAATGATTTTTTGATGGCAGAAAAGTGTATATTATTATTATTATTAAAATCTTTCAAAGTATGATTTAGTACCTAAAATTGTAACGTAAGCTTTTTTTTTTATGTTAAGCACATTTTATACAGTGATATTTAATAACTAGACAGTATTTCAGGCTGTTTGTGTTTAATTGAGCACTTTTGTCGTTATGTCTTGTGTGAACATCAACATTTGATTGGTTCTTATGATTAGTAGCCACATATAAATCAAGTGAAGTTTTGAAATTTGTAGAAACTTTAATACTGTGCATACGTATAAAGCCAGTTGTTACTTTGATATGTATAAAGCAAAAAGAAACAGCATTCAAGGCCATTAGACAAACATTAAACTTTTAATGACATTAAATTGTGGCTCTACTTTTTGTAATTTGTGGACAACTTCACTGGGAGAACTCAAATCAATATTTATAGTAATATATATTCTACAAATGGAGATTTTGTTAGCATTTAGTTCTGAAGTGCTCTTATAACTGCAAACAGCTGAATTCACGCATGCACATGCAGCAATTTCTAAATGATTGGCAGTGCTAGTAAGCAGGGATGGGATTGGTCACTAGTCAGCTGGGGTGTGAAAACAGTTGTTTGACTTATGTAACTGCATTAAGAGATGTTCTAGGAGTGTGTGTGTGTGTGTGTGTGTCGACCACCCTAATTCCATGTTTGTAATTCTTTCCTGAAAGCAACGCAATGAACAGCAAGAGGTAAGACTCGACTCCTATCTGTGCTTGCTGTATATTGCCGGTCTTTGCCCACGTAGTCGCCCAACTCACTGGGTTCATTAGCTGCTTTCTGTCATAAAAGTGTGTGTCATTCTCTATCTTTACATGTAGGTTAATCTTAATGCTCCTCAAAGTGCATGTGTGGAGACGGATAGGAAATAGTGAGTGATGATACACAACTACTGCAGTAGACCCTCTTTTTAGGATGTTAGCGATTTTGCAAGGTCATTCACAGGAATTGCCAAAAAAAAATTCCAGGATTTGAATTAAACAATTTCTGTAAAAATGCAAGAAGTATTTATACTGTATTTACCTTCATATCTTACACACTTTTTATAACCATTTTTTAGGTTCAAAAGATGAGGTGCATAAGGTATGCGGAGTACCTTTATGTGTGTATTTTTATTTATATATTTCTACTGTACCTTACTGAAATTGATCCTTCTAGGTTTCCAGAAATAAGATAGTTGAGACGGATATAGATATTTTGAAAAATTTTGTAGCAATTTGCCACACCATCAACACCTCTACATAAAAATTTGCATTTTTTTGCATGAAGTGAGTGTTCAATTGTTGATAGCGCAAAAATGACAGGTTTTTAAAATTAGGATATAAATTTATTTTAATAGGCAGATGTCTTCTGAAAAAGATAATATCTGAGGAGTGTATACTTAGTCTCCCCTTGTTATCCAAAATTTTAAAGACATAGAGAGATGCAAGGTTTTACCAAGCATTGTAAGTCCATATTCAATCGTCTCTGGCATAATATAAACATGATTTTTGCATGGAATATTAATTTAATTTAATAGTCGGACGTCTTTNCGCAAAAATGACAGGTTTTTAAAATTAGGATATAAATTTATTTTAATAGGCAGATGTCTTCTGAAAAAGATAATATGTGAGAAGTGTATACTTAGTCTCCCCTTGTTATCCAAAATGTTAAAGACGTAGAGAGATGCAAGGTTTTACCAAGCATTGTAAGTCCATGTTCAATCGTCTCTGGCATAATATAAACATGATTTTTGCATGGAATATTAATTTAATTTAATAGTCGGACGTCTTTTGAATAAAATGATATCACAGAAGGGTATCTGCGACCTCCCTTTNTTGAATAAAATGATATCACAGAAGGGTATCTGCGACCTCCCTTTTCACCAAACAATTACAAAAACGGTAAGATTGGGAACAGCGTATTTTTTGGCATGCGAAAATTCTATTTTTGATGACCTCTTGCAGAAAAACCTAAGGGTATTTCAATGAAACATTAATTTATATTAATAAACCAAAGCCTTCCGAATAGAATGGTACTTCAGAAAGGTGTATGCGACTTCTTGGTCGCCTTATCCCGCCTAGCTCTGTGGCAAGGCATAAGGGTGAAGTGTAGAAGGGATGATAGTGGATGTTCAGTAGAGGCGGGTATAACCTGGAGGAAACAAGAAGTGGAGGNAGGGTGAAGTGTAGAAGGGATGATAGTGGATGTTCAGTAGAGGCGGGTATAACCTGGAGGAAACAAGAAGTGGAGGGTGAGACTATGGGGAAGGCCTAACTGCAGGCCTCCAGGCAAGAAACTTGGCGGGCAGGAAGTCACCGGCAGATCCAAGCTCGTGCTGTAGGTAACAACAGTAGGATCAGGGAGTCTGCTCCCGTGTTACGCAGTAAGATGGGAAATCACCATGGATCCACGTGTCACGCAAAGGCACTGTCAGGGTCGACTACTGACCTTCTGCAAGTGGGTAGCTGGGAGGGAAGTCACCAGCAGACCTAAACAGCCACAGAATGGTTGCAACAGTCGAGAGAGGACCTCTACTCCAAGGAGACGAAGGTTCTGAGCGGAGATGGTTAGGATGCCGGGGTTTGGCACGTACCTGCTTCTGTAAGAGTATAAGTGTAAATTGGTCGAAACAGGAAACAGTAGGAACAAGGTGCAGAAAGAAAGTGCTTGGGAAAGATAACTCGACCAGCATAGTGTATGCCTGTTTATTGAAAAAATAAACATACATAAGTCAGCCTGTGGCCTAAGGGACCGACCTAGGATGTCAACCAAGGTGCAGTCCCTAGTCAAGGTTGACGCATTAGCATGGGGGTCGAGACTAACCCAAAGTCGATGAATACTCAAGACTCATACTGGTTAAAGGCGTCGTGAGCTGTGAGACAGCTGTTGGGCTAGTCCAAAGACGTAGCTGGCTGACGGCGAGCGAATATATTGATGGGCAGCAATTAGTCTGGAACAAGATGCTAGCTGTGTTCGAGCGGATCCAGGCAGAGTGACGTTCTGAGAACAAGCCGACTAGTCAACCTTGAACTGAGGACTGCGAGTCCTATATATACCCGGTCCACATGGCCAGCGTAAGGGGTGCGGGGGTAACGGCTTGGTAAGACAGGAGAGAGAAGCAAAGGTGGCGGGGATGGTGGTTGGCTTCCCCGTAGCTGTCTGGCGGTAGGGGTAAGCAGGCTTTCTGCATTGAGCGGGTTGCGGACTAATAGGAGGCAACTATGCCCATGTACAATGAAAAGACAATAATAAATATTAATTATCATATCAACGAATGCATGAGTACTTGGTACACTGAAATCACACAAAAGTTATAAATAACTCAAACAAACCAGTGGCTCAGAAAAATGAATAACATAATAAAAGCCACAACATAAAAATATAAACAGGAAGCGCTAATAAATAATAATGCTGGGTGTCGTACATCTGCACAAAAAAAAGAGAGAGGAAAGGTAAACACAGAACATTCTAGTGTAACCAAAATAAGCCTAGGGGAAAATTGAGTAACATCAAATAATAACGCCAAACTTGTGGTTGTGCATTACTAAAAATTTTGTTTATGTTTATTTCTTTTTCTTTTGATCAAGTTATAAAATAAGTATAAAACTAAATGATAGTTCTTTAACAAACGATGAATGAAAGAAAATCTATCAACAAATAGACCAATCCAGTAAAACTGGAATGCATCAATAACACAAGTACTTCCAAAGTCTTTCTTTTAAACAAAAATTATAGTGAAACCTCTAAACTTCTCAGAAATGTAACATTATTAACTGCACTTCAAACAAAAATTGAATTACTTTATATTAGAAAGATATTCTTTTAAAACTAGATATACAACAAACAAATTGCAGAAACATTAATTTATGATAACGTCAAACTATAATCAAGTAAAACAAAGCTTATGGGATGCATCCCTAACATTTAAAACTGCGCAAAATAATTTTAAATTAAAAAAATATATTAACAACAAATTTAATAGACATTACGAAAACCGTCAAAAATTGTTCAGTCACATGTGCATAAAAATAATTTATAAAAAAAAAAAAATTTTATCCACTTAGTTTAAGTCCAGCGAACACTCGCACAAAAACAGAACTGCCTTCGGAGACAAGGACTAGCTCTGAGCAGACAAAAAGCACAACTATGGCGTTCAGTCGTGACAAAACTTGGAGAATTTTCGTAACCAGAACTACTTGAAATACTTGGATTTCTTGGACCCTCTCTTCAAGAGAGAGTGCAAAAAAAATCAGTTAAATTATTAAGCAATTTAAAAAAAGGGGAGAAAATAGCTATTTGAAAACTTTACCCACTGAGGGAAAAAGACAAACATAGAATCTCATATAGTCAGCATCACCAAAATTCTAAAATAAATCCAAATGCACAACCTAACTACAGCATTATTAGCACTAAATGAATACATTATGGTAAGACTACCAGTTCACATAGGAACTAAGTCTCACAGAACACACAGACGGGAATACAGCGGCCACGTGCCATCTTGCTCTTCTGCGGTATCACAAACCTGTGAAGCACGTAGTAACATCAAACAAAAGAGCAACAAAAATATTAAAATGTAGCCGATAGATGTTGCAGGCTGTCCAGAAGAGGTGAATTACGCTCAAGCGCACAGAGGTGGGGGAACGTAACACGTGAACAAAGGAGCATTTTTTATGTGGAATCGTGTGCCAAGCGGCAGAGCTACGCTGAGAAAATTGGCAAGAACTGCAGCTGCAGGGAAGAGAGTGCAAGGGTTAGCCTCAGACGGCAACAAAGAATTTGCAATACAGGATTGCATATCCGGTTTGTAGAGAAACAAACTCTCATGAAAAACAGGTCTGCAGGCAAGACGGGATTAAAAACGTAGCTTTCAAAGTACAGATCAAAAATTAATTGAAATCAAACTTACCAGAAAAATATGTAAATGATAAAATATTGATAAACAGTGATTAAATAAACTGAAATACATAAATAACACATTACAAATGCTTTGATAAATAAATAAAAATTTTAACGTGAAAAGTTATATCATAACACTGGACAAATACAAATAATTAAATAAATTGTAGATGCTCAAACAGGTAATAAAAGCATTAATAATTGCATTAATTAAATACTAAACGTAATTAAACCATTAAATATCACTCTCAATCGTTTTTACTGAATTAAAAACTGAAAATTAGGTTTCATAACTGTTTAAAAATAGTTCACTAGCAGTGATGCAACAATAAAATAGCAGTGACGTATTTAAAACGGCACACAACTTTCTCTCGTAGCATCTGGCGAAGACAGACAGACACATGCACACACACACACACTCTCTCTCTCTCTCTCTCTCTCTCTCTCTCTCTCACACACACTCACTCACACACACACACACACACAGATATTTGTTAAGATGATATCAAATTTCAAAGGCCCCTCCCCACCCCCTTGTATTAACCACCTTGATGTAAGGTGCTAGCCACTTTAACAGGCCGTAGTTAGTCACGGAATGAACGAATACCTGAAACTTGAGCTTAGTTAAAGTAACCATTTTAATAGGAAATAGAGCAAATCCAGAAATGATCCCCATTAAAAAAGTAAAAAATTTAAAAAAAACCTTAAAAAGCTGTTCCCCTTCGAGATGCTCCTGTGCCAAATTTGATGTCTGTAACTCAAGTAACACGCAATTGAAAATTTGAAGCGGCAAAACATACCCTCTGTGTCCGAGAACTCCTCCCAAATTGCGGGGAGGGGAACTTTGGAAGAGGAAAGATCGGAGACCTGTGATCGGTCTCAGCATCTCCCCCTCCCTCTGGTTCGGGTACAGCTAGCCCCAAAAATGATGTTTCCGCATCATAATCTTCCGTTGACCAATGAGTGTCATTCAAAACCACATTGTCCGATTTTTCAGAAAGATTCCTCGTATACTTGCTGTAAGTAATTGCTCTCTAAGGCGGTGATTCTGCATTATTTGGCAATAAAGGGGAGTCATATATGCATTTCCAGGATATCATTTTATTTAGAAAATGTACATCTGTTAAAACAATATTTCAGTAACAGATCCTCTTGATTTTCCCACAAGGAGCTACTAACATGGACTTCACACACTGTCAAACACACACACCTCGCAGTGTTTAAACATTTTTTGTAACAAGCGGAGGTCAAGTATACATTTCAGGGATGTTTTATTCAGAAGACATTTGCCTTTTCAATTAAATTTATATTTCATTTATAAATCATGTTGGTTTTACACCAGAGACAATTAAATTAAATCAGTACTAGATATCTAGAAAACTTTAAACATTGCGATAAATAGCCCAAAGGGAGCAAGCATGCCCGATAGCACCACTTACCGCCATGACAGACCACAAACAACTGAAAGACTAGGACTGCCAACTTGTAACGTTAGCACGCTACAGTTACAGCCGGCTTTAAGTTGCCTACTACCTATAACTTTCCACTCGACTAGCTCAAGACGGAGTAACACGAGACTCTGTAAAATAGACGCCAATTAATTAAGAGAGAAAGTCAAATTCCGGTTTATTTTGTTCCATACTTTTATTTACCATTTTACTGACACAGTTCACATACGAACTTCAGAGTATGCAGAGTATGAACCGTTCACAGTTAAATAGACACGGGGAGAACAGAGCCACCATGTTTACGAATTATCTCATTTCTTAAAATCTTGCCCGAAGGAATAACAAATGCAGGGACCTCCCACACCGGCGGAGAAATAATCTCGTAAGTTCAAGTTGGCTGGTGTGGGGGTTAGCGCCACTCCCGACGCGGCCTAGGCGAGCACTAGTTGACTGCTTCAGACGACTGCTCGATATCAACTGCCGATATCCACTGACGGAAGGCGACAGGCACACGTGCACTTGTGCTGCCTATCACCCCCTCTCTCCAGATAATGGCCTGGCGTGGGCTGCCACGCACGCGCTCCACACGTTATCGAAACTGCGTCGCACAAACAAACTGTCGACGCAGTTTGGAAGTTTCTAAGTAATGCTGACGCTTACTGAAAACTACAACGTTCTAAACGAAATGGCAAATGTATGCCCGATAAACAAACTATCACGGTAAAACGAACCACCACAGCTTTTAATTTCAAACCCGATAAAAATATTACAATACTTGGAAAAACGAACGAAAATGAAACGCGTGTCCCTGTCCCGAAAATTAAGAATACTGCGTCATTAAAAACTCTGGCCAGCAGCTAAGGGTAGGACCAGGCTAGCCAACTGCTGACTTGATGGTGCCACTGTAGTCCACAGTGCGGGAAGTTTAAATTCAGTCCAAGTCCCACAGTTACACTCGTACAGAAAATGTACACTAATTTACTCATCTCAACACAAGTACTTCACAAAAAAAATTGCTTTAAACGTAATGTTTTAATTTTTCAGTGTCAGAAAAAATTGGTTTAAGTAATTTTGATTTTATTTCTGTAGTAATTTTACTAAGTCATTCTCTGGAACTGTAGCATCTCGTAAAATTGAGGGTCTACTGGGTTTCTATCTGTTGTTCTGAAGATCTTGGCTGTATGTAGTGCATGTAAAGTACTATCTGTGTTTTGGAGGGGTAAAGTTTTGCAGGTATGTGGTGGTTTATCCCACCAGTGAAAATAGGTCACACACCAATCTTCAATTGTGTAACTTGTTTTCTGCTGGTAGAGTAGCACAAAATGCATGTTCCCAACATTTGCTCTTGAAGTGCCGGAACTATCGTCATCACAATGAAATGGTGATGTATTTTTACTCCCAATAGATCTGCACGCTCATGTAAAAATATTATTTTTCATAATGTGGGTGGACATATTGCATTAAAATTGACTCAAACTCAGTGAAATAACATATCAAGAGAGGGTGTTATGAGAGAGTGTGTGTGTGAGAGATAGATAGAGAGAACATGAGAGTGTGTGAGAGAGTGTTTGTGAGTGTGTATGTGATATATATTTATATATATATATATCACAGCACCCGTATCATCCCCTTTTTTCAGCAACAAAACGATACCGGGGGTTCGTGAAAAAATAGTGATGTGTGAATCATCGAATGGTAGTAACTCCATTCCCCCGAACATACGAGAGATAGGGGTATGGGGGGTGAGCTTTGAAATTGCAAATAGGAACAGGGGTCGACTACGGTATCGTTGGATAGATCATCTAGAAGGAAACAACATTTACTAAGACAGTAGTTCAATTAAACATGTTGTTTTTCTGCGTGCACACCTATTTTACGTTCAATCAAAAGGATGTCGGGTGTACTGTAAATACCGGTATGGTGTGAGAGAACTACTGTGAAATGGGAACTGGGAACACTCGTTCGCACACATCACTCTTCATAAGTGTTTGAAATGTGGACCAGCTTGTATCAGACACAACTCTGCTCTGATTCTGCCTTTCATGTCTTTCCTCGTTGTTGGACGCACGCCGTAGATGTCTTTAATTCTCCCCCACAAAAAGAAGTAATTTGGGGACAAGTCTGGAGAACGTGGTGGCCAAGCTACAGGAACCATTTGTCCAATCCACTGTCTGAGAGGAATAACATGTCAACAACTAGCCGAGCTCTGCGTGAAAAGTGAGCAGGACAGCCATCCTGTTGAAACCACAGTGTTAACCTCAGAGCGAGAGAGATATCTTTGATCAGCTGATACAAAATATTCTCTAGGAAGTCTGTATACTTTCCACTATTCAGATACGCTTCAAAAAATATGGTCCAATGACACAATGTCATAGGAGCCAATGTGGGTTTACTACAGACCAGTAATTGGCATTATGTATGTTAATGTCACCATTACTCTTGTGTGGCTTCGTCAGTCCACAAAATACTGCGATGGAAAGCACNGGGCATTATGTATGTTAATGTCACCATTACTCTTGTGTGGCTTCGTCAGTCCACAAAATACTGCGATGGAAAGCACAGTTCTTGCTCAGGTACCAGTTGCAGAAATCAACGAGCTTAGGAAAGTCATTATTCCCAAGTTCTTGATGCAGCTGTACATGTTACGGATGTAAACGATTATCAACGAGGATTCTCCACACTGTACTTTGAGACGATCCTGAGCCGCGGGCAATCTTCCATGTAGAATCATGAGGATTAACTACCACGGCAGCAAGTACATCAACAGCCCTCTCGTCTCCCACAGGTTGTCTGCTGCGACAATGTTTGTTGCGTGTCGGTTGCACTAGCCCGGTTGTGCGCACGCGACATGCAAGATCCTGGAAGACATTGTAATACAAGTGATGGACGCGCTGTGGGTATCTCTCTGCGTACAAAAGGGCAGCAGCTCTACAGTTCCGACGACATTCCCCTAGTATCATCAGTATGTCAAATGCTTCTTCATTTGTAAATGGCATTCCATTCAGAAAGCAACGCCACAGACAGACAATATCTGACACAGAAACAACACACATGATTAATGGTTGTAATGTAAAATGAATAGCTGTCTGATTGAACGACTTTTCGACTGTCAGTTAACTTGCATGCAAAGCCTGCAGTTCCTGTAAGTGGTAGATGGCTTACCTGCTTGCTGCGTAGTGCTGCATTATTTTACGCTTTTCTCGGAAACAGTTTAATACCTACTTCACGAGTCCATGCAGTAAGGCATCTTTGGGGGAATGGAATTACTACCAAGCGATGCTTCATATAGGGTATAGTTATCACTCTTTTTTGGCGAACCCCCTGTGTCGTGTTGTTTCCAATAAAAAGGGGTGATACGGATGCTGTGAATCATCCTGTGTGAATATGTGTGTGTATAGAGGAGAGATAGAGATAGACNGGAATTACTACCAAGCGATGCTTCATATAGGGTATAGTTATCACTCTTTTTTGGCGAACCCCCTGTGTCGTGTTGTTTCCAATAAAAAGGGGTGATACGGATGCTGTGAATCATCCTGTGTGAATATGTGTGTGTATAGAGGAGAGAGAGAGACGCGCACACACATGCATGCATACACGCATAGCCGGATGAATGCATTTTTCACGAGGATTCACTATCGCCACTTTTTGCTGGCTAGGCCAGCTTTATCAGCCGTCAAGTGGTGCCACCGCTTTTGTGTTTGGGTGTCTATCCTCAAATACCGTTCTGTGAGTACTTGTGCGTTCTGTCTACTTTTTATATAGTAAAATGCACCATTATCTATAGCACAGAGTTTTATCAGAAGATTTTGTCAAACTGCCATTTTGCTTTCATCCTTGGACATGCATGCTGAAATTATAGTGAAATACTAATTAAATTTAAATTTACCACTTTAATGCAGCTCATCTTTGACAACCAAAAGACTCTGCGTCTTTTATTCTTCAACAGTGTGTACAATTTATGTTGCATCAAGCTTAATGTTGACTACCACTTCTTGATTGTCTCTTTATTATACTTGTCAACAGCTAGGGGTTCATGGGTTGTTAACCATAACACTGACATACTATGTAGCTCAGAGTGGCACTAAAGAGGTCCACTCAGGTGTGTGGAGCATATGCTAAAGGTGATAGGGAACAATTTGCATTTTTGACATACATGTGTGACACTGGCTTACAAATTTCAATAGAACTCTTGAATCACATGATTAAAACAGTCAGTGTGCAAACATATCCTTCTTTTATTTAAACTCAGTCAGAGGAAAGTATATAACAATTTTAAAATGTGTATTTAATAATTTGTTATAAAGTGTTAGAATTTCTCTGTTTAGCAAAAATAGTACATATAAAATTGACAAAAGCACAATCAAAATACACAGAATAAACAAAATACAAGTGGAAACAAAATTACCACTGTTGATTGTTTTCATTTGCATGGACCAATCAAATGCAGGTCTGTAACTTGAAGACTTAATTTCTCCAATCCAGCAGTCAACATTGAAGCTGCCACTTCCCAATAAACAGATAATATTGGAGTAAGCTGGGTGTATCCACATTTTGTCTTTCTTTTCTGTGATTATCCACCTTGTGCCACTCTGAATCCTTGCTACCAGACAAGGAGGTATCTACCATGTTGGCTTGGGCCACAAGATAGCACGTCCACTAGACGGAGCATTGGACTACTGAGCTCTAAGGTTGTTGAGCCCCNCGTTGGCTTGGGCCACAAGATAGCACGTCCACTAGACGGAGCATTGGACTACTGAGCTCTAAGGTTGTTGAGCCCCAAAGCCAGAATTTCAGTGTTAAGAAATTACGTATGTTGCAGCTTTGGTAATGGTCACGCTAGTGTAAAAGCCACAGGTGCCATGGAAACTAAATAGTAGCACAGGACTATCAGTAACTCCCCCTGGAGATGCTCTCCAATGACCAGTGCATTGAGGCTGTGCTTATGCTGAGAGTGGTTGAAACTCCACATGTTGAAGATCTCAAAGAAACCCTCCTAATGATGTGTTAACAAAGAGAATGGCAACACATCTGTCGTACTGTCCTGAACAGACAGTACGAGTGAGAATAATATCTCAGCTGCAGACCACAGTGGATCTAAGTGCAAGGAGCTCGGACAACATGGCACGGCTCTGTACTAGCTTGAGACTTGTTTCGTATCATTTGGAGGTGTCTGTATTCACAGGCACGTTACAGGTGTGGTCGTATGACCATTTATAGCCTCCGCCTCTTGCACTTCCTCTAGGTACAGATTAGCTGCACTACCAGCTCCGAGTCTGAATCCCACGGTGACCTTGATTGTTTGCTCTCCTTAAGCTTATGAACCCAGAAAAGGTTCTCGCTCTCCTTGCCACAGTGGTGACCAGAAGGGTGGCGTTACCAGCCAGCAACCAGAACACCAAACTGTGGCAAAAGGAGGGACCACCCTTCATTGGGTATATAGTTAAACTCAAGTTTGCTTTGGTTGTGCGTAATCCTGGAAGTCCTTAAGCAGAGAGCACACAGTAGGTAAACCATGTTAAAGAATTTTGAAACCATAAAATGAATTGACTGGACCGAAAGAGATAACAGGTAGATATGTTTTATTCTGTCATAGGAAGATACAAAGTATATATCCCCGACCTGTGCCCGCTAACGTCTGAAGTACGAGTGCCAGGTTTGCAAAACTGAAAATACCACAGGGTGGAGACAAGGTTCGAACGAGAAGCCTATTTGCAAATAACCTCCACACCTATCAAAGTAATTTGGGTGAATCTGAGTCAGGTTTTTCTCGAGGTACTTGAGTGCAATGTGGCCTTCACACTCCTATGTTGCCCACTCTGGAGGCAGGAAGGGATGGACAGGTGTGAGAGAGGTGTGGTGGTCATAGTAGCGAGGAGTAAAGTAAAAGTTGGTATGTATGTACAGGTTAGAGTACAGCACATGGAGCGTGCGGCAGACTTTTTGGTGCGGGAGCTGAAGGTCTGTAGCCAGAAGGAGGCTGCGGAGAGGATTTTTTTTGTGTCTGCCAAGGAGGCTCTACAAGCACGCCTACAAATTCATAAGGGGCAGCCCCCGCACAGTGAGTATTGCATTCCTCTCTCCACATCCTCAAAGGTCCAGAAATGTTTAAAGTATGGTAACAGTATTTTGTTTATGACCTCCTAATATTTTGATACCTAACCTGTTTTCTTGTGGTGGTTNGTTTAAAGTATGGTAACAGTATTTTGTTTATGACCTCCTAATATTTTGATACCTAACCTGTTTTCTTGTGGTGGTTTTTGTATAGTATCACCATATAGTGAGGAACTCCTTTTGTATGATTTTAGAGTGATAAAAAATTTTAAAAGGAGAGAAATTTGTTTTGTACAAGCATTGCATAATTCAAGAGAAATTATTGTAGAATACAAAAAAAGTGTTTTCCATCATGTTTTATAAATAATTGCTCTCTGCTGTATTAGAACTTCTATAAAGAGATATGTAGTGGCATAGTGAATTGTCAAAACATGCTTATTGATTGTAAAGACATTTTTTAGAATTGTATTTTTGTTTGTCGTGTTGTAAGGGNGTGAATTGTCAAAACATGCTTATTGATTGTAAAGACATTTTTTAGAATTGTATTTTTGTTTGTCGTGTTGTAAGGGCTTTTTTTAAAAGTGTTTTTATGCACTTGCAAAAAACTTTTATAAGGATACTCAAATATGTAGTGTGATAGTACTGTACTAATAGAATTAAGCTAATGAAAAGATTGGTTTTTCCTTTGGCAGCGGGTGCACTAGCAGATGGTTTCCCCAATCGCTACTTTGAGTTTGAAGATTTTGAGAAGAAGTTTGAGGAGTGCATATCAAAGTCTGCGGTGAAGACAAAGTTCGACCAGCACTCGCAGCGAGGGAAGCTGATTGCGACAGAGATCCGGGAAGTAATGGATGGCACGTACGAGAGGGCACAGCAGCTGAAGAATGACAAGGCGGTGGCGAAAAAGGAGATCTACGACAAGCTGGACTTCACGGAACAGCAGCTGCAGATGCTGACGAAGGAGATGAAGGATAAGATACACCGGATGGTTGAGGATGTTGAGCAGCGGGTAAGACACCAGTGGCTCTATTTTATCAATTCCTGTAATTTATATCTGTGCCAGAAAAGTGCTCTCATGATGATATGATGACTGCTCGGTTATGGCGGCATCGAGTCTGTTCCCTTTAGTTGCTGGTTATGGGCGCCTGGTCAGAATGGTTTTTTGGCTGCCTGGTAGGTCGGGCTGACCTCTAAGGACAGCTTTGGTGGACTCTCGGTTTTGTTGTGCTGCAGGTACTTTGCCCTTTCTTTTTCCTCCTTGCTTGGAGAAATGCATAGGTTGGGGTAGGTTTGGAAGTGCTACAGGAATGTCATGGTAGCAACGCTGAAGGGTAGAAGTGTTCCCTTCCAGTGGAAGATCAGAATCAGGTAGACACGTTGCTGTCCTCCAAACCTCTGCACCTGGCGGTGAATTGTGGTGGTGTGTAGGATTGTCGGGGATGGTAACAGCAACATAGACTCAACTTGGGTGTGACCTGGTCATGGTTTCCTGGTACCGTGCTTGGCCATCATGTCCAATGGACTCTTGTCCAAGCAGGACAGATGGAACAGTCAAAGCATTGAGTTTCAAGTTGTGATGGTAATCCTGCACTTGACGCGCAATCGCTCACCACAGGAATTTTTTTTGTATAAGTGTGTGTCCATTTCCTCTGTTTTTCTCCAAGAAGTCCGTGTGAATGTGGTAGGTTACATGGTTAATTAGGACGGAAGATGAGTACAAGTTAAAAAGGAAGGAATGTCCTCTCTACAATAAGTAGTTGAAACTCTGGAATAAAGTGATGTGGGGCTTATTCAAAATAAACCATGCTCAACTGTGGGGAGCTCTACCCATCATTGTCCGTAATGCCGAGCTCATTAACTCCCCTGTGAGGTCTTACCCATGCGAACAAGTGATCTCAGCCATGTCAATTACTGCTGCCTAAACTGGCTACTAGCTGTCTTAACTTAACAGTCTTTAGGTTTGTAAATCTCGAGTATAGTTGCGATGAGGCAGGTAGCTTGATGAGCGTAGCCTCTGAACACCTTTGAGGGAACACTCTCTAATGCTTAATACCGCTTGTGTCTAATGGATGGTTGGCGAGTTGTGCAAGCAGCGGAGTATCGCGGTGCTTGTTGGAGAGGTAGACAGGTGATAGCTGAAGAACAACTGGCATTTTGTGGGTCGGCAACTCAATATATATCGATGTGACAGACATCCTGAGGGTCAGGGGTGCGCGGGGATTACACACTGCTCTTTCTTACCCCCACTCTGTGCCAGCTGGCTGTGCACGAGAGGGGGTAGTAGTGGGTGGGGGCAGAGCCAGTTGAGGTTGCGAAATGGTAACTGGGAGTCAGACATCTACGCCTGCTTGGGAGAAACCCAACCCCTGTCCAAGTTTTTGACATCTGTAGTTGTGATGGAAGGGGTCCAAACGAGCTGTGATACAGGAGATTCTGCTTGTAGGTTAGACGGCATGCATCAGTTAAACTATTCCAAACTCTAGTTCTGCATTCCTCTGACTTATAGTGAAAAAGCTAAAGCTGTTTATCAACATTATCTTATCATGCTCTACATATAATTGAGGGCTATATATAAAAATAATTGCTGTATTTTTTATGGCCTTTACTGTTAGGTGATTTTTGTGACTGATATTTTTATTGAAGTTGGTAACTGCTTGATATATTTGTGTATTTTTTTTTCAAATGTAGTTTTGCAAGTTTATGGAGGAAATTATTTTGCAGCTAGTAGTAACAGTCTCTTTTGTGGATTGCTGTGTTCACACCCCAGCAAGGGAAATAGTTTGCTCACTGTAATAGGTCTGATAATCCGGTTTATCCCATGCTAGTTCATTCTTAAGAGGTTTACAAGAAAATTCATTGATAGTGATAGAAACAGTCACTTGCATTTAGTGCTGTATCCATTCAACTGCAAAAAACTTTTACTCGTTAGTGGCCAATATTTTTCACCTAACGTCAGTTTAGTGTTGGCTCGCTCTCTTTAATTTCGTTCCTGAGTTTGTGACGGCACGGAACTCCCGCACATTACAGCTCTCCTTTCAACACACCGATGCTGTTGTGTTAGTTCATCCATATTGAATACTAATTAATTGAATCAGAATTCCTCTTGAAACTGGTTTTTAACTGACTTGCTTCCATACAGATAACTTACTTCTGTTGCATTAATCACTGTTGTTATTTGGAACCCCTCCCTCCAAGGCTTTTATGGTGAGTGGAGGGGATGTGGGAAGCAAAAGCCCTCTCTTCCTGAACACCCGCACCACTTTGTGTGGGGCTGCCATCCACCTTCAATCTGCTGGTTGCTCAACAAAATCCCATAACTGAACTACCTACTTTAAGGTTGATAACGACGTGGTATTTGAAAATGCTGTTGAAAACAAGATAAAAGTGATAGCCAAACAAGCAAATCTACAATATGGGGCCACGGTGGTGTAGTGGTGAGACTACTTACCTCCTACCAATGCGAACCAGGTTCGATTCCCGGTGTGATTGCTTATGGATTTTCACATGTGGGAATTGTCCCGGACGATGCCGCTGGTCGGTGGGTTTTCTCGAGTATCTCCTGTTTCCCCCACTCTTTCATTCTGGCACCACCCCATAATCACTTCACAGTAACCTCATCGGCTCTCAAGACCTCGATGTTAAAAGAGCCGCCACAAAATCTCTTCACTTCATATCTACAATATTATTTAGAATAAGAGTCGCCCGCTTATGTTTGCTTATATTAAATGCACGGCACTGATGAGCGCCCATCACAAGTTTTGAGTCTTCAGTGGTGATCTATGTTAAAATTGAAGTGGTGGTAATTAATGTAATGGAGGTTGTGTTGCGTTTGCAGGTGTCGAAAGCACTGAGCGAAGAGATCAGGCGGCTGTCGGTCTTGGTGGACGAGTTCAATGTGCCATTCCACCCAGAGCCACTGGTTCTGAATGTCTACAAGAAGGAGTTACACAGCCACGTGGAACATGGCCTGGGCAGCAACCTGCGAGCCCGCCTCTCCACCGCCCTCGCCCTCAACATTGAGAACAGCCAGCACGAGATGACAGGTGAGCTGCTATGTCTGACCAGGGCATGCTCACTTCCGCCCAGTCCTGCTGACTGACCAGTCATGGGAGGTTTGCAGGAGAGCCCAGTCACTTGGTACCACGCACATCCATGCATGTGCACAAACACCGATAGTAACACACAGACTCCAGCATATTCGCACATGGACAGTGATACACGCACTTTGACACAGACTTGTTCACGTACTCGGACACAGGCTCGTTGACATACTCGGACACGCACTCACACATATGCACATGCCTGTGCTCACTCAGGCAGATGGCTGGTTACACAAGCAGCCTCTTGATATATTGCTGACATCTTACTTAGAGCTGTGCTGATTCACAAAATTATGCGTACGTGCCAAATCATCAATGTGCAGGTAACTGATATGCTTAAACAATAGTATTGGTGAAGTGCAGCACAATTAGAAGCAATTTTTCAAACTTATTTCAGTTTACAGTGCCTAAAAAGTGTATATAGTAATGCAACAAACCATGTGAGTTAAAGTGAAAAAAAGTTCTTCTATCTATGTTTATATAAAATACTTACTTGTGAACACAGAAAACAGTAACCATGCGTAAGGTTGTTTACATGTTTTGTTGCTGTTGATGATCAAGTGATAGGCATGAAACAGATTTTGTGAGTTGTTTTTATATACGCATTGGTTCTGCAATAGAAATGTTACTTGCAAAATATGTACTATTAAATCTAATTCTTTCAAAAAACTAAATGTAGGCTATTGATGTTTTGTGCTTCGGTACTTAGCTACACATTTGGGTTGGTATCAAATGTTTGTTTATGAACAGGAATATTCATAATTAACGCCTGTCAGAATTAATTTTCAACATGAAAATTTTACCAATGAACTTATAAATACAGTAGAATCTTGTTATAATGAATCTGAAGGGAACACTCTCTATATTAACAATAGAGGGTAAACTTCACATGTACGCTAGTCTTGAAATAATAGACAAAACTGATGTACCAATTTTATATATGTAGAGTATTTTATGAACTTGACATGCGGGAAAGCATTTTATTACATAAATACATACTAAAAAAAATTTGAATATAAATATAAGATCAAAGNAATACAGTAGAATCTTGTTATAATGAATCTGAAGGGAACACTCTCTATATTAACAATAGAGGGTAAACTTCACATGTTCGCTAATCTTGAAATAATAGACAAAACTAATGTACCAATTTTACATGTGTAGAGTATTTTATGAACTTGACATGCGGGAAAGCATTTTATTACATAAATACATACTAAAAAAATTTGAATATAAATATAAAAACAAAATCAAAACTTAGATACATTATAACCTGAATGGNTCAAAACTTAGATACATTATAACCTGAATGGACAGTTTATCAAGGAACCAAAATAAAAAAAACTTATGCATGCAGATTTGATCTCTATTCAGACGTCAACATCTGGTTTGCTGTGTGGGTGGGTGCAATATGTCGCAGAAAATAATAGCATATTCTGTAGTTCCGAGTATAGATTGTATTGGGCAAAATGTGCACACTGAGTGAACTGCGGCCGGAAACTGCAGTGGTAGAGTCTGAAAACGTTGGTAAAACAGACTATCATTGCCACCAACACTAAGTGGCATCACTATGCTGGTGGGGGAAATTCAAAAGACAGTACAGTCTGGTACAATACAAACCACTGAACTTCTGTATTTACAGCTGTTTGCCTATTCCAAACAGTTCTTTGTTAACTTAACATAGTCAACTGTGTTAAGAAAAGAAAGGCAAAGTTACAAGAATTTTTAGAGAGCGAAAATCTATATCATGTGTTGTTTTCTTCTCATGACTTTTTCTGAAGTTTGTGGAAGTTGAGCATCTTTTATACTGATACTTTAGTTTCCAAGATGCACTGTACTGGTTGTGAAAGCTTTTTGCTATGTGGGAAAACTTTCAATGTTCACGAAGTCAAGACTTTACAATTATATATACTGAAGAATAACTCGGAACTACCGGCAACATTTTATGTTTGTCAAATTTACTGATAATTTTTCTGCAGTTCTTCCATAAGCAGAAGCACTGATTCTGTCATCTGCTAATTCGGCAGAAGCTGATTCGAATCAGCACAGCTCTAATCCTATCACCGAGCATAATGCATTCCATATTATTGTTAAGAAACATTTTGTGAATCGGCCAGTAAATACCCAGTGTTTTAAAAAAAAAAGTGGGTGTGTAATAATAGTGATAATAAGTAGTGATGNGTGAATCGGCCAGTAAATACCCAGTGTTTTAAAAAAAAAAGTGGGTGTGTAATAATAGTGATAATAAGTAGTGATGGGCAAGTTTGATTTTTACAGTAGAGTCAAGTCAAGCTGTATGAAACTTTAGTCGAGTCAATTTGAGTTCTGTATCNTGATGGGCAAGTTTGATTTTTACAGTAGAGTCAAGTCAAGCTGTATGAAACTTTAGTCGAGTCAATTTGAGTTCTGTATCAAATTTTCTAGTTAAAATAAAATTTACACCATAAATGTGTACCTATGTATACTGGTATAATGCTTGCCCCTTATGTTGTCTATTTGCAGTTTCTTCACATTTTTAAATCAAATCTTTGAAAAATCACCCATGTGTGATGTTTTTGGTTATTTCCTAAATATGTCACGAAGTGATGACTACGTTAGGTAGAAAATCTATAAACGAAACAGTAATGTCAGCCACTTGATGCTGATAGAAAAATATAAATAAAATAACACTGGGGTGTTTTGGGAGGGTAGCTTGCAGGCTGGTATGTATGCATGTGCTAAGTGAGCGGACAAGCAGTTCACATTAANGTGAATCGGCCAGTAAATACCCAGTGTTTTAAAAAAAAAAGTGGGTGTGTAATAATAGTGATAATAAGTAGTGATGAGCAAGTTTGATTTTTACAGTAGAGTCAAGTCAAGCTGTATGAAACTTTAGTCGAGTCAATTTGAGTTCTGTATAAAATTTTCTAGTTAAAATAAAATTTACACCATAAATGTGTACCTATGTATACTGGTATAATGCTTGCCCCTTATGTAGTCTATTTGCAGTTTCTTCACATTTTTAAATCAAACCTTTGAAAAATCACCCATGTGTGATATTTTTGGTTATTTCCTAAATATGTCACGAAGTGATGACTACGTTAGGTAGAAAATCTATAAACGAAACAGTAATGTCAGCCACTTGATGCTGATAGAAAAATATAAATAAAATAACACGGGTGTTTTGGGAGGGTAGCTTGCAGGCTGGTATGTATGCATGTGCTAAGTGAGCGGACAAGCAGTTCACATTAANGGGGTGTTTTGGGAGGGTAGCTTGCAGGCTGGTATGTATGCATGTGCTAAGTGAGCGGACAAGCAGTTCACATTAAAAATTTTTGTTTTTTGATCATTCTTATTTTTTTATGTTTTTATGTGTACATTTTTAAAACAGTAATTATGAGAAAAATAATGGCAAGTGTATAAAATGAGCAGAATATTCAGTAAGTTGTAGAATTAATGCTCGACTCATTCACACCATGAGTCTTATGAATGGTGTACATTATCAGCAGCAGGTGTGTAGTTATGAACACTTGACGTGTGTGCAGAGCGAATGACTACCCTGCTGCCGGTTGACAAGAAGCACGTGTCCCTCACCATCTTGCCACGACGGGAGCCCTTCGAGATCCTCTACCGTCTGAACTGTGAGAACCTGTGTGCAGACTTCCACGAGGACCTGGAGTTCCGTTTCTCCTTCGGCATCATCTCCCTCATCAACCGCTTTGCGGGGCGTGGCAGTCACAAGATGGCCGTGCGTAACTATGCCTCCATGGTAACTGCCTTACACATTTACACCTTCTTTCCATATTTTTCACAGATAGGCGGGTAGAACACTGTTCACTCAAAAAAAGTTTATTTAAGGTCGTGTCTCACCTACCATATTGAATTCTTGGATATATTGCAGATTTTTAACATGTTAATTACAAATATTTCTGAAATATGAGTGTATAGCATGGCACTTCAGCTACAGTGGAACTTCACTATATAAATACAACTGATGGTAGCAAAATTAAATATTGCTACAGCGAATTATCATTTTAATTAATATTTACTGTGTAACAGAATTTCATGAAGGGTTATCATACACTCACTTATTTCTTTCCACGAGTCCAGGCGTCTACCACGTCAAATCGTCAAGCCACTGTGAAGTTTCCACTTCCTTTGGCATATTTTATAATGAACAATTTAACTTTAGCGGTGTAAGAAGCACACAAACTTCTGGCATTCATTGTAAAACCGCCTTTTTTCCAGTATATAGCTGAAGTACTGAAGAGAAACACTGGCAACAGGGATGTAGAAAAAGACAAAATATTGATCGTTCACAGTTTGTATCCAGAGGTGGGCATTGAGAGCGGAAGGGAGAGGAGTGATGATGAAAGAGAGAAAATGAAGAGGGATAACAGACAGTGCCCCACTGGTTTTTTGCAATATGCAAAATCGTGAAATTTTTACAGAATTTACTTTAATTATTTAAAATTGTGAAATAAACAATTTACAAAAAAAAATACAGTTTAAACTCAAACCATCGAACACAAGTTAGACCGAAAGTCCATGTCCACGGAACATTGTGGTCCCAACAAAATTCTTATGTAAATAATGCTAAAAAAAAAGTAAGACTTTGCCAAACTCAAAATTTAATATTTACCCCGTCGATTGAACAAAAATTTCTGTAGTATCTCCGAAAATTACATGCTTTGATCATTAAACAACTAAGTATTAACAAAAAAGTGTAATTATCAACTGTACTCGCCATGGCATACAAAGTCGGTATACAGTACATTATGTACACATGCACAGGTAATACTGATAGAAAACGCAAATAAAATAAATTTTCAAACAAAAATTGTTTTTGCTGCCCTGCATATAGTCCTATTTATGTAATTTACCACTTCCGAAATAACCTGTTACTATTGATTTCGTCAGGATGTCTAACCTAACTCTTACTTTGTAACAAAAAATAATAAATAATAACAATAGACGTCTCAAACTACACAACAGGTATTTAGAGCGCACGAGATACAAAAAAACTGAAAAAATTTAGAAATACAGTGCATATGTACAATGAAATATGCACTGTAAAATTTTATTAGGCATTTAGCAAACAATTGCAACATGTCGGTAGCCATGTTGGTAACAACCAGCAGTGACAAGAAACAGCGGTGCCACATTTTCGAGATATTGATTCGCGATGCGACGTTGCCAAAAACACTCGCAAGTTTTTCATTTGAATATTTTTTCATGAAAATTACGAATGCATTATGTATAAATGTAACTCTAATAAATATGCCAGGAAAGTTAGAAAAAGGCAACACAAAATTAAGGAAGCCCTATTCACTGAACTTTTTCAATCACAATATTCAAGACATTTATATTTTTTAGCTAGTTGTTAGTTGCTCTATGCACAAAGCAAGGAAGATAAAGAGACGAAGCTCGAGGCTATTTTGGTGGGCCCTTATTTTCCTCTAGGTTTGGGCTATTAGGTTGATTTTGATGCCAACATTACAACTCTTAAACATAATTATTTTAGTTTTCAGAAAGACGTTATTGTAAAAACTTAATTAAATGCTGTATTTACAAATGAAAAGACGGAACTAAATATGTGTTTAACATTAATGGTAGATAATACNAAACTTAATTAAATGCTGTATTTACAAATGAAAAGACGGAACTAAATATGTGTTTAACATTAATGGTAGATAATACATAGGTTGGCTACAGTGTTAACTACAAAATATATGAATCTTTTATTAATAAACTTATTATGCATCTCTTTTTCTTTTAAAAAGGCATTCTCTCTTATAATAATAACTCTTGTACCATTTATTCTTAGACAATCAGCATTTTAAAATTCAATAAAGCTCAATTCCTTCTAATCGATCGCAAACATCAACTCCTTCTCCAGCAACAATCTTAACTGTCACTGACAGTGCATGCCTACATCAAAATAATATATTTTATGAATGATGATAAGAACAATGAAACTTAATTTACTTGTTACTTATATTGTTTGTAAAATACACAACTTTCTTTATTAATGAGCATTTTCATTTTTAAAATGTTGGCGAAGTCATTCTACCCTATAATTTAGTGGCCCACGAAATCCCTATAGAGCTTCGACTCCTTGGCTCTATGGATAATACTTATGCTACGTCTGCAACTATTTCTGTGCACGTTGTTTCAAAACAGGTGTTTAAATACAGTTTTTATTAAGTTTGAGTGTGAATACCAACAAAAATTAGAGTGGATTGTTTATTTGTGTTTTTTTTTTTTTTACACTTAAGGTCAACACTTCTGGATTCCCTTGTGAACTTTATAACACAGTTCTACTGTGTTATGAATTGTTTCTTTAATATTCCCATTTGCATTGTTTTATTTTAGTTATACTTGACTAATACGTTACACAGGCCTATCAATGTGTTCAACATAAAGTTTAATGAGGTTGGTTAAGGTTACAAGTAGGTTGGGTTTTTTTAAATTGTCTTATATGTCTAGTCCACATCTACAGAATGTCCGCATCTATAGAATTTTTATGTTGGTCCGCTGAAATTTAACGGATAGAGTTTCCACTGTAATTGTATAAGATTGTGATATGAAGTAGTAAAATTGTAGTTTATTTGAGCAATTGATTGTGATAGTTGGTTCTTAATCATTTTTCAGAATGTATCCTTGCATAGTCAATTGCTTGTTGGAGCGACATTCAGTAGTATCGAGTAAGGGATTAGAACTTGGCTTTTTTTCAGAGCATACCTGTGTCTTAAACAGTAACAAACGCCAAGAACACAGCATGCACCTGAACAAGATCATTGGTCCAGCAAAACTAAACATTTTGCAAACCTCAATAGCGTTTTCGGAGAAAACTGAAATTTTAAATGGTAAATAGGTTATTTCAACAAAACTGGCTTTTATGGTGAGAAACGTGAATAAAAACAATACCTAAGTTATATAGTGGAATCTTACTTTATGTTCTTATAAACTACAGTAAACTCTTGATTGTAAGACCTTTCATGGTTGCCAGTGAAAGGGTTCTTATCCTGATGAGGTCATTATTGGGAAAATCTTTTCAATTAAATTGTTTTAATGGTTCCCCAAAAATGGGTTGTTATATCGAAAGGGTTGCTATTCCAGGGGTCTTATAAACGAGAGTTTACTGTAAAAATTATCTACACGGAGCAACGTAAATAAATCAACCAATTTTTATAAGTTACTGGGTCTTTTAAGTCGTAGCTTTCAAATTGTTGTGCTGGTGCAAAGTGTTGGAAACTCGAGAAATTTTTTTTTTCTGTCATTTGCTGAATAGTTCCTTTTATGGTTGCGTTTTTGAAAGTAGTTTTCTATTCTGTGTGGGTAACATGCTGGTGATACATACCATTGCTTTTATTTTGTTCATTCATGTTACCTGTCTCTTTTGTAAGCACACACCGTACTGTGTACATGGACTGATAGTGATAAATATTTTTTATGGGAAATGGCAAATTTTAGTCATTAAAACAACATGTTTACTTAAATTTAAACTCTTTGATTTAATATTTTGCTGAATGAAAAATAATTGTACATATACTGCATAGTTTGTAATATAACATTACATTTTAAAAAACATGTAAATTATCAGTAAAGTTTTAGAAAATTAGCAAAATTATTCTGAAATTACCTTGTCGAAATGCAAGAAATCATGGAAACATTTTCACCATTAACAGGTGCGTCTATTCACAAATGAAGCAGTATTGCAAAAAAATAGGCACATTCAGGTTAAAATTATTCCTGATAACTGCAGATAAGATCATTGAATATCTTTATCATGAAACAAATTTTTTTGCATATAATAAAAAGAGCTTGAGCTCTAACTCGAGCTCAGGAACTTTTCAGTAGGCTCGCTCGGGCTCGGCTTGAATTAAAAATCCCAGGCTCACAAACCTCTAAATATAGGAAATGAAAACACTACCAGCATTACATGTGAGCAAAGATGATGGGCGTAGAATGCAAGAAGGTATGAGATCCGAGGTTGTAAGGATGTAGTTCTGCTGTGGGTCAAGAAGTGCTGTAGCCAGGGTGTAAGGTACAGAGACCATGGGTGGTGAAGAGAGTGTAAAATGTGTATTTCATGTGCAGGTATCGAGGGACCTGCTGTCGCCCATGGACAGCACGGATATGGCCCTCACCTCTCAATACCCTCACCCTGCTGCCCGCATCTCGGACAACTTGTCCACGTGGTCGACAGTCGCCTTAGCCTCCATTGGCTCCCAGGGCACCATGGGCGGCCTGCTGGTTGCTGGATTCGTAAGTGCACTGTTCCTGCCACCTGCAGTTGTGTGCCANCGACAGTCGCCTTAGCCTCCATTGGCTCCCAGGGCACCATGGGCGGCCTGCTGGTTGCTGGATTCGTAAGTGCACTGTTCCTGCCACCTGCAATTGTGTGCCCCACTATAACCCTATTGGCACTACTCGCCTGTGGTTGTTGTTGAGTAACTGTTTATTGAAAAAATTTTAATTCAGTGTATATGAATTTTTTTTCTTTTCAATTTTGTTTTTCAACGTTTTGCTTTCTGACGCATAACACACATATTTCAGTTGAGGTTACATATAGGCCGCTAGGCTACCAAAAATATACATATAAAGACAGAAACTCAAATACTCACCATCTAGTACTCAATAGGCACGCATACAAAGGATGACACATTTTTATCTCGGTTGCCTGTGAAAAATGTGTTGTCCTCTGTGTGTGCGCCTGTTAAGTACTAGACTGTGAGTACTTGAGTTTCTGTCTTTCTATTATATACATACAATGCAGTATTATATTCTACAAAATAAATCGTGAGAAAAGGATTGATATGCTACTAATTACATCTTTTTTGTAGACTAACGACCTACTTGCAACCTTAACTTAGTTTTCTAATATGTTGTAGTGAGTAATTTAGTATAATGTTAAACTATTTTTTTTGCTGCTTTGATGTACCGGGCATAAAGTAAATCTCACTTAACAGCAAGTCTTTTTAGCTTATTGTAATCAAAACTTTACCAGGCAGCAGTTTTCTCTCGTACATTTTAGTGACAAATGTCTGCTTACAGTATGATAAACGAAAATATCGGTTTACAGGTATCGGATCGGTAAAATCCTAAATATCGGAACCTTCATCGGTATCAGGTTTTTCCAGTATCGGGCCATCACTAATTGATTGTATGAATGAATTCATGGGAACCATTTAACTGTATCCAACAAATATAACATGCAATTTTGCTGCTAAAGCCATGCAAAAATGGCCTAAGTAAAATTTTTAATGCAATTTTTGCATTTAGGGGGTGGGGATGGGTCAGAATCATTCTAAAATCAAACTACTACTTTAAAGTAGCAACCAATTTCGTGACAACTGAAAAGTTGTGGTCTTGAAATTTGACTGTACATATGTTGTTACAAATTAAAACAAAACATTTTTTTTTATCTATTCAGTAATTGCCAATGGTAGGTAATTATCTAATTATTTGACTAGCTAAAGAGGAGTTCATGTTCTGAACTTGTCAGATGCTGAAGACAGTTGGCTGGCGGCTCATCCTGGTGACGGGTGCTGTGTACGGCTGTGTGTACCTGTATGAGCGCCTCACCTGGACCAACAAGGCTAAGGAGCGAAGCTTCAAGAAGCAGTACGTCAACCATGCCACCAAGAAGCTACGCCTCATTGTCGACCTCACGTCCGCCAACTGCAGCCACCAGGTTCAGCAGTGAGTACCACTGTTACCCTCTACAACTTTGGTGCAGGGCTAACAATTCAACTAATTACACTACCTTCTCTTATCCCCCTCTCCAACCCCAATAAAAAATCTTAACTATATTTGTACTGGTATTGCAGCAACGAGGCCAACTTGCTGGCGACACACTATTTAGGCATATTTTTTGAAAGCTGACTAGTATGTTCACTCTTACCAGGGTTGGACAGTCGCTAGGATGATTACACAACCGCAGGAAAATTGTGCACCTTATCGATTTCGTGTAAACCTTGCATTTCTTAAAATCCATGTGTGCTAAGACTGTTGCCTGGTTCGTAAGCAGTGAGAATTTGGTATAAGGAAATGCATTTTAATGAAATTTTGTTTTTTGAAGCCAATTTTGAAGATATATACTTGAAACAAAAACACCTAATTGTGAGAAATGGTACTCTCAAGTTCTGTATCGAGGCAAATGTAACAATTTGTTTTTCAGTAATGTTTTATTTAATTATTATGTTCTCTGATCTTTCTAGAAAACAGGCTATACATTCATGTTACAAAAGGCTTTGATGGCNCTTTATTTAATTATTATGTTCTCTGATCTTTCTAGAAAACAGGCTATACATTCATGTTACAAAAGGCTTTGATGGCAAAGAAGCATGTATTTTTCTGCTCAAAAAAAGTTCCTGTACCAGGAATGCCAAAAAAACGAATTTCATTAACATGTTTTTCCCTATACCAAATTCTCACTGCTTTCTAACCAGGCANCCAGGAATGCCAAAAAAACGAATTTCATTAACATGTTTTTCCCTATACCAAATTCTCACTGCTTTCTAACCAGGCAACAGCCTTTGTGTGTCCTTGTGTATGTATACCACTGTTTACAAGTACTTGTGGTAGTGTTGTTTATGTTGTCACATACAAAGGCACATGTTTACATGCAGAGAGACCCTCCTAGGTGTCATCACTATACACGCCGTACCAAGAATATTGATATAGCAGTGTGTCAACGGTACACAGTAACACATTGTGTGCTGTGAAGATGTGGAATGGGTAGAAACCTGAAAAAATAGAATTTGCGATAAAACTAAAAATAATGCGAATTTTAGCATTTTAGTGTGAATAAAGCGATTTTTCCCGTTTTTCTTCAAATAAAGCTATTTTGAAAATTTACACTGACCTTTACTTGAAAGTAAACCTATATTCGCAGAACGAGTGTTACACGTTTATCTGTTTTGTTGCTTTGCTAAATAAATATGGCAAAAATAAAATGCACACCGACACACAATGAATGTTTGTATCACGTTTTGTGGTTGAGGTTAGGAATACTCATCGCACTGTTTACCAAACGTCCCCTGTTTTCGTTGTAGCAACTAGTTATTTTTGCGTGTTAAAAATTTTGAATGTGTAAGTGTCAATAATTTGTGGATCACATTTTGTAGCTTTCTTTGAACGACACACCCATTCCATCATTCTTTTTCACATACATAGTTCAAAAATATAATAATCACCAAACAAATGTGTTACTGTTAAGGTAACTGGAAGAATTATTACAAGGCATTGACGACCATAGAATACACGTGGTTAGAGAATATTTGACAGGAAATAAGAATGTAAATTAGGGCACGAGTTAAGATGAAATTTTCATCACTGCTGTAGANTTAGAGAATATTTGACAGGAAATAAGAATGTAAATTAGGGCACGAGTTAAGATGAAATTTTCATCACTGCTGTAGAGACCTGAAAATTTAGCAAAAGCTATAAATGCAAATTTTCACAAAAAAAAATTACGATTTTTTTATATTTCTAGCTGTGATTCACGAATTGTACAAAATCCTGTAGTATTTTCACGAATTATTGTTTTATGTCACATAGTTGCTTCTTATGTTATGACTCTGTGTGTGTGTGTGTGTGTGTGTGTGTGTGTGTGTGTCTAGTGTGTGTGTGTGTGTCTAGTGTGTGTATGTGTGTGTGTGTGTGTTTATATNCCAGGAATGCCAAAAAAACGAATTTCATTAACATGTTTTTCCCTATACCAAATTCTCACTGCTTTCTAACCAGGCATCAGCCTTAAGAGACTGGCACGGCTTGTCAGTACGTGGAAGGTTGCAACAAACTGTGTGTCTAAATGCCCTTTGTTTAAAAAGAAGTGGGTCCATTCAGCTTAGCTGACTTTTGCGATGAGCTCATCTGCTTAGTGCTTATAAACATGAGTGTGTGTCCTTGTGTATGTATACCACTGTTTACAAGTACTTGTGGTAGTGTTGTCTATATTGTCACATACAAAGGCACATGTTTACATGCTCTCTCTGGGAGGATCCACAGTAGTGATATGTGCGGCATGGTTCAATATTGATATAGCAGTGTGTCAACGGTACAAAGTAACACAGTGTGAGCTGTGAAGATGTGGAATGGGTAGAAACCTGAAAAAATAGAATTTGCGATAAAACTAAAAAATAACGCAAATTTTAGCATTTTAGTGTGAATAAAGCAATTTTTCCAGTTTTTCTTCAAATAAAGCTATTTTGAAAATTTACACTGACCTTTACTTGAAAGTAAACCTATATTCACGGAATGAGTGTTACACAACGATCTGTTTTTTTTGCTTTGCTAAATAAATATGGCAAAAATAAAATGCACACCGACACACAATGAATGTTTGTAGTACGTTTTGTGGTTGAGGTTAGGAATACTTGTCACACTGTTTACCAAACGTCCGCTGTCTTCGTTGTAGCAACTAGTTATTTTTGCGTCTTAAAAATTTTGAATGTCCAAGTGTCAATAATTTTTGGATCACATTTTGCAGCTTTCTTTGAACGACACACCCATTCCATCATTCTTTTTCACATACATAGTTCAAAAATATAATAATCACCAAACAAATGTGTTACTGTTAAGGTAACTGGAAGAATTATTACAAGGCATTGACGACCATAGAATACACGTGGCTAGAGAATATTTGACAGGAAATAAGAATGTAAATTAGGGCACGAGTTAAGATGAAATTTTCATCACTGCTGTAGANCAAAGCGGCGCGGTGGTCAAAAATGTGTTTTTATGCATTTATTTATCTAGAATATATTTCTAAATTGAATTACAGCGTATTTTAACATTGTATTCTTCAAGCTGACTGTATTTTTTATCATACATGTTCTCTGTAAATATGTGCGGTAAAAAATAACACATTTTGAACAAACAAAAAAACGAAAAAATCTGTTGTTGAAAGTTCAGATAATTAAAAGCATAAAGGTAGATTTCTGTAAAAAAAATTTTGTTCGTACAAGGTACTTTTATAATTTTATTTAAACAGTGCTTTTATAATTGTGTATAAATTGTTTACATTAGTCTCTTCATGAAACAGTACGCCCTTGCCAGTGCATTGTGGTCGTTGTTGTAGGTGTCAGGCAGTATCCAAACTATTATATAAGAAAATGTGAAATGGTTTTCAATGTTGTCTATTGATAAAGGAAACTAATGGTTTTTTCTTAAAAACGTGTCTGAATTTTCTCTGAGAGTTAGGTATTTTTGCAAGGAAATAATTGTTAAAAAAATCCCTGCTTTTCAATTTTAGGTTTTACGAATAAAGTGANAGTTAGGTATTTTTGCAAGGAAATAATTGTTAAAAAAATCCCTGCTTTTCAATTTTAGGTTTTACGAATAAAGTGATATTTCTCCAAATATATATGTCTTTATAAAGAGGACATGAAAAAATGGTGCAATTCTTATGCAGAAACCTGCATTTTTGTAGCAAGAAAATAACAGCTATTTTTGACAAAAATAACACCTACTTTTTCATGTCTCTAGGAATGGGTTATGTTTTGTGAGCCATGCACAGTATACTTATAACAGTAACACTTTAATAGTTATTATAGTATGGGGTCAGTTGTAATGTGATCTTTGCTGCCAGGAGTTTTATGACTTCCTACAGTGGCGTAGATGAGAAAATTTTATGACTTGAAATATGGGGAAGGAGTTATTTTGTAAAGTGTAAAACATGTTAGTGGAATTACAAAGCTTACAATTATAAAGCCGCTACAGTAAAACCTCATTAATTTGAACTCTGTTAATTCGAAATTCTATGTAAATCAAACATTTTGATAGTCCTGAACATAAGAATACAGGTTTNTAATTTGAACTCTGTTAATTCGAAATTCTATGTAAATCAAACATTTTGATAGTCCTGAACATAAGAATACAGGTTTACAGGTTTGTTATTTTGGTTAATTCGAAATTTTGCATAATATTTCATTTGAAGTGAAATTTCCTTGAGGCGTAGANTACAGGTTTGTTATTTTGGTTAATTCGAAATTTTGCATAATATTTCATTTGAAGTGAAATTTCCTTGAGGCGTAGAATTTCTTGTATTAAAAATAAAAATAGAATGTAATGATGCAATATTATTAATTATCAAGGTTCTAGCCACAGTTCATTTTTATTTAGCGGGGCATCGTAATAAATTAAAGCCGCGGGAGTTCGTTTATCGTGGTATAATGTTTATCGGGCATCCGTTTGCCGTTTTGGGAAATCTTAGTCTTTGTTATGCGTTAGCGTTAGTGATAGAAGTTTTCCGAAATNTCCGTTTGCCGTTTTGGGAAATCTTAGTCTTTGTTATGCGTTAGCGTTAGTGATAGAAGTTTTCCGAAATGCGTCAACAATTTGTGTTCTAGAAGGTTTGGATGATCTTTTACCTACGACGCAGTTTGGATAGCGTGGGAAGAGCGTGCTTGACACACACTATGCCCTTATTTGGTTACGTTGTGATACTGCGAGGAGAAGGGGGTGGATAGGCCCGCAGCAATAAATACTCTGTGTGTCTATCGCTTGCAAGAAATGTAACAACAAGCAGCCAAGGAATACGCATTGTGCGTTTCGAGACGTAAATGAATAATTAAACGACTGTTGCGCTGCTCTCTGTAAACCGGTTCGTACTCTGCATACCTGACAATTGTATGTGAACTGTTTCATTGGAATGATAAATGAATGTACAGAGTAATAAACAAACATTGGACTTTATTTATATTTATTGGTGTCTTTAAAGTTTCATGTTATTCTTAAGTATACTTTGCATTGTACTTTTGCTTACTTCCACTCATATTATTTCAAATGTAAAATAAACAACAATANTGCGTCAACAATTTGTGTTCTAGAAGGTTTGGATGATCTTTTACCTACGACGCAGTTTGGATAGCGTGGGAAGAGCATGCTTGACACACACTATGCCCTTATTTGGTTACGTTGTGATACTGCGAGGAGAAGGGGGTGGATAGGCCCGCAGCAATAAATACTCTGTGTGTCTATCGCCCGCAAGAAATGTAACAACAAGCAGCCAAGGAATACGCATTGTGCGTTTCGAGACGTAAATGAATAATTAAACGACTGTTGCGCTGCTCTCTGTAAACCGGTTCGTACTCTGCATACCTGACAATTGTATGTGAACTGTTTCAATCTTTCCAGTATATAAAAGTACAGAGTAATAAACAAACATTGGACTTTATTTATATTTATTGGTGCCTTTAAAGTTTCATGTTGTTCTTAAGTATACTTTGCATTGTACTTTTGCTTACTTCCACTCATATTATTTCAAATGTAAAATAAACAACAATAANTTCTTAAGTATACTTTGCATTGTACTTTTGCTTACTTCCACTCATATTATTTCAAATGTAAAATAAACAACAATAAATATTAAATTGTCACATAAAAATCTATTTTTGACACAAACTTGCTGTACTCCTCATTCTTTAATTTTCTGTGAACATCAAATTCGGATTTTAAAAAAAGCAGGAGGATAAACGAGATAGAAAAGGTCAGATTGTGGAAGTTGTTTGTCTGTGGACTGGNTCGGATTTTAAAAAAAGCAGGAGGATAAACGAGATAGAAAAGGTCAGATTGTGGAAGTTGTTTGTCTGTGGACTGGAAGGGGGGTGGGGGGAAGAATGACAACTGTTGTTCAACGCAGCCGTTGCCTAGCCGGGTACACCCAAGGCAGCTGCCGGTGACCTGGTGCACATAAGGTAGCCACTTGTGATGCTCAGTGTCTTGTANTCGGATTTTAAAAAAAGCAGGAGGATAAACGAGATAGAAAAGGTCAGATTGTGGAAGTTGTTTGTCTGTGGACTGGGGGAGGGGGGAGGAATGACAACTGTTGTTCAACACAGCCGTTGCCTGGCCGGGTACACCCAAGGCAGCTGCCGGTGACCTGGTGCACATAAGGTAGCCACTTGTGATGCTCAGTGTCTTATACNGCCGGGTACACCCAAGGCAGCTGCCGGTGACCTGGTGCACATAAGGTAGCCACTTGTGATGCTCAGTGTCTTATACAGCAAGAATGTAATCAATGTATTGATTATAAAGTATCTGAATTTTACGTACACTTTGAGGAAATTTTTACTTTGAATTACATATTGTGCAGAATTTTAAATTAACCAAACTCCAAAGCATGTAAAATCACATTCTCATGTTTGGGGGCTAACAACAATTTAGATTTACATAGAATTTTGTATTAATGGAGTTCAAATTATGAGGTTTTACAATAGGACAGTGCTTGAGAAGAGAATCTCAAAAAATTTGTGGCCATAATGAATTAACANCAAATTATGAGGTTTTACAATAGGACAGTGCTTGAGAAGAGAATCTCAAAAAATTTGTGGCCATAATGAATTAACAGCCCATTTCCCTTGAATTTTCTATTTTTCCAACCAAATTTTCACGCTTCCTGACAAAAGGGTTGTTACCTTGAGAGGTTCGCTATTTCCGGGTTCACAAAATTGACAGTTCACTATAGTCACTGCATGTTTTCTTTTTTACATTGTACCACTGAACGATTGTTAAGGTGTAACTCATCGNTCAAATTATGAGGTTTTACAATAGGACAGTGCTTGAGAAGAGAATCTCAAAAAATTTGTGGCCATAATGAATTAACAAACTTATTTGTCAGCCCATTTCCCTTGAATTTTCTATTTTTCCAACCAAATTTTCACGCTTCCTGACAAAAGGGTTGTTACTTTGAGAGGTTTGCTATTTCCGGGTTCACAAAATTGACAGTTCACTATAGTCACTGCATGTTTTCTTTTTTACATTGTACCACTGAACGATTGTTAAGGTGTAACTCATCAATTGTCAAGGTGTAACTTAGTATATCATGTGATATACAGAATGTTTCAGTAAAAGCATGCAAAAAATGAAATTGGGAATAGGGGCTGCACCACGGAAAGTTTTGAGATTGGGAACATGTGGTCTGCGAAGCCAGTGAAAGGAGATATGGGTGTAAATGTGTCAAACACGGATACAGGTGTCCTGAGTTGTTATTTAGTGCCAGTAAATGTGTACATCTTTACAGGTATATGCTATTCACGATTAATTAAGCATTTTTAAAATAAACCTATGAAAAATTTTACTGCCCCTATCTTCACATATTCCATGGTACGCTGAGTGGCATGCGGCCAGTAAAGTTGGTAACAACAGAGGGAAAGAAGTTCCATAGCTTAACATTGAATTTAAAATGTTAGATAAGCATTTGTAAATAATGAAATTATTATTTTTTCACTTTTTTTTTAATGCATATAAGTATAAGAATTAACAAGTTTGGAAAATATTTACTTTTTTAATAATTCCACAGTTACAGTTGACCGATGCATGAATAAAGTGATAGGCCTATAACAATGGTAATTTTATATATATGGGAATAATACACAATGTGCATACAATTAAATCTTAAGCAGGGCTTTCAAAAGTGTTCAGTTTATAATGACAGCCTTTATTACTGTAGAGGATCATTCCTTTAGCGGACCAGAGTTAATGTATCAGTTTGTACCTCATAACAGTTTCTCAAAGTGATGGCCACCAACCTCGGTGTAAGCATGATAATGGTGTTCTGCCACACCCGTACAAATATCCCACGCATGTTGCGTATCTCATCGCATGCAGCTACAATTCTGGCGACCAAGTCCATGTCTGTGTCTACAGGGGTCTCGTACACAAGTGATTTTGGATATCACCATAGCAAATAATCAAATGTATTTAGGTCGGGTGACCTCGCAGGCCATGGAGTGAGCCTCCCCATCCAATCCAGTGACCAGGAAATGTAGCTTCCAGATGATTGCAGATAGCCACGCTGAAGTGGGGAGGCGCACTTTCGTGCTGCAGCCACATTCCCTGATACACAGCGAAAGGCAAAACACGTTGCATGAATCTCAAGTACTGTGGCACTGTCAGGGACGACAGAGCTGCCTTCTGGATGATAGGGGAACCACAAACACATCACGGGTCACCTATGTGTTTTATGCCCATCTCTCTTTTTGCTGGCTTCGCAGACTACACGTTCTGTATATCAAAACGCTCTGAGTAGCTGCCCCTATTCCCAGTTTCAATTTTGCTTGCATTTACTGAATAATCCTGTATATATGGTGAATGTTTTTAATTAGTACACTGTGATCAATATTTAAGTTTTGTATGGGGATTGGCATGTATTATAAATATAAAGACTTCATTGTTGTGGTACAACATAATACAGTTAATGACGTATGCATATCACTACAATAACTAATGCTCTGAACCTTAACATAGTGTCTGGGTCAACAAAAGTTGGAACAAGTGTGTTTAAGGATATTGTGGCTTACAAAGAATTAATCTCAAGTCTTTTTCATGTGTCTGCCAGTGTCTTATCTGCGAGTGCATACATGCTCATAATTTTCATTTTTACAAAATTTGAGCCATACTTCATTCCTGGGAAAAAGAACGAAAGGGACTAGTGACATCTGACACTGTGCATGCATGTGTGTGAGAAAGGTTTGCAGGATTATGGAGGCAAGTGAAAGTGCTTATGTGTGGCAGGGAACTGTCGAGCACATTTGCACGGCTGTGCCACCTGGTGGACGAGGCGACCAACGACATGGACGCAAACATCAAGACCTTAGACAGGGAGCTGCGGCAGCTGGAGGAGGCAGTCAACTGCGCCAAAGTGCTGCGCAACAAAGCCAACTACGTCACCAAGGAGCTGGAGATTTTCGACGAGGCCTACCTGCGCAGCTAGTTGTCCGTCACCCTCCATTTACTCCCGTCCCCATCCCTCTCTAGTCTGCTCACGATGCACCAGCTGTACCCGTAACCAGCAGTGAAGTGCTACCGTCTAGCAAACTTACTAATGTTGTGATTTTGTGCAGCAGCTTATATACTTACAGTCTGTTATCATGGGTGTTGTTATTTAGATAATAAAATTACCGCATCCTGTGCTGTGGATTTGTTGCATTATAAAACATTCTTTCATGCCAGTTGGATTTCCCCATTTGTCCGTTTTGTATATTTCCTCAGCTTGAACTTATTTAATCTACAGTTGTTTTATGAAGCATCTAGTATATTATTATACAGTTGCAGTATGATATGTATGATGTTCCAAATTTTACATCTTATTATTTCTTAATTTTTGCAAGTGTAAAAATTGACAAATACTTAGTAAAACTGAAGTAGTCAGCTTTACAAACGTAATGTGTATACAAACAAGCTATCCAAAAAAAATTATTGTTTGGACAAATGGATAACGGTGCCAAACCATGAATAAAATATTTGATTTACGGTTGTGTATCCTTTAAAACTACTTGCTTAACAGAGACTCTGGAAAATCTAAAGATTGAATTATTGCTTAACTGAAAATGGCTTTGCTTCAGTCAATATCTAGCATGCCCTTTGTCAAAGTCTGATGCACCATGGGCGACGTCATTTTCCCTTGTAGCCTCGCCACAGCCAGGGCCCTTCGCAAGAAGAAACATTAAGCTGTACATGCCACAGAGTGCCCCTGAAGCCCAGGGTTGGCTTAGTGCCAACTGCTGCCGCCTGCTGATCTGCAACCTGCTTCACGTGTTGGCACGTGCGCTTACATCTTCAGACCTTTGTTACAGAGGGGAAATGCAGCCTAGCTTCTGCCGCCTTCGGCTATCTCTGCCACTTCTCCGCTGCCCTCTCTCTCCGCAACCCATCGCTGGCCCTATACTCCAGGTATAAATAGGACCCACAGACCAGAGTTTGAGGCTGGCTCGTGCAGCTCTCTTGTAGAACATCACTCTGCTCGGCTGCGTACTGAATTATTCTATCACCAGCAGATTCTTGCAGCGCAGAACGTCAATCTGCCTGGACGCGGTCCGACCTCTCTGCTGTATGCCAACTAGTGCAGCACCAGTCATAGAACATCATGCTTCTTGACAACTCACCGAAGCCCCCTGTGCTTCTCGGCTACCCAGTTAGCCATGCACGTTAAGCTCACAAGTTCGAGTACCATACCACTGGGACACTTGACCCCGTATCTCCGCGTCTCCCAAGACTAGGCATCACTCAGGTTGGCATAGGATCGGCCCTTCAGGCCCTAGTCAGAGTACAGGCTGGTTATGTGTGTTTACTGTTTTGACAATAAATAGACATAAACCGATTCCTCAAATTTATCGCTTGCATCTACT
The DNA here is from genome assembly GCA_002778355.1 of Clitarchus hookeri. Taxonomy (NCBI): domain Eukaryota; kingdom Metazoa; phylum Arthropoda; class Insecta; order Phasmatodea; family Phasmatidae; genus Clitarchus; species Clitarchus hookeri. The sequence continues at coordinate 59,791 of NQII01000586.1, read as the reverse complement.
ATTTTCATCAAGTTGTTTCCCACTATCTCGTGCTTCGTCCATGTGAACATCAAACATTCTTTCATGAGCAGACACACACTGCCGCCTCTATTCCTTCCGTGCCTATAGGGAGTCCCCTCTCTGTGGAGCAATGGCCCAGTCGACTCTTGTACCCTTCTGTAAGTTCTTGGATCTACTGGTGAGATACCGCCCAGCCAACGTACTTGCAGGGCGGCCAACAGCCGCCCCTATTAGGGATCTCTGTGTATTCGTGATGCTTGGATCTATGGCGATGTCCCGCTTTCCTGAGTAACATGACAGCGGTCGACCCTATCCTCTTATGGACACCTTCAGTTAAGTGATTGGGTCTGCCGGCAACGTTTCGCCTGCCAAGTCACTTGCTGAGACTAGTAGTCAAGCTTACCAACCATACCCACCTGCCTATCCATTCTTCCTCTCTATACTATCTACCCCCTTATGCCTTGACACAGGTTTGGGCAAGATGAAGTGGCCAAACTGAGACTAGTCCTGATTGGAGCCCTGGTAGGGGCGAACAGTATGTCAACCAGGTGTATTTCTGGAAGAGAGAGGAAGCAGCTCAGCTTAAGTCTACTCTGGCATGTAGCTCTCCATTCACTCAAATTGGGGCACACCTTCAAGGCTGTTGGAGAAGTCTAAATCTTCAGCACCCTCGACATGCAATATGGCTATTGCAGATAATGGTCCACCTGCAGTTAAGACTGTACACCACCTTCCGGAGCACGAGGCACAGTTTCGTCGTTCGTGGCCTACAGCAGACATGTAGCAGATAGGTACTCGGCGCCATGCACACTATTACGTGCACCTTACCTACCTGCCGCTAAGGGGGAATAAATCGCTACACAGGGGGACTGACATGCCCTGAACTAAGAGTTTCGACCCTCTCAGGGGGCCAAACACTGAGTGGCATCCTTTATTTATTCAGAGCAGATGGAAACTAACCTGAACCCTCTTGGCCGCATCCCTACAGGACTTTGCTACCCCATTCAGCGAGGACCAACGGGACGTATGGTGACAAGTAAAATCCAACTCGTATAAACTGTGATTTTATTTCACTTCTGGCCCCTCCATGGCCAATAACTTTTCGGTCATCTACCCAATCTACTACTGCACCCCTTAAGTGACGTGGTTGTTGGTCACATGTATTCTATCGGCATGTGAGATGGCGATAACAATCCCACTCTGAAATTAGCGGCGCATGAGGGGGCCTACATCCTCATTAGGCACACAGACTGGGTTACTACTTCAACAATACGACTTCATTGTCGGCGCGGGGTGGGTACAGGAGCTGCCACATGGGCGAATGATCCACCCGTTGAAAAGAGTCTCCCTGATCAACCGAGCTGGCGCCCTTAAAATCCAAAATACTACTGAATCAATCTCATTCAACCTGGCACTGTAAACCTCCGCAACTTGTTTCCCGCCCCTGAACCTACGACAACGCAGTACTCTTGGCTAAAATGAATTTCCATTCTGTATTTCACGTGTTTTGTGTCTACAACTTGTTTGCAGGATTTGTGTGTGATTTTAATTGCTTTGCTTGAATGATTGCCAAATTGTTTTATTTAGTTAATTAGTGGATTGTAGGCTTCCAGATATTTGTAGTTTTTGCAATAAAATAAAGGACAGAGACCCTTATAAAATATGAGCCGCCATTCAACATTTGCCATCGCCTTCCTGTGCCAACATACGCCACTTTCACGCAAACATTACTTGGTTCACTAACAGAACTCACGTACAAGACCCTTTGCAACTGAAAACCGTGCTGCGACTCATGGCGTGATCTAGAGTCATGCACGTGTTGTGAACATGCATATCATCGCAACTGTTTGAGTGTGGTCGAACGATTCAGCGCAAGAGCAAATCTGTTCGTGTGTACCCAGTGTCAATTCGCCAACGCGAACAGAACAACCGCCTCACCACTACTACCAATAACAGGGCTAAACACAAAGAGGAAAAAATTACCAGTGATAGACTGTCAACATCCGGCCACCAAACAGATGATGCGAACCGAGGAACAGTGTTCATGGTGTTCGGCGTTTCAGAAACAGAATGGATCACCATGGTGGCAGCAGTTATTGCTAAGTTGCCTCCTAAAATCGACAAATCGCTCAACATCCAACCTACAGCGGACGTCAACTCTATTCCGGTGAAACGTGTTTGTTGCCCGCACTGGCGCGTCCGACATGCAAATGTAAGACACCACCGCAATGCAGTCAAACGATGCGGAAAACACGACACAATGTGTCCACGTGGCCGCCCAGGTAAAAATGCTCAAGTGAGACGATGGTCAACGCAAGCACCGTGATGTCACTTGCTCGCAGAACAATCAGCGCACAAATAATCCAACCACAAGCGCCCCAGACAGATACATGGAACTGTGAAAAGCGCATTGGACGCATATCTTAAACCATGAGTGAAACCCTGTGTTGTAGCGAGAGCGAAACAGTTTTCCGGTAAAACCAGTGCCGCAGTTACCTCAACTACATGCAGCTGCTACATCAAGGACTTACAAAAAACGTCCCCAGTCAGGTACAGTGTATTTTTGTTATGTCGTAGCCATATTTCATTTAACACCTGCAGGTGGAAACTGCGGACGAGAATCAATCTTCCTTCCCCTCTGCAACATCACGACCGCAACGTGAGTTAATCGGCGGGCAGCAGTTCCCCCTCCCGCAATCACATCACGCCTACGGAGCGCACAGTAGGACACACCTGCCCCTCCTGCAGGTGCTCTAAACTCGTCACGTTAACAAGCAGCCACTTCGTGAAGCAGCGCAGCATGTGTTACCACGCTCACTGCAGGTAGACGACACGCAAGACTTCACAGCCACCAGGACGCAAAGCATCTCAAATGTGAGCAACGGCCTGTCAGAACCAAAACCAATATGTGACGCAATTTTTCTTTTACACCATAATTCATTCGTACATTTTCGTAACCACCAGGATCATATATTTTGGTGTTTTATTATTGAGCATATTTTCCTGGCTGTCATGTAGTTCATTGTGTTGTTTTTGTCATAATTTTTGCTCATATTTTTAAGTTACTCCTAATTGTTTAAAATTGCCCACATATCAAGTGTTAAATATATTCTGGTAACAAATTCACAGCTACAAATTCCAAGTAATGCCAAATATTCAGAGCTCCACCCTGGCAAGTGCATGTCATACGTCATAGGGTTTGTTGTGTGTAAACATTGTTCGTGCTTCTCACTCGTTACGTCGCGAGCGCAATACGTCGGACTAATTCATTCTTCACTCATTATCGGGTTCGCAGAGCAAATAGGTGGGTACCACAAGCTCCCCTCCGCATTTATTCTTCCCGTGCACGCTGGAGATAACAGCATATCGGAGATAACGGGTGGGTAACCAATCCTCGCATCGCATGTGGCATTTTCATAAACAGTCATGACGCTCAGTCTTCAATGGCGAGTGACAGCCAGCCGAGACACCACAGTGTCAAATCAGTAGACACGTAATTTGTCAACACGCAANGCATGTGGCATTTTCATAAACAGTCATGACGCTCAGTCTTCAATGGCGAGTGACAGCCAGCCGAGACACCACAGTGTTCAAATCAGTAGACACGTAATTTGTCAACACGCATCGCCATCCTTGCCAGGGGAAAATTCAGAGTTCATTTTATAATAGCCTCCCAACTCAGTGTAATGTTTGCTTGTCAGTTGTTTACATCCACCAGTTCATCAGTGTTTGTGTAATATGCAGCATTGTTCACATTCCAATTCACTGTTGTTTACATTTGCCAGGACATTGTTTAGATTCATCAGTGTATAATTGTTTACCTCTAGCAGTGTTTACGTCTTCAGTGCCTCGTTAGTAACATTCATCAGCTAGTGTTTACAATTACAAACTGTTATCAGTTCTCACCCTTATTGCTCATTATCATTTAGGATTTTGTGTGTCACCAAGCCCAATCGCTACGAGATCCGTTCGAATTAATTTTGAGAGTCAATAGTTGTTTGAAACAATTTTGCTGCATTGTTTATCAATCGTCATGCCTCACCACAACACTACAAAATTATATTGGGTTTAATTAAATTCTGCTGAAAACTAAAAAAAAAAATTATATTTGTATATACTTTAAACATTTCTCTGTATATCTGTTGTGTGTTGTAAATTTTTTTGTTATGCAATTTTTTATGTATGCCTTTTATATGACGATTTCTGTAGTATTTTAAATGCTCCCATGAACTATTAATGCATTGAAGTTAACCACGCGTCCACGAGCTCCTTCTGGATACTCTTGACTGCCGCAGACTCAACACTACACCAGCTGCATCGGGTCGCACCAACTGCATCAGTGCAATAGTACCTATTGCAGGTCGGCAAGAACGGAACATGCACCTTCTTGACAATAAGGATTACGCAACTCAAGAGACCGCCCTACTCATTTATTACAAGACGTAACACTTTTAATAAATAAGTAGGTGATCCGAAACGGTGTTTTCCCCACAGCCACAGTCGTTGGCCACACTGGCAATTAGTCGTTACATCGTAGCAGCTTGCACCTCGAAATATGATGTGACGCACCACTGTGTGATGTCACCTGGCTTCTAGGCTGAAGCTGAAGGGTTAAGTGCCCCAAAGTGTCACTCAGTAGTGTGCAGCATTTTTACAAACACATTAAATACATTCACCACATTCACAGCTACAGTCAGGAGTGTGTTGTATTAATAGCATTCAAGCACGGCATTCCACACCCCTTTTGCCCAGGTAGACTCGCCCATCCCTTCAGGAGACAGCCACCTGGCAACACTGTAGCCAGTGAAATTCATACATTTTTTACGAGAAAACATAATACTGTATTAATGTTTATTTATATAAGAGTAATAATGTTTTATAAAAGGGAGATTGCCTATAAAGGCCTCTGTCATTGAACCATACAACAATCTCCGTCAACTCCACAACTTCAACCATAAGAGACATTTGTTAATAAATGGGTGTGACACCAATGTGTTTTATTTAATTTATACAATTTTTCACCATTACAATCATATCACAGAGTTCTCATGTTATTTTTCATCATTCGCCATTTGACTTCGGTTCTCGCCACTTGGCCAGTTCGTCTCAGCACTCGAGCCAGACCTATGATGTTGGTCGCCCGCTTCTTGAGCCCCCTCGGTACCATCATTTAGGCTGTAATCATTTCGCTACAATATTAATATTTATTAATCTACCGGTAAATTTATTATCTCTTTTACTGTACCGAGGGGAGAGCCACCCGCCCTCTCATCTTAGTATCGTGTATCGCCAGCAATCGCATAACAACATAATGCCACGTTTATTTCAAGCTAAGGCCACTGGCAGGCCGTAAGTGCTGTGTCCATTTTCATGTATTATTCACCTGTAGTCAGAACAGTGAATAAACCGCTTTACAAAGTTAACTGTGTCAAATCATTGTAGGGTACCACACCCTTTGTGGCATCACCCACACTTTCATAGTATATTTTAGGCGTACAAGATGGCCTACAGTCTCGTCATAAGGTAAAATAGTGCAACAATAAGTACATGACAACTTCATCAACAAACTGACGGAGATATCCAGGGCTCCCTGGGCCGTTGGTCGTACGACCCTCATCATTAACTCTCCACTTTGTTATGGCGCCGGGCAATTCGACACTCAAACACCCCTGGGTAACCTCGACCATGTCAAAATTCATGAATGAAAATAAATATGTCTGTGGGAGGAGCAGAGTTGAATATCATAATTTTTTTATATAAGGCAGGTAGGTTACAGGCACAGCCATCGTCAATAACAACTGATTAATGTTGGATGGAAACATGGTTCGCTAATCGATGATTCCTTAGTGCGAATTTTTTTTCTCCCAAAGAGTTACGAACATGATCGGTGTGTATTCCATGGCTTGGAACTCCCAAAATTTTCGCTTAAATTCGAGTTTGAACTTGGATTTATCGTTTACATTTCCTTGACCTTGCAGCTTTTTCAAGTTGACCGGAATGTACACATAAAAAATACATCCGCGAATTAAGTTAGGAGCAACTCAATGTCGACGACCTGTAGTACAGACACCGAAATTGTTGTGAATACTCTGGTTATTACTCCGATCATCTCCAAAGCAGTCTACACGACTGCTGTGACCTTTCGTTGCGCCATACCAAACCTCTAAAGCCCTGGTTGAGCACCATGCTGACAACTAGAACATCGGGTATGGAAGTCAGCAGCAGTACTCTATCGGGTTTTAAGAAGCCATCCCCTTCGCCCATCACCGTGCGAGTCAACTGATGGTCCGGTCCTACTTTAATCCGACCATGTGATTGACACCAGGACAACCCTGTTTCAGATCTCAACCGACAGGCATGTATGCTTAAATGTAACACATTGCTGTCAGGGCGTAGCACACATGAAGGCAACCCCAGACATTGTATAACCCTTGATCAAGGCATGTAAGAACAGCCGATGCCGTTGTGTGTCAACTAAGTGTAGTGTGTTTCAGCATCAATGACTGGCTATAAGCATAGTCTGAGTCAATTCTCATTTAACCCGGTGCATACTTCAAGCCTACAGTATGTGTAATGTAAGGAAAATTTCCTATATAAGGTAGCGCAAGACTTCCAACTTGTAACAGCCCTCACCCATGTCAACTTACATCTGAACCCCAGAAACATCACATAGCCAGGGTGATTTCTTCATACTTGGTATTAATTTGTTTATTAATTTGGAAGGATTTATTTTTACATGCATAGCATACAGTGTTTTCGGACTGAGACAGGTTCTCAGAGGACAAATAAACACCGTAAACTTGACGACACCAAGTTTTGTCATTACTTATTTTCCTGTTTATCCTTGTCAATTTAGGGTTATATATTTTTTATTAGGGCACATATACAATTCAACTTAGCTAAGAGTGTTTTATTGTCTTCAAAACAATAATTCAATGACCAGAACACTTTATTCTGAAAAATTTTCAATAAGTATTATTCATACTTCTAGTGTCTACCTGAACCAGTAGCCATTTAGTGTGAATCGGGCGTCCATCGGAGTAGCCGACGTGCGGCCAGCGACTCCTGGGCTCCTCACCAACTTTGCATTCGCCGCTATGAAGAATAGTTTCACTTTTTAATGGTACTGTGCACTGAGGGCTCACTGGTACTGTTTGATGCAGTGGAAGAGTGGTGTGGCACACTGTCTGGAAGGCAGAGTGCTCTTAGAATGCGTAGTAAATAACATTAGAATTTATCGCCCGCAGGTGAATGTTCATGAAATTCGCCCTTGTAGGATTGCAAAGATATCGCAGAATAAATACACGCTAAGTGCGTATTTAATGAGGTGTAGAGTAGTAAGGTTAGCGTATTTAAAGTGCTATATATAATTTTCCTAGTCAAATAGTGTGTCTAATAATGCCAATTAGTGACTTGGGAAATAATTAGTCTTTTTTTTTTTCAACCTTACCGTCCAGGTCGTACAGTGCCCCAAAACTTAGACCTAAATTTCCCATGTGCCTTGCAAGGCTTATAAGGTTTTGAATTTAAATTAATGCTTAAGGAAGAACTCTCCTCAAGCTACGGGATGTTTATCCCGAACGCTAAGGGTTCTGATTGTCTGAATGTTTTACTTGTTTATGTAATAAGGTTAGTAAACTATTATATCTCGAGGGATGGCGCGAGCTCTCAGTGAGGACGCGGTTCGACCTGCTATTCCCGGCAGTCTGATTCCACGGTTCTAATGTGCTACACGTGCTTCGCATCGCGGGGGACTTTAATACTTTGTTTTTGGATTTTATACTTAGTTTACCTACCATCTTCCCCATGTTCGCAGCACCACTCCTTCAGCTGAGTTCCCCAAACCCGGAGGTTTAATTACTCTTGTAAGTTTTCAGGCTATTCTTAGCCTTTTTTTTTACAGTATCAGCGGCTGGTAGGCCTATGTCAGTCAGGTCTGCTTTAATTCGCATTATATACATGCAACTGTGTACACTATTTGTCAATACAATTTACTTGTGTTAACCGAAATATGTGAGTTCTCATTTAGTGTTGTATTTCGGGCCCTGGCCCTATGCAGGAAATCATCGTCGCATCAAGGAGGCATCCTTCATTTATAACGCAAAAAGGTAAATTTGGACTTTGTAAATTTGTATTCTGTGTTTTCTTGACATACAGCCATGTGATCGTTTGGCCCACGATCCTGAGAACTGTGACATCGTGCTAACTCAGTGGGCTGGCGCCCATTCTATTCGAAATAGGAATATTGTTTAATATTCTTACTTTTCTTAACATTGATACCAGACGACATCCACATTACTATCTCCGGTCGATCAGGTAATATTATACCTTACAACATTTTTTTTTTCTCAAGAAAATTAGTTAATTGCTAAAAAAAAAAAAAAAAAGCACATTTTCATTATGTTAACTAAGAATGGTTGGTTGGTTTAATAACAATAACTTTTATTTTACCAGTCTTGTCAGTAAATGTAATTTATTTCCTCTAGAGAAGTAAGTACATATTTAAGACGCTAGATGTCTGCCATTTGATCGAAACACAGAGTAATCAAAATAAAAAAACATTATACGATTGCAAATAAGTTCGTGAGGTAAATTTGATCCCGAATGTTTCTTATAATTTTCTCTTAACAGAGGTTGGTGTCTTTTTTTCATTCATTATTATATTTACAAAATAATATTATTTGAATATCGATAACTAAAAGTATATGTCGTTTCTAATAATACTTTATGGTCAGCTTTTGCTTCGATTTTTGCCATTTATAAAGCACCGACGGCCATATGAATTTGATATTTTCATTTGAGTTAAAGGTTATAATTATATAAAATAATAATGAAAATAGTGTGAACTGTAAACATGTTTAGGTCTAAAGAGACGTTAATAACATTTACGAAAAGTATAAAGGTATTGGTTTTGTTAAGAGTTTCGTGTGTTAAAAAGAATAGAGTTTTCACTGTCTTGATGTCCTACTTTTTGTATACATAACCTCTACAAGTTTTGTATGTCTACGGGGCTAGTAGATACTTTTAATTAAAATCCGCTTTTGAAACATCCAAAGATTTTCTTGAAAAAAGGGTTTTATTGCATTAAGTTCGTGGCGCGTGTGAACTGGAGTCGGTAATTACTAAGTTTAGGGGCTTTTCTGAAAAAAAAAAAAAATAAAATGAATTCAAAATTATGATATATTTCCACTCTACTAATCACAAAGAACACGAATATACTAGGGGCATTAACTTCCGACTAATTTCGTAATATGTGCCCACCTAACCTAACAGAACCTAACCCCACGATGGGTAAATCACTATTTTACATTTTTAAACTAACCTAGGATTGTTGAGTTTTACGCTAACCTGGGAATTTTTGGATTTTACTCTAACCTAGGATTGTAGGATTTTACACTAACCTAGGATAGTAGGGTTTTACACTAACCTAGGATGTTCGGGTTTTACACTAAACTACGAATGTAAGATTGTAGGGATTTAAAGGAACCGTAAAACACACCAAAATAAGGTAAATTGACTCACCTAGGTAGGGGGCTGGTGTAATTCCTCTGGCGTTAGTAGACATAAACAAACACATTTAGCAAGTTTTTTAAATATGTTCTACTTATTTTAACATTACGCCCTCTTGAATATGAACAAGGTAAGCTGTGCAGAACCCATTAATGCAACTTTTGTTGGTCTAGGACGTTTCTTTCAGAAACGTAAACAAACTGGCAATACTGCTCATTTTGCAATTTTGTTCAATTTTTTTTAATATGTTGTACTTATTTTAAAGCAACGCCCCTAGTATATTTGTGTTCTACGTGATTAGTGGAGTAGAAATATATCATAATTTCGAATTTATTTTGTGTTTTTCAGAAAAGCCCCTAAACTTAATAATTACCATTTTTATAATTTTTTTACAATTTTTTGTGATTTTTTGGTGTTTTAAGGCCAAAGGTCAATGGGTTCAAGATTATGGGTCATGGTCAAGATCTCTTGTATCCAATATGTAGGTTGGGTGGCATCAAAACATTTTTTATAAATCTCTTTAACAAATTTGTGAAAGTTTTTATTGTTTGTTAAAAAAAAATTGTGTGTTCAAAGTCATTCAAGGTTACGAGGTCAAGGTCAAAGTTACCTATATCCAGTATTGTTTGCCAAGATGGCTGACAGAACCCAAATGATGGACTGTCGGCTCTGACTGGACCCTGGACCCTGTGTATCGATATGGCATATCCTATGCCGACAAAACCGGTATGGACACCATTGCTCTGCCCTCGAAAACAACCCCCCCAAATCCTTCCGATGGATCGAAAAGTACCTTTTGGGGGATCAGTTGTTGCAAATAGGAGATCGGTGTTTCTTTTTAGGGAAAACATGGAAATTTCCTTTGGAAAAAGAAAGTTTTGATAGAAAATTGTTTGATTTTAAGAGAAAAACTGAAACTTTTAAGGAAAAAATGGCAGCTGGACGACCGGAATGACAGAGCATCGAAAGCTCCAGGCTTCACCATCCCCTAGCACTTCTGTCCAACTCATATTTTTCATTATACTTCCAAGTATTCAAAATTTTCAAGAAAAAATTTAGTTTGGGCAGTGTGTTCACCTTTTAAAAAATGACTGAGTTCGGAACCCTACTGTCTGAAAAGCAAATGATGTTGCAGTGAATCTTATATTCCTGTGTGAAGACCATTCAGTATGAAACAAAATTTCTTTATTCAAGTATGCAATACAATTTCAAAGTTTCAAGGAAAAAAAAATATTTTTCCTGTCAAATGCTACCAAACTTGCGCACCACTCCAAGTTCGGGGCACTACTTTCCCAAACCCAAACGCCTTTGCACTGAATCTAATGGGGATTTTAATACGAAGGGTTGAATACGTTATAGAAGAGGTTTGTACATGTATGCAAAATTTAATAAAAAAACCTAAAAAAGAAAAACACTTGGTTTTTAATTGTACTTGTTGAAGTGTAACAGAAAATAATAACACAAGTAATTAAATATAAAAAAAATATTAATCAATGTGTGCATACTCATTTAATTATTTCTGTTCTGGTAATTTTTTTTTCAAAGGTTACAAGTGAGTAAAATTTAAAGTATAATTAAGGGGAGAATGCATACTCAGCTTTTATTACATTGATTCTGGTTTTTTTTTTTTCAAAGGTAAGTATACACTAGGTTTTTAAGTGTACTTGCGGAAGTGTAACATAAAATTGTAGTACAAGTGTGCAAAATATAAAAATTAAATTAAGGTGAGAAGTATACTTTATACCATTGATTCTAGTTATTTTTCTTTTTATGGTGTTAGTATACAGTACATTTTTAAGTGTAGTTGTGTGAGTGTAACAGAAAATTAATAAAAAAAAAAAGAAGGAAAGTGTGCATACTCACATGTTATAACATTAATTCCGGTAATTTTTTTTCAAAGGTTGGTAATTACTAGGTTTTTAAGTATACTTGTGAAGTGAATCTGTGATTCGAATCTAACTTGACTCCAGTCGCATGTGAGAGGGATGTTCATGTTTTACTGCAAAAATACCCCAATCTTCATTCACAGCCCTGTCACATTTCATGGTATACACTGTAAAATACGTGAAGGCCCACGAAATTCCTAGTTAGTGCTTTCAGTAATGACCATGTACATCATTTATGGTATTGGATTTTTTCTTGGATAAACAGTTCTGAAGCAAATTGCACTTGCAGTACAGAGGGTTGGGTTCCTTTGGGCATTTTTGGGAAAAATGTCTTAAACCTTTGCCAATCATTCCTGGTTTCTCCTAGGAAACTGTAAAGCACACTAAAAAAAACTTAAGAACGCATAGTTTTAAGATATATGCATTTCAATAGTTAGAATATTAATACTACCAAGATTTAAAAAAAAACACAGACCTTAAAAATGACACTATCAATATATGGCCAGTATAACATCATTGATCTTATACTCAAATAGAAAATCTCTTAATTTGGTACTCCTAGCACTAGAGTTGAGAAATACGCCGTGCAAAAAGCAGGGTGACTTTGGGAAGAATGATGGTGACTTTGGCAGACTTAACTCCGCATGTCTCAGCAGGTATTACTCCCGGCTTGAGATCCACAACCTTGATGCCTGGTGGTCCTAATTCATGTCAAAATTGTTGTAAAGAAATTGTTGATGCAGTAAAGTGTTATACAAGTTTCAGAAAAAATGAGAAGTGGAGACAGGAAAAGGTGTAGATGGAGAAATGAAAACCAAGAATGCAAAGGAAATGGAAAAGAACAAAGAAACACCCGAGTCGAAAAAGGTGAAGAACAAACTACTGAAAGAACATTCTTAAGATGAATCTGAAAATATTGACAATTTCAGTACTCACATTGATGAATCGGACTTAGCCGAGCAACTATTTAATGAAACTAATACTGAAAGAAAAGAGGAGAGAGTGAAGAGATTTGGGTGGCTTTTAACATCGAGGTCTTGAGAACAGTGAGGCGAGCATCGAGTAGCACCGGAATGAAACGGTGGGGGAAATGGGAGATCCCTGAGAAAATCTGCTCACCAGTGGCAATGTCTGGCACAATTCCTACATGTGACAATCGTTGGGAAGGGGGGGACCCTGTTCGTCTTCTTGTTAGAGGTGAGTAGTCTAACCACTACACCACCGCAGCCCCCCTGAAAGAAAAGAAAAGCAAGAGATCAACTACATTATTAGTGGAAGTATCTAAGTTGGTAACTGGGTTTTGGTGGAGGGACAAAACAAAAAATCCTGTAAACACTATATTGGGCAGCTGACACAGGTACCGGATGATGGAGGAGACCCGGAAATGTGATTTGTGAAAAAGACTACCTTACAAGTTGGACACAAAAGTATCTTCCAATGGCGAGACTTTGAAGGTAGCACAATTGACGTGAACTGAATTATTATAGTGTTGCCAGAACCGTCCATTGTGAAACGAGGGTTTCTTGTTTTCCCTAATACGTTGTCTGCAGACTGCTATTTACGTTGAAGACAAAAATGTGCTTGTACGCAGTGTACGTATAAATAAGAGGTTTTACAATTGTAACACTGTAAACAAAGTACAAAATTGCAACACCCTGAAAATACAATTTTTTAGTTTTCAAAATGCAAAAACAATAAACATTAATTTTTATGTATAAATATTATTTTCCAGAGTGCATTTTAACTTTTTTTTTTTTTTGTATTTGAGTGTCATACTGTTGAGTACACAACACTGTAAGATATAGCAAATGTTTTTTCTGGTTAAAATTTATTTCTCAGGAATTTCAGAAAATTAAGGTTTTTCTATAAATAACAGTATAGGTTCAATATCTTTCAGGAATGAAACAATATTTTTTTGCAGGGTCATTTTGAATGTTTTGTTTTATAATAGACTTGGATACTTTATAATATACTTTCTATTTATTTTAGTTTTTCAGATATAATTTTTTAAAATCTTTGTTGCGAAAACCACCTCTGCAAACCCTATAACCACTGTAACATTCTCCAGGTACAGTCAGAAAAAAATACAAAAATATAGAAAAAAACTGTAGCACCTACTTAATGTGCGTACTTTAAAACCATTATGGGCACCAACAAAGAATATTTTGATTCAAAAGCAAATCCATACAAGAAAAAAAAAAGTGCACACCCAAAGTCATCCCAACCCACTGTAAACAGGTTCGCTAAACAGGTTCGNCCACCTCTGCAAACCCTATAACCACTGTAACATTCTCCAGGTACAGTCAGAAAAAAATACAAAAATATAGAAAAAAAACTGTAGCACCTACTTAATGTGCGTACTTTAAAACCATTATGGGCACCAACAAAGAATATTTTGATTCAAAAGCAAATCCATACAAGAAAAAAAAAAGTGCACACCCAAAGTCATCCCAACCCACTGTAAACAGGTTCGCTAAACAGGTTCGCTAAACAAACTGAGTGATATTCAAAGATGTTGGACAAGAAGTTGATTAGAATTTAATAGACAGTAAAAAATATGCTAGCCCAAGCATATTTTAGCTGATTCTACTTAAACAACAGTATTGAAAGCAAAAACAGCAAATACGTGTATTGTCTCCATCCTCCCTAGAACAGAACCACGTGCTCTTGATGCAATTACTAGAAACAAATACTGCACATCAATAAATGCCACCCTTAAAATGCAAACAGCTAATATAACTGACACATAGCGAGACACTGTAATATGGGTCACATTTACTGACTTCTGATATTAACAGCCTGTACCATGATTAATCCCTCATTTGCACATGGGATTATCAAAACAAATTATAATTGTTAAAACAGTTACAAGCAGGAGTCAATAATGTGCTCCTGGCCGAGCCATCTCCAAGATGCTGGAGGGGATCTCCGAAGCAAAAACAAACTAAATAAATATAAATTATGTTTGCTACAGGTCTGAAAAAACTTAAATACCTGGAAGAGTCATTTAAACTGGAGACTGTTTCTGGAAATTTGAACCTGCAATATGCTCTTAGGTAACAGATTTTCTATTCAGCCAAAACATTGCCATTAGCAACCCAGTAAATTAATTTAAAAACTTTTGGGTGCCAAAAGTTTTATGCCGTGATAGAAATCACCTTCCAAGTAAAGAAATATTGTACTCCTCATACTGTAGACTACTTTCAGGAATAGTGAGTTGTGCACATTTTATAAAGCTGGGCTCTCTTTGTAAATTTTTTAAAAATAAATGCTTAAAAGATTGGAAATTTCTTTGTTTTCGTTTGGGAAACCCGGATAATTCCAGGAAATTTTTCTAGAAATCCTGAAAATGCAAGTGTTGTTCATTGTTAATTACCGAAATGCACTGCAAGTGAAGGCACAAACATTATGCCCAAAGGGCAGCAAAATGTGTTGAGCACAGCAAGAATTCCTACGTGACTTTGAGTAAGATTGCAAAATGTTAAGCTGAGTCACCCCTGAGGTATTTATCATGGACTTGTCACTGGCCTGTATCTCGCTTCTCTCCCTTGCTCCCCTTAACCTGCAGCTGTCGCTAGCGCACAGTGGGTGGTGTGTACTGGGTCTGCGAGCCTGTGATAGGGACACTGCCTCACTGACAGTGGAAGTGGGACAGTCCTCCAGGAGAAAGCACTGCTGTACAGGCCGAGTGTGTGTGTTGCAGGGAGCACGGCTGAAGCACCAGGCACTCCCAGCTGGCCCAGGCCTCGAGGACTTCCTGGGAGATGACCCACCGCGGGACTGGAGCAGCTACGAAGGGCGGCTGCGGCGGGAGAGGGGGGAGGCGGGCCGGCTGCCCCTCCCACCCTGGCTGAAGACACGCATCCCGACGGGGCAGAACTACGCCCGCATACGGGACCAGCTACGGCAACTCAACCTGCACACGGTGTGCGAGGAGGCGCGCTGCCCCAATATCGGGGAGTGTTGGGGCGGCGGAGAGCACGGCACGGCCACCGCCACCATCATGGTGCGTACCTTCCGCTCTTCTACCCCAGCCCTCTCCTAACCCCTACACTGTGCCGCTCGTGAGAGAGGCTTCATGTGCGTGTTTGGTAGTTAACTTTCGTGAGATTACTGCCTATTTTAGGGTTTTGCGAAGGTGTTGGATTGCATGACTGTTTCTGCAAAAGTCATTTCTCTTCACAACTGAGACTCGTGGGCTTGGGCAACTTCAGCGGTAAGTAGTGTTCCTAGTAATGCAAAGTTACTGACGCTCCAGTGAAAATCTTGATTCCTTACCACAAATATTCACAGGCATATAACATTTTAGAAAGAAAAGATTTTTGCATGTTCTTAAAATATAGATATAATATAAATGCATTTTGAGTACTCCTCAGTGATCATAATTATAAATCTTTCATTTTGATGCAAACATTCCAGAAGTTATTCTTAGTAATTGTCTGAAGTGCATTGTAAAATAAGCATCACATAACTGGATGGTACAGTACATAGCACTGCCCAGAATATGTCATCTTTAGTGCAAAATTTGTTGTTGCTTCCTGTGTGATTTACATTAATGGTGTATAAAGTTTTGCTCTACTCTTTTAGTGCTTTCCAGTTGGTAAATAATGAATATGAAAATTGTTTTCATACTTTGGCATGCAGTCCTAAACGTAAGCACCTGGTAGTAGGCTATTGGCGCGCACCCAGGTCGTGTGAGGAGCCATCACCACATGGAACACAAACCTGAGCAGCTTATAGCAGGGCAGGTGGAGTGTGTCCTCACACCGGTCTTTTGTTGTCTCAGCTGCTAGGGGACACGTGCACCCGTGGCTGTCGTTTCTGTTCTGTGAAGACATCGCGGGCCCCGCCTCCGCCCGACCCTGATGAACCCCGCAGCACGGCTGCCGCCATCGCCTCCTGGGGGCTCGACTATGTCGTCCTCACCTCCGTCGACAGAGATGGTAACTACACACATTTTCCTCCCTGTGTGGGCCCCCATTTTAAGGTTGAGACCTTTGCTGGTGTGGAGAGATTTGGGCGGCTCTTAACAACGAGGTCTTGATAGCCGATGAAGATGAAGTGAGGTGAGTATGGAGCGGCACCGTAATGCAAATGGGAAATGGGAGATCCCTGAGAAAACCCACCAGCGAGCGGCACCGTCCGGCACAATTCCCACTCGCAAAAATCTAGGTGCGACCCCGCCGAGAATCGAACCCGGTTCGCCAAGGTGGGAGGTGAGTAGTCTAACCACTACACCACCGTGATCCCTCTCTGTGCTAGATGTCGTTAACTCTAATGCAGGTGCCTACACATATGAAGTGTGCTTTAGGATGTGTGTTTCTGTGGAGGAGGTACATTACAGCCTTATTTATATACCATGATGTTATCACAAAAATGTGATTTATTTTTTACATAACATTTGCTATTAGAAAAATATAAAACAAAATTTATAATAATATGTTTATCAGAATGTAATAATGGGTGCCCTTATGGGTAGAAAGAAGATTGACTGAGATGCCTCTTCCCTCAGAAGGCTTTTTTCGTATTTATATTTTTCAGTATTTTTTTCCGCAGTTGTTATATGGAATACAGTAAAACTGTCCTGAGACATTTTTGAAAAGGGAAAAATGTGGGTTTATATACCAAGGAACCTGACAAGGATCAGGTTATGTGTGTGTGATAGACCAGGTGCAGGATTATGTAACAGTGTTGAGCAGAAATTTCTTGACAAGGCGGACAATACATTGCAAGTTGCTGTAGATTGTCCTTACACTTAACTTCTGCAGTTGTTGAAATATACGTAACTAGAGCTTCGTTTCAACTTGCAGTTTAATTAAAAACAGTTATCAGAGATTGTATGTATTAAATTTATGTTGTAGGCTGTTTTTCCTTCGCTTGCTTAAGCTGAATGCCCTCAACTGTAAATTGAGATCTTGTTTATAACACTTATACTCTAAAACTTAAAATGGTCTTTAATTGTTGATTCATATAAATGATGCTGATAAAGAGGTGCAACGTGCAGTCAAGTGTACTGTTTGGAAAAGAGATGTGCAACATAAGAAAATGGAGAGGAGATATGAGAAATGATGTGTGGTTGCAGATCTGCCAGACGGAGGTGCGGACCACTTTGCTCGCACGGTCCAGGAGATTAAGAAGCAGTAAGTGTGCTAGAGCATGGGCAGCCATGACTCTCCTAACTACATTGTAAGTTACTGTATAAGTTAGTGTGTAAGCTGTCACTACTTTGTGGATAACAGTCCTGATGCTGTCTAAGGCTCGTATGCCACTGTCCACCAAAGTTTCCAGTTTGTCTTCAGGACTGCTTCAAATGCAGACTTCTGTGAGTACCCAGCCACATTTGTCAGTCTTTCAGTACTGCCACCCACCCCTTCCTCATTACTCCATATTTACTCCCTGTAGGGGGCCGCCCTCCTAGGCAAACCAGGTTCGATTCCCAGCAGGGTCACCTGGACTTTGCTTGTGGGAAACGTGGTGGATGTTGCAGTTCGCTGACAGGTTTTCTTCAGGGGTGGATAACTGTGATTGGAAATGCAGAAATAACGTTATTTAGAGTTGTGCTGATTAAAATCGGCTCCTGAAGTATTACCAATGTTGACATAATCTGCGCTTCTGCCAATGTTGGAACTGCAGCTAATTTTATACAGATTCAACAAAGTAAAATGTGGGGGGGTTCTGAGTTATTCTTCAGTATGTACAATTAATATTTCTTGCCTTTTGTGAATATTGAATGTTTTCCAGTTTAAGGAAGTGCTTTCACCACCAGTATGACGCCCTATTGTTAACTGGCGTCAAGGCTTTCCCTCACCCCCCTCCCCCATCCCAGGCGGCCAGGAAGCTGGAGTCGCCGTTTTGATGGGGTTATTATTATGGGCAGAAACAGCTGGTTTCGGGACCTCAATCACTTGACCTTGAGCTCAGGGAGGTGCGCTGACTAGTGTAGGCTGGGTTGGTACACAAGTTGGTGTGTTGCTGGGAGCTAGGCTGAGGCGTCTGAGGGAGGTTGCTGGTTTCTTAGGTGAAGTGGGGGGCAGCGGTGAAACAGCTCGTGGCGCATGCCAGATCAGACTCTTGTGACCTCCTTTTGTGCTGGCGGTGGATCCCCTCTGCAGGGCAGCTTCCTCCTCCTTCCAAGAGTAGACTCGGTGAGCACCCAGTTCGACACTCTCCGGGCCTCCAACCTGTGCTAGCCCCTGCTTGGCCGCTTTCTCCTGCCCAGCCCTGTGATGAGGCATATGGGGGTGACAGAATATAGAGGTGGTAGGGAATATAGGGTAGGCACGGCCTGAAGGAAGTAAGGTGAGGCTGGTGGATAGGGTAGGTAGGCCTGAACTACTGTTCTTTAGCAAGTAACTTGGCAAGTGGGACTTTGTTGTCCCCCAAGCACCTGACTGAAGATGTCAGCAGCAGGTTAGGGGTGTCCACTCTCGCATCAACTTGGCAGACCCAAGCATGTACTGGAGGTGGCGGTAGTCCAATGAAGGAAAGCGCTCTCGTGCTACCCAGGAAGACGGGCTTTGCTAAGCATTACGATGAGACAGTTCTTCGGGAGGTTAAGGTTGGAAACGAGGCTTCCGGCTCATGACTACTCCTGCTAGAACGTTAGAGGTATGGTGGCGAAGCAGGAGATAGTGGGAGCAATGTAGAGAAGAAAAGAGCGCATGGGAGTGATAACTCAACCAAGTTTGGATTATGTATCTATGTTTGTTTGTATGGTGAGCTTGTTGGATGTCATCCTCAAACAATTCTGGGAGACTGAAGAGCCTCCTCAGGTCAATGAAAAGCTACCTGAAGACGAGTATTGTGAAAAACACATAAAGGATATTCAGACACGAATAGATACTGGGAGATACAAGGTTTCTCTTACCTTTAGACCCCAGGCCCCAAACTCTTGAGGATTCGTACGAAATTGCCAAACATAGATTCTATTCGCTAGGAAGGAAACTTAATTCGCAGCCTAAGATGAAGACTATGTTTACAAAGTTCATGACTGACTATGTCCAGGTAGGTCATATGGAGCAGTATACCCCTTCTTACAAACAGTATAGTGGCAGACAAACCACAGTGTTTTATCCCTCATCTACGACCAAATTGAGGGTTGTTTATGATGGCAGTGCACAGACCTCCAATGGTATTTCTCTTATCCCAGGTCCTAAACTTCAGAATGACATCAATGACGTAATTCTAAGATTTAAGCTCTACGGTATAGTTTTTTCATGCGACATTAAGCCAATGTACCACTAAGTTTTGGTTAATGAGTCTGACCGACCATGGCAGCTTATTATGTGGCGTGTGGACCCATCACTAACCCTTACAGTTTATCAGCTGATTGCAGTAACCAATGGCCTCACACCATCTGCATTCTTGGCAATTCATATGTTGCATCAGTTGGCGTCTGATGAAGGTGATCAATATCTACTAGCTCCTGAGAACATCTTCGTGGTAGATGTTACCACAGGCGCAATGTCTTTATATGAAACCAATTTGTTGAAAATTCAGCAGGTCAAACTTTTACGCCGGGGTGGGTTTGAGCTTCGGAAATGGTCGAGTAATGAACCTCAGTTCCTCAGTGATGTGCCTGCGACCAAT
Organism: Clitarchus hookeri; assembly: GCA_002778355.1. Lineage (NCBI taxonomy): Eukaryota > Metazoa > Arthropoda > Insecta > Phasmatodea > Phasmatidae > Clitarchus > Clitarchus hookeri. Next base: position 39,806 of record NQII01000586.1, on the reverse strand, counting down.
TGTAAAAATCCTAGGGTGCGCTAGACTTCTCATCAGGTCCTTTTGTGAACATCCTTGGTCTGTACTGGAATCCAGTGAAGGACTCTTTCTCGTATCACCTACAGGTCCACTCTGGTAGTCCCACCAAATGCTTTGTCCTTTCACAGATTGCATACATATATAATCCTATGGGTTGGCTTGCTCCATTAACTGCGTGGGCCAAAATTATAATGCAATGGTTGTGGACTCAAGGTCCGAATTGGGATGACTCCTTACCCCAGTCAACTCAGGCAACGTGGAATCAATTCATGGATGGCCTGACTGAAATTGAAAACCTTAGCTTTCCCCTTCATATGCCGTGATGTGGTCAGTGGGTAATTACATGTTTTTTGCGATGCCTCGGAGAGAACCTATGCAGCAGTCGTGCATCTGAGGAGTACGAACACTGAAGGGAACGTGTGTGTGCATCTGGTAATGGCTAAGGCACGGGTAGCTCCTCTTGAAACTAATTTAGAATTGTGTGAGACTCATTTACTGGCAAAATTGATCTTATATTGCCACATCTTCCTCAGCCAGTACTTGCATATCTCTGCAATTCATGCGTGGACTGATTCTAGTGTTGCTCTAGCTTGGATAAAGTGATCGCCATACTTGTTGAAAACCTTTGTGGCTAATTGCGTATCTCAAATTCAAGAATGGGTTCCTCCTCAGCTCTGTAAGCATGTCAGGTTTCAAGATAATCCGTCCGATTATGCATCCTGTGGAATACTTCCTCCTGACCTTCTCTCTTATGACCTCTGGTGTCATGGCCCTGGTTGGCCAGTCCCCCCACCTGTCAGCTGTGTTGGGGCATGATGACAATATCCCAGAGCTAAAATCTTCTCAACTCCTCTTGCTGAACTTTCATGAAATTCCTGAAGAGCTCTCCCTGTATTCCAACGAATTTCATTGTGGCCCAAGTTGGTTCGCATTATGGCTTATTTTAGGCGTTCTATCAGATGTGTCAAAACACAACCTTGTAACAGTGGTTCCTTAACAATTTTGGAACTAGAGGAAGCTGCCCTTCTGGTATGCAAATCCATCCAACATGCTCGCCTACATGACGACTTGAAACGCCTCAATGGAGGAAAGCCTTGTTCAACAGGAATACAGCGCTTGGCACCCTTTCTGGATTTGCATGGTGTGCTCAGTGCGGGCGGTCGCTTGTCCAATGCCAACATGGAGTTTGCAACTAAGCATCCAATCATACTNCTCAGTGCGGGCGGTCGCTTGTCCAATGCCAACATGGAGTTTGCAACTAAGCATCCAATCATACTGCTGAAAGACCATGCAGTGGTTGAAGCATTGGTAGTTCACTACCACCTGATATATCTGCATGCAGCACCACAANACTGCTGAAAGACCATGCAGTGGTTGAAGCATTGGTAGTTCACTACCACCTGATATATCTGCATGCAGCACCACAAATACTGCAGTCTCTCTTATCACAGGAATTCTGGAATTTTTTCAGCTCAATCTCTAATTTGATCTAGAGTATTCAAGTGTGTGCGGTGCTTCCGGTTTCGACCTGTGAACACTCCTCCACTTATGGGTCGTTTGTCGGCAGCGAGATTCACGTCAAGAGTGGATTATGCCGGACCTATTTCCATCAGATTAAACAAGTTACATCATGACAGTACTCAGAAGGATTACCTGTCCATATTCAGTTGTTTTGCAACTAAGGCAGTGCACATTGAGGTTGTGACTGATCTAACTGCTGATAGTTTTGTTGCAGCATTAACACGGTTTGTGTCAAGATGAGGATTGTGCATGAGTCTCTATTCGGATTGTGGAACCAATTTTGTGGGTGCAGCAAGGCAGCTTCAACAATCCTTTATCCAACTTCTCAAGTCTCCCTGTTGCTGCGAATTTAACACCACTAAATTTAAATTGCCACTATTGGACTGTACAATGAATTTCAGCGAGAAAACGAACGACAGGCGGCAGCTGCACATGACTCAACTTACCGCCATGATGTCCAACACGAAAGTGCAATCTTCTTCCTGTAGTACAGGACTGCCAATCTTTGAGACAGCATTGACGAATGCACACCAAGTCAGGATCACGGGAAATTAAAAATGGGTCCCGCACGCAAACTACACTAAATTCTGCCGTGAAATTACTACTGATCTAAAATTATAACCAATCCACATTTACAAGGTTACAGGTCCAAACACTCCCATTGTTGAAAGCTTCTCCCTGACTCACTCCATTAATTTTCATTGTCTTCACTCAGCAAGTCCCCATCAAGGTGTGTTATGGGAAACAGCTGTGAAGTCAGCCAAATACCACCTCAGGCAAGTCATTGGCAATCAGATTCTCACTTTGGAGGAGTTAATGACATTGTGTACTAAGGTTGAAGCGGTCCTCAATTCCAGACCATTAACATCATCATAATCCAACAACGTATGTGACTTTGCTGCCCTCACACCAGGGCATTTTCTTAATGGTAGGCCCCTTGTAGCTGCCCCTGAATCGTGTAATGAGAACAGTGATAGTGCACTCTGCCTGTCCCAGAGATGGAAAATAGTGTGTGCACTTTCCAATCAGTTTTGGAGACGATGATATTTTGATTATTTTCAACAGCTGCAACCTTGGAGCAAGTGGTAAACCAACCAACCAACCAAGACTTACTGTGGGAGATTTGGTCTTTGTAGGTTGAGAACCACATTGGGCTGGTGCTTGGCCAGAGTTGTCAAGTTACATCCTGGAGCAGATAACATCATCAGTGGTGGAAATGGGCACCCAAAAGGGACAGTTGTGCCGACCGGTACACAAGGTGTGCTGCCTGCCAACCCAATAATGCTCGCCAGTTCTCAAAATGTGATATTTTTTCATAGTGTGACTGTTTGTATGTGTACTCTTAGAGACCTCATTCTGTCTCGGCGGGCGGTATGTTGTATATTCTCATGTAGTATATCATGTGTGTGCGTGTGGAACTGCGCAGCGCGTATGCATCCAGTGTCTCGCAAGTATTCCGGCAGCATTCCCGGGAGGAGCAGTGAATACCAAGATGGCGAGGCGGTAAGTTCGCGTGTGATGAGTGTCTATCATTATCCTTCTCTCTCGAGTGCTTATCATTCAAATCTTGCAACATATGTATTTACTCCACATGAAGGAATGGGTAAATATGTGAAAACTTCTGCAGTAACACCAAAAATATATTTGGTTGTGAGATGTATGTTTTTATGCTGCTGTTATAAAACTTGAGTGCTCGTGAACTCAAAAAACCCCTCCCTCTGCTAGCTTTGTATCTGGCCTTGGGTTTGCATGCTCAGAACACAGTAATGTAAGTGGGACTGATGTACTGACGCATCAGCATGTTGGAGGAGAGTGGAAAGCCAATGAGGCAGCATGCAGTGGGTCAATGCTCGTTCCAGGAAGCCTTCCATGTTGGTGGAGTGTCTGGTGCCAGACTTCCGTGGCGACACCACAGCTGTGCGCACAATAGTGCAGTCTGGCCTCGACGTCTTTGCTCACAACATAGAGACTGTGGAGTCCCTCACGCCTCACGTACGCGATCCGCGTGCCCGCTACAGGTCAGTTCTCACGGCTTGCCCCCACCTGCCCTCGTGTTGATTCATGCATGCTGTGTTGTGTAGTTCAGTAGTAGGATCATAGTTCATTGATGAGCAGTTTTGAAATCAACCTTTGATAATAATCATCACTCTGTGTCTATTTCCATGTAAATGCTGACTGGCATTCTTTTACTAAACTTGACATCAGTTTAGGAAATGCCTTAACATGTCTTAACATACAGTAAAATCTTAGTATAAAATACTTTACTTTAATTAGATACGGCGGGAATAGGCCGCTAGGCTACTGATAACATTATAAAAAGTAGACAGAATGCACAAGTACTCAAAGGGCGTTATTCATGGATAGATACCTAGGCCCCTAGGGGGCCATGTGAACAGAGCTACATCATCCTGACCAACATACCCAATTCAGCAAAGTGGTTCATCATTTAGGAAGTGATGAACATTGATGTTCGAATTGTGCCGTGGGAAGGGGTAAGGGTGCCCCCCGTCTTGTTGGAAAACAAAATTCCTGGAGTCAGCGTCTACCTGTGGAAAAAACAACTGCAACACATTCAGATAACAGCTTTGGTATATCTTGTTCAAGCTGCACGATTGAAAGAGGCAGTTCTTTTGCCTACACCCTGACTTTGTTTTGCTACAAATTCAATATTCAGTGATGTAACTATGTTTTATTTTTCGGAAAAGTTATTTATTACAATCATCATCTAATGCTTCTGGCATTCTGTAGGTGTGTGCGAATATTCAAAAACTCAAATTATGAATTATTCACATTCGAACTTCGTATATTGTGTGAAAAGTTATGAATAATTTACATTACCGTTTCAAATGGTTTTTGCTATTGCAACTGCCAAACTTACACAAATGTGTCACAATTTTGCAAAGCATTAATTTATTTTAGGATTTCAAACAAATTTTGTGAAAATTTTGTTAATTTGCACAATGCAAAAATTAATTGTGTGCTGGTATTTAATTTTTGCCATGAGTAACACCCACTTGCACATTTATTTATTCCTAATACAAACACAATATAGTAAAACTCACAAGGAGTTTCTGAAGAGACTGAAAAATTTAGGCTTATTAACCAGGAAGACATTTTTTTAAGAGGGTCGAATTATCTTGGTGTTTTGTAGACTTGGTGCAAAATGTTGTTAACTTATTAAGCAGTAAAACATTTTACTGGGGAATATACTAAAGGATGTTTTTCTGTACCAACATTGCTATTGTTCAAGATGTGTAGTAAATCATGTACCAACCACATGCAGTTAACGACACAGTCCTTGCGCTGGTGTGTCAAGATGTCGGGACAGCTGTGACAGGGACATGTGTTGTTGCAGACAGTCGCTGGGAGTGCTGGAGGCGGCGAAGCAGTTTCGAGGGGATGTGCTCACCAAGTCCTCCATCATGCTGGGTCTAGGGGAGACTGATGCCCAAGTGCACCAGACACTCGCAGGTACACACCACCCGACCACTTCTCCTACGGTGGTAGTTCTTTTTACACCCTAGCTTGAGTAAGCTGCCACGTGAAAGTCCAGGTTTGTTTCCAGATATGGCCATCATGAGTCAGTAATTTTACAGACAGCAATTTTATAAGGTCATTTTTGATAAATGCCAAGATATTGTCACAAATGCAAGAATTGACAATCATAATTCATTAATGAGTGGTTAGACTGCTCGCCTCCTACCAAGGCAAACCGGGTTCAATCCCCGACTGGGTTACACTCGGATTTTCGCCAGTGGGAATCATGCCAGGCGATTTCTCTGGTCGGCAGGCTTTCTCGAGGGTCTCCCATTTTCACTGTCCTTCCATTCCAGCACTATTCCGTTCTCACCTCATTTCACCCTCATCAGCTCTCAAGACCTCGTTGTTAAGAGCCTCCCAAATCTCTCAACTCAATAAAAAATATGTTTGCTAGTGATAAAGTATAGGGGTTGTAATGTCATTACCCTTAATTGATACACCACTATAAAAAAAACTAGATTGGCCAATGCCATTTTTTGCAGAAACTTACTTATAATTCTCGTTATCAATTGCTTTTACTGCTAATTTCACCAATACCAATTCCAGTAATGTTATGCAGGATGATAATTCCAATTTTGAGTTATCATTTTCTACTCAAATTCAACACATTATGTACTTCTAATAAAGATAAATTATGATTAAGGTGATATAACTAAAATGTACAAATAAGTACTGAACAAAAAAATAGAAACATGAATGTTCAATCAAAATTTATAATGGATGAGGGATGGCGGTGGAGGGGGGGGGAGGAAGGATGGCCAACTCCAACGTCTTAGTGACCTACCAGAAGCTCTTCAAGACTTTCACCAGCAACCCCTGAAGAAGTCTTCAACCCCCTTCTGGTAGTGCCACCCAAGTCCCTCCTGGACAACAGCATCGAACATATATTTATTTATTATTATTATTTTGAACCAATTTGGTAATATTAAAGTTAGACAGATTATTAAAAATTTTATTAATATAGCAATTGAAAGGCATTTTAGTTACAGTGAAATCCCAATATTTCGCATCCCGATTATTCGTATATCCCGCTAATTCGTACAAATTTGCCGGTCCCTTGAGAAAATCCCTTTAATTCGTAAAAAAAACATGCATTCCGGTCCCCCGATAATACATATTTATTTTGGTGCTCGAGCTCAATTAAAAGGTCCTATAATTCTTATTTACAACTTAAAAATCTCGTTAACTCGTAATGTTTTCAACCCTAGACTGTACACCAGCTCTAGATTTATGCAATTCGGGCAGGGTAAAAAAGACCGGAAGGGTGCTGAGCGACGTAGGAGGGTTTGAAGGGTAGTTGATGATGCCGAGTAGGCTGTGGGGCGATGTGTCTGTGATTCTCAGAACCAAGAGGCGCCTTGCTGTCCAGTCTATGGTTATGAGAGGGTAGGAAGGAGCAGAGCGAGTGAAAAGTTAGTCAGTTCGGTCTTAGCCATGCCTCCGAAAAGAGCTAATAAGTGTCTTTCCATTAGAGAAAAAAAATAAATCATTACCACTGTGGGCGGTGGTGATAAACAAATTGACGTGTCCAAACGTGATAACGTTCCTCCTTCCACAATAACATCAATTCTGAAGAACAAGGACAAAATCGCCTCCCAGACATCGGACAGCAAAGTAAAGCACTTTAAGACTGGTGAGTATCCACAACTTAAAGAGAATTTTAAAAAGTGGTTTGCGCAATCACAGAATTCAAATGTACCAGTTGGAGGAAACATTTTAAGAGAAAAAGTAAAAGTTTTCGCAGAAAAAAATGGGAATTAAAGACTTTCGTGCAAGTGGTGGTTGGTTTGATAGGTTTAAAAAAAGGCACAGCATAAAATTTAAGAAGCTTAGTGGGGAAAGTGCGAGTGTATCGGCCGACGTTTGTTCTGAGTGGAAATACGAATTGGGAGAAATAATCAATTCTTATGAGCCCAGCAACATTTTTAATGCCGATGAGATGGTGTTATTTTATAATTGTCTCCCCGACCGATCAATGTGTTTTAAGGAAGAAAATAGTAAAGAATGTGTAACCATATTGTTGGGCGCCAACATGGATAGATCTGAGATAGGCAAATCAGCCAAACCAAGATGTTTTAAAAATATAAAAACTTTTCCGATGACCTATCATGCAAACAAAAAAGCGTGGATGACGGGCGAATTATTCAAGGAATGGATACGATCAGTGAATGCTTATATGGAGAAAAGGCAGCAAAAAATTCTACTTTTCATGGATAATTGTACGGCTCACAACAATACCCCACCGCTCAGTCATGTTAATGTTGTGTTTTTGATTGCCAACACTACTTCTAATCTGCAACCTCTAGACCAGGGCATAATTAAAACGTTCAAAACCTTTTACCGCAAGGAAGTAGTGATGCAACTCCTTGATAGCATCGAGGATGGGAAGGATCATAAAATCACCTTATTTTCAGCCATGAACATTGCTCACAAGACATGGCAAAGTGTTAGCGAAAGCACAATAAAAAAACTGTTTTCGTGATGTGGATTCACGAAGGTGGAACTTTCATCAGCAGCTACTGAGCAAGACTTAGAATGTCCTGTGAATTGGAATAGTCTTCCTNATAAAATCACCTTATTTTCAGCCATGAACATTGCTCACAAGACATGGCAAAGTGTTAGCGAAAGCACAATAAAAAAACTTTTCGTGATGTGGATTCACGAAGGTGGAACTTTCATCAGCAGCTACTGAGCAAGACTTAGAATGTCCTGTGAATTGGAATAGTCTTCCTCAAAATGAAGAAAATTCTATAACGTTTGAAGATTTCGTCAATTTTGACGATGGCCTAGCGATAGCGGGGATTTCAACTGATGACGAAATTCTGGCTACATCTCAGGACATTGATGGTGTAGGTGATGACGAAGATGATGTGCTGACAATTACACCTAAAGTGGCTAAACAATACATCAACAACATGCGCCATTTCTTAGCGAAATCAGACGTTGGCGATGAAGTATTTTCTGCTTTGAACATGTTTGACAAAGTCATCGACAAAATCGGTCAGCAAGGTTTGCACCAAAAGAAAATTACAGATTTTTTTAAACGTAAATTTTTAATGTGTTTTTTAATTGATGTAATTATTGATCTATGTATACAGTACATATGTATACATAATATGTAGCCATGCGATTATCATTACATATTAATGCAAATTTGCATTAATCTCGTTATGTATTTTTCTCTTTTTTTGCTCCCAATTATTGGTAATCCCACTAATTTGAATATCTCGATAATTCATATTTAACATTCAGTCCCTTGACAATACGAATTATCGGGATTCTACTGTATTTGGTTTTTTCCCCTCCCCTAGCTTAGAGTTACATATTAAGGTAATATGTACTAACAACATTTTAATAGTCATTCGAATTTTCTCTTTGCCAATTATATTGAGTGACATCCTTATATCTCAGGAGTTGACATTAATTTGCTGTCCATTTAGTAATTTTATTTTTGCATTGAGCTTTCCAACACAATTCTTAAATTTACAAAAACTTTTCAGGTAGTGATTGTCAGAAAGGTGCGTCATCACAATTTCATCAACCTGTCCATTTGCCTATTCATCATTTTCTATCTGCTGGCTGCTCACTCATGATTGTTTGCCATTAGACCAGATTGTATCTCAGAGATAATTATCTTTCTGGGAATTTTGGAAGGCAGGAGAATGTGTGGCTGGAAGGTGGCAAGTGCTGATGCAACGTGGTGGTGATGTTGGCAGACCTGCGGGCAGCAGGCGTGGACAGCGTCACACTAGGACAGTACATGCAGCCCACCAAGAGACACCTCAAGGTGGTAGAGTACGTAACCCCAGACAAGTTCCGTCACTGGGAGACGGTGGGGCGGCAACTGGGGTTCCTCTACACGGCCAGTGGCCCGTTGGTGCGTAGCTCCTACAAGGCTGGTGAGTTCTACTTGTCGAGCGTGCTCAGGGCACGCACCGCCTCCAGCTGCTAAGTGTGTGTACCTGGGCACCATCCCCTGCCATCAGGAAGCTTTCACCACCGGCACATTGCATCCATCATAAGTTTGTTTCACTACAATGTACATAGATATTAAAATATACTTTAAAATTGGTATAAATAAACTATTGAGGGAAAGTTTAAAACTACATAATTTTAATGTGTCTTCCTTTCCCAAGTTAGTACACAAATATCTGCAATCAAAGTGTCTTAGCCCAATGTTCCGGGTAAATTTACATACATATGAAATTCATACGAGGCCTGATTCAGAAGTCATTGCAACTATTGTTTAACTCCCGAAAATAATCAAACACAGGAAATGTATAACAAGTACGTACGTACGTACGTGTGTGTGCGCCAGATGCATGCTAACACACGTCTGTCTGCACACACATGATGTGTTTGTGCGAGTGCACATGCGCACACAGGTTTTTTATGGATGGAAGGACCAATTTTCGGCTTAGNTGCACACACATGATGTGTTTGTGCGAGTGCACATGCGCACACAGGTTTTTTATGGATGGAAGGACCAATTTTCGGCTAAAGCATCCCTGCCTTACATCCGAAAAACTTACCACACACCGACTTAGTAAAAAATTTAATTTATTGAAAAATCATACAAAGTTACAAAATAATTCACATTCTTTGTTTTTATATGTTGTGAAATAATATCACCACAAATTTTTACCATCACAACAAAGCAGACCTTTGGAAACTACATTTCTGTGTGCAAACACTGACAAACAAAACACAATCTAGCACATTAACAACAAATACTGCACATAGACACAGAGGGTGTCTTCTTATGTACACTCATCTCCAACAAGACTAGACAATATGGTCACATTCATTTTGTAACTCAGGACCAGTCACCTTGCAAACCATAACAATTATGCTTACAAAGTGATGATCCATCTTTCAATACCCATTTACAATGAGATCTTAACGTAACATAAGCATTAACACATACAACAGGAAAAGCCTGTGAATGGCTTGTCTGAGGACTACAAAATTCATGGCAGCTGGGAAACAGTCTGCTAAACACATATGTATATAATACTGTATGCTAATATACATATATTGCAAAAAGAGCATCTCGTACAGATAAATGCATCTTCAAACTGAAGATAAGGACACACAGAAAGCTATGGACTTGTACTGAAATATGGATGCCCAACAAAACTAGGAACATCACTGACAAATGGTAAAGACTTACCACCACATAATCGACGACAGAAACTTATCATACCTGACATCTGTACAATTCAAACTGTGCATGCTACACTAGACATGACTACGCACAAAGAAAACTTATAACACTCACAGCTAACATAATAAATGCAACTAGAGTACAATGCAGTATTTTTATCTCTTAGATTCTTCACTTTTGAGCAAAAGTAACAATTCTGACCTTAGGAATCAACAATTATAATAATACACAGTTAATTCTGAAAATNTTCACTTTTGAGCAAAAGTAACAATTCTGACCTTAGGAATCAACAATTATAATAATACACAGTTAATTCTGAAAATGATATTTCGAAAGTTCTCAACATGCAAAATAAACAAATCATGAGTATACAAAATTTAATTTGAAGAGTATATACAGCCCTTTAATATGAGATTATATAAATTTTTTCATCTTGATAGTTGCATTTTAAGCAAAAATGCATTAAATATAAAAAGTTATAAATTCTCTCAATACATGGCAATTTTTCATCTTATTAATAAGTGTTTCAAATATTTGGTTAAAATGTGCCAAAAAAATGGAATATGTATAGAAATACTTGAGCCTTTATTCAATTGCAGCAGGTTGGCAGGAGACTCATGGATCACGAGGATGGTACAGCTGTTCCAATAGCGAGGGAGAATGGCAGCATGGGGCTGGTAGGCAGTGACTGGTGCGTGCATCAACTGACATGCCTGCTACTCTTCCTGCGAACCAACCACAAACACACACACACCGTATTCACTCGAAAATAAGACGTCATTGCGTACAATCACAAAAATAACAGCTAAATCACTTTTAAGGTATTTGTTTAATTCACTGCATACAATTAAAATACTAAAAGACAGATTGATGCTATAAATGCTAGTATTTAATTTTTTTAAACATAAAAAAATATTTTCTTTCAGCAAACAATTCCTAACATCTGTTTATCCTATCAGAAAAGAACATGACCATAGAATAAAACAACAATATGAAAGTACTAAACACTAGAAAGAAATGCAGCTACTGCCACTCATATGGAAGGAGAACCATGCATCATTTACTGCAGGTCGTTGGTATTTTGGAATACAGCAGTGGTATGAAAGTGTAAGAAGTGCACAATACTTTCGTACTGTGTTTCCTATGGATTTCATGTTTTGAATTTCAAAATGGCCACCATTGTATACATAGCAGTGATAGGTTAATACTATTACAGTAATATAAATAGGGAAGTTTACACATAACTGAATTATATTTAGCATTATCATCAACTGTGTGTGTCTTTAATTATATAAAAAATATATGCATTTACATGTGATGTGATTGGCAGTCGAATGGGTGTGTACACATTGTGTGTTATTGTAGGTTGAAACAGTTTCTGTCTATTGTAAGACAATCCCCACACTTTGNGAAACAGTTTCTGTCAATTGTAAGACAATCCCCACACTTTGAAATACTGTTTAAAATAAAAACTGTTTTCTTATTTTCGGGTGAATATGGTAGATAAATGCAGTCCCTTTAATTCTATCTCGTATACATCCAACATGCTTCCATAATACTGTCATTTCAGTACTTTAAGGTTACTGTTATGTGCAGCACGCGTACTCAACTTGCAACTCAAACCAAAGTGTGTGCATGCAGGTAGTAAGGGAAATTCTCCCAATCTGTCTGTCTGCATGCGCATGTGTGTGTACATGTAGGAGCATATCCGGGCATGTGGTAACATGTTAGGGCGCAGGACAGAATTACATAATCAACCATGCTTACCACCAACCAAGCTGTAGTTAGCTCGGCTACTGTCCAGAGAGAACACCATTTCATGTACAACAAAATATAGCAACCATGCTCTTAGACCATCTCCAAATGGGGCGTAGAGACAAAAGCCCGAGTAAACAGTGTATCCAGTTTCAGTTGTAAACTTAGTACATAAGTTGACGTCTTCCTAATGCCATTCTTAGCTGGCCAAAAACGAGTAAATATTCAAGGGCCTGTTAAAACTGTAAATAATTTCTTAAAACATTATCTGGTTTATAAGTATATTTCATAACACCAACATTTCTCGGGGTTATACTATTTGCACTGCCAATTATTTATATATTTGAGTCTCCATTTAGCTTGCTTTGTGAAACTGAGTCATGAGAACAGAGTTACTACAGATGAATGTCATTGTGATGGCTTGTGTGGGAGAGGCTGCCTGTCTAGGCAGCACTGAGAGCGACTATTACTGACCCACTCTTTGTCGTCGACGCCCTCCATGTCATCTTGCTCCAACTTCATGTTCAGCTCCATGCGACTGCTGACTGCGCGCTGGATCTGCAACAGTAAATCCCACTGATGCTGCAGCCAGCACTGCATTCGCTACACTTGTCTCTCTCTACTAACTACACTACACTACACCCGCACGGGTTACAGCAGGGCTGCCACCAACCTTTGAACAGGAATCTTTAATCCAGCTCCCAAAAATCCTTAAAACTAAAATGTTTATGTTCATTAAAATATTTGTGATATAATTGTGCATATAAAATACTGAACATTATGAGCATGCTTACTATAGTTCAGTTTGTTACAATAAAACTGGCAAACAAATACCACTGCAAGTAGAGAAATAGAAGAATGTTCTATTATTTACAATTTAGGCCAGAGCATTATATTTGCAAGATTATATTAAGCATTAACTTGCGAGTAGAATACCTTTCTTTTGTGAATGGTGATGCTATTAGCAACCAATAATTTCATATAATGGTCATGTATTTTTTGGTTCCCTACGTGTAGGACTGCCTTAACCGGGTGCACGTACGTCGAAACAATACACATTAGACGGCCACCCATACTGTGCACTTAGTGTGCAGTACGGTAGAACCCTAACCATTTGGTCACAACAAGGTGGTTAGTCGAGTCATCCAGTCCATTCTCTCATCTACCGTGCTGAACTGTCGCCGGAAAGAGTGAGAGACTGGGTCTGGAGGTCTGGCCTCTTCTGTCCTCACCCACGTCGTCTGACTCCCGGGGTAAACCCACCTCTCTAACCATTGCGTTAAACTGTTGTAGGTTAGTACTCGGGTACGACTGGTTGGCTCAGCCTCTGCTTGGCTCAACACTTAGGGTACTTCGTCGCCTGCTCCTCTCCTGTGTGGCAGACTGTAGTTACCAACTTTAAGCTTAACTTGGGCTGTAACCCAGCCCCAACTGCACTTTGCAGTATAACCTCACGGGAACAAACTCAAGCCGCCCGACAGTTGGAGAGACCTTACCTCCATAGCTCGCTCCCACTCCTTATTCAACCCCCATTCAAGACCGCCAGATAACCACATTCCGTCGTCCCCCTCCGCCAAGGACTCAACGTACCACTGGGTCTCACAAACCCGTGGTGCCATCTCAGCCTAGCCAGACGCTATCCTCGGACCTCTACCTACATCATCTGTCGCCGCACCACCTTCACCCCGAGCCTGGGCATGAACTCCAGCAGGAGGGCAACCCCAGCTGAAGCAGAGCCAGGAGCTACCCTGGGCGATACCCGTCAAAGGTCAACCAGTTGCGGTGTGCAGGCCAGTAATACGTAGTAAAGTCATTCGGCACACTCCAGACTTTCTACCAAGCCACGTGTCCCCAGGTTGTATACCGGCCAGGCTCCAGTGAACAAACCGTATCACAATCTTGACAGCCAGCCGTGTCTCTGACCGACACACCTAAAACTAGCCCTACCGTGACGTCCCCGTCAATCACAGACATCATGCGTCAACGTTAAATTACAGGCCGTCATAAGACCTGCATGTGACGTCGCTGAAGTTCCTAGTGGTTACACTTCACTAGGCTTACTATTTTATTTACAATCACACAATACTTACAGGGCCTTCAACAGTAAATTTTTTTTGTTCATGGCAATACTTCCGTGGAATTATTAGCATCTACTGTCCATGAATTGCAAATGTTCATAACCTTATCATGTGGGCAGGTAATGAATGTAACACATCGCAACTTTTCTCGTAAATGTATTTATAAATATTTTGTGCAACAAAGTAGCAGAGTGATTTTTTCCTTGTGCCATGTAAACTTTCCTCACCTATTAGAAATTTAAAATGTCATGGCGACAACACAACTTGGGAGAATGAATGCACATTCCGTACAACAAATACAGCATTTTTCTGGTGTTATAAATAGTTTATAGCAAAACCGTATTTTAAAATGACCAGAATTAGATATCACACAAATGGCAAAACACTGACTCAAATAATCAGAATAAATATTTGAAGCTGCATTCTTGTGACATGTATTGTTTTTAGGTTATACACATACATATATTCGATATCCATATATTGAAACTAGTCAACTAATCAATACTCGACATACACAATGCCACGTGTGCGGATACACCTTGCGTACATTTTATTTAGGCGGAACTTGCAATACACGTCCGCTTGATTAATTAATAATTTTTTTCCCTCGCCGCGCGAAGGCAAATATTTTACGCTTACTGACATATATAAAACAAAACATTTTAAAATAAGTAACAATTTTCAATATTGTGGAACACAAAAATGAACAATCGAATCTTGTCGATTTTTGTTCGTTTTACAGACTGTACTCTAACCATTTTCAAAGAACCCCTGTTCTTTGTCTGTACGCACATTATCAACTCCTCAAAGTTGACAGATCTCGATTGTAGAGTAGTTGAAATTATTACCGCTTGGATGCTTATTGCATGTTGGAAATTCCAATACTGGAGTCCCTNCCGCTTGGATGCTTATTGCATGTTGGAAATTCCAATACTGGAGTCCCTATTGCATACGGATCTGTGACTTCAGGCTTTTGTTTGTAAACAAGGTGTCTGCAATGGTATGGAAAAATCAGTGATTTTGCCTTTAAATCTGTTTTTCATTTGATGATAAAATCTGCCNACCAGTTGCGGTGTGCAGGCCAGTAATACGTAGTAAAGTCATTCGGCACACTCCAGACTTTCTACCAAGCCACGTGCCCCCAGGTTGTATACCGGTCAGGCTCCAGTGAACAAACCGTATCACAATCTTGACAGCCAGCCGTGTCTCTGACCGACACACCTAAAACTAGCCCTACCGTGACGTCCCCATCAATCACAGACATCATGCGTCAACGTTAAATTACAGGCCGTCATAAGACCTGCATGTGACGTCGCTGAAGTTCCTAGTGGTTACACTTCACTAGGCTTACTGTTTTATTTACAATCACACAATACTTACAGGGCCTTCAACAGTAAATTTTTTTTGTTCATGGCAATACTTCCGTGGAATTATTAGCATCTACTGTCCATGAATTGCAAATGTTCATAACCTTATCACGTGGGCAGGTAATGAATGTAACACATCGCAACTTTTCTTGTAAATGTATTTATAAATATTTTGTGCAACAAAGTAGCAGAGTGATTTTTTTCCTTGTGCCATGTAAACTTTCCTCACCTATTAGAAATTTAAAATGTCATGGCGACAACACAACTTGGGAGAATGAATGCACATTCCGTACAACAAATACAGCATTTTTCTGGTGTTATAAATAGTTTATAGCAAAACCGTATTTTAAAATGACCAGAATTAGATATCACATAAATGGCAAAACACTGACTCAAATAATCAGAATAAATATTTGAAGCTGCATTCTTGTGACATGTATTTTTTTTAGGTTATACACATACATATATTCAATATACATATATTGAAACTAGTCAACTAATCGATATTTGACATATACAATGCCACGTGTGTGGATACACCTTGCGTACATTTTATTTAGGCGGAACTTGCAATACACGTAAGCTTGATTAATTAATAATTTTTTTTCCTCTCAGCGTGAAGGCAAATATTTTACGCTTACTGACATATATAAAACAAAACATTTTAAAATAAGTAACAATTTTCAATATTATGGAACACAAAAATGAACAATCGAATCTTGTCGATTTTTGTTCGTTTTACAGACTGTACTCTCACCATTTTCAAAGAACCCCTGTTCTTTGTCTGTACGCACATTATCAACTCCTCAAAGTTGACAGATCTCGATTGTAGAGTAGTTGAAATTATTACTGCTTGGATGCTTATTGTATGTTGGAAATTCCAATACTGGAGTCCCTATTGCATACGGATCTGTGACTTCAGGCTTTTGTTTGTAAACCAGGTGTCTGCAATGGTATGGAAAAATCAGTGATTTTGCCTTTAAATCTGTTTTTCATTTGATGATAAAATCTGCCNCAGGTGTCTGCAATGGTATGGAAAAATCAGTGATTTTGCCTTTAAATCTGTTTTTCATTTGATGATAAAATCTGCCAAAACAGATAAAATCAGTAAAAATGACAGTCCTGTACACTACTCAGCAGTTCACACTGAGGATGTTGTCAATAAAGTCAAGATTTGATACAAGGAATGAGGTGGTACGAGATAGATTTAGATTCAGCACCGATAAAAGTGAAGTGAGATGGTGCACGTGCGCTGACAGAATGGAATGGTGGAGGTCATGGGAACACCCTGAGAAAATGTACCAGCCAGTGGTAGTGACCACCATGTTTACTACACGAGACATGGGGAAATCAGAAGTGATCCAGGGAGGAATCAAACTTGTCTCCTTATGGTGGACGACAAACGGCACGACAACTACACCACTGCAACACAATCAGGAAGTGCAAAGGAAGGTTACGTCCAGGACTTGAAGGAGTGGTCTCATCCCTGTGTATTGTAAAATAATAAATAAAGAAAAAATTAAAAACATTGAGGGAGGGGAAGCAGTTTTTCATGGGCCTACAGGCGGCAACATGGGAAATCTGGCTTATAACAGTAAACAGTGACAGTGAATGAAAAGTGATAGAAAACAACTTGTAAGAGTGAACAGTGACAGGTAACAGTAACTAATAACCGTGACCTATAGCTAGAAAACAGTGATTGGAAAGACTGACTGATAACGGTGATTGGTAACATTGACTGGGAAGTGTGACCAATAACAGTAAACTGTAACCGAAAAGTGACAGAACATTGACCGTTAACTACGACTGCAAGCAGCAGTGGAAATCTGAACCTCAGTAGTCAGGTAGAACAGCACACACATACACAGTGTTTTTACACACCTCATCCACATGTTCAACGAGTTAGCAAAGGTTGTGGCAGTAGACTTACAATGTCAAATGTATAACCAGCATGTGCACTTGTATGTTACCTGCTCCTGCTTTTCCTTGATGGATCCGGGGATGTCTGCACTCCACAAACCTTTGTCGCCACTGTGCACGGGTCGCTGGGGGCTCCCTTTCTCCCCGCCCACCTCAGACACTGCACACACATGCACAACACCACGACTACTCACACTGAACACAAACATGATTATAGAAGAAGCAAAGCACTGACAGATTTCCTCCATATTTCGAGCTAGTTGGCTAGCCAGGCACAGGCAACTCTATAGTCTCTTACTTTTGCTTGTGGCAAAAATATGTCATGACTATTTCAAATTAGTACTACAGTACACTCCCGTTTATTCATGCTTCTCTTAACTGGTTTTAAGCTTATCCGTGCAGCTTTTTGGCTTTTTTTTTTNCAGTACACTCCCGTTTATTCATGCTTCTCTTAACTGGTTTTAAGCTTATCCGTGCAGCTTTTTGGCTTTTTTTTTTTAAATATACTGTGACTTCTATGGTAAGGCGATGCTGTAGCGTGTGTCGTTTAACTAGCTGCGGTACNCTTTTTTTTTTAAATATACTGTGACTTCTATGGTAAGGCGATGCTGTAGCGTGTGTCGTTTAACTAGCTGCGGTACCATGTATGTCTATCACTGTGCCAGGTGAGCTGATGTTTATCTCTTTTAACCGTTAGCCTGTCAGAGAGACCTGCACGAGTCATCCATTTCCGCCCGTTGAAGCACATATCTGATCACACTCATCTCAGTTACCACCCCAGCACCACATCTTGCAAGTTTATCGATCGCTCGGGTATGGTTGTTGATCACTCTTTGTAGTGTCGTTTTCGCAACATGTCAACAAAGCATAAAAGGACAGTTTTTAACTATCGCGGAAAAGTTAAAAATAATAAATAGATTTGAGCATGGTGTATTATAAAAAAAACCAACTCCGGTGCCAAACAAAAAAAAAAAAAAAGAAAATTGAAGACTTTTTCAAGAAAGGTACAGTTTAACTTTTCTTACATTTTTTCATATAAAGTGTTTAAATGTTAACGAAAAACTTAAGCATTTCAGAATTTTTAAACGCATGTGTGTGCACGTAAGTCAGTAAATTTTAAATAAGCTCCTAGTAATTAAAGATTTATATAAATATAAGATGTTTCAATCCAGCCTATCGACACTGAATGAGAAAGTAGCCTACACTTTGACGCGTGCCGCATATTGTAAGTATTTNTAATAAATAGATTTGAGCATGGTGTATTATAAAAAAAACCAACTCCGGTGCCAAACAAAAAAAAAAAAAAAGAAAAAATTGAAGACTTTTTCAAGAAGGGTACAGTTTAACTTTTCTTACATTTTTTCATATAAAGTGTTTAAATGTTAACGAAAAACTTAAGCATTTCAGAATTTTTAAACGCATGTGTGTGCACGTAAGTCAGTAAATTTTAAATAAGCTCCTAGTAATTAAAGATTTATATAAATATAAGACNTTTTTAAACGCATGTGTGTGCACGTAAGTCAGTAAATTTTAAATAAGCTCCTAGTAATTAAAGATTTATATAAATATAAGACGTTTCAATCCAGCCTATCGACACTGAATGAGAAAGTAGCCTACACTTTGACGCGTGCCGCATATTGTAAGTATTTAGAAGCACCACTGTCACATCCCCCCGCCATCTTAAGCCAGTGCAGGGCCCCACAGGACATATGTCGCGAGGCCAGACCGGCCCGCGAGGGCGGACAAGCAGTTAACACGTGCCAAGGATGCCAAGGTAACCTAGCAATTCGCCCACGAGGGAATTAAGACACGTGCCAAGGCGGGCAGTGGCTAGAATATCGCCGACCCACCCTGAAGGTGAGATACGTGGGAGAAAAGGGCTGCCAGTGTTTAGCAGTACTCCCACATCTCCTAACCTCCCCTTCCCCCTCTCCAAAACGAGTGAGACATGTGTGAGGATCTGAAGTCACCGAGGAGGAGTTAAGTAGGTCAGACACATGGAGGAAGTTAGTCAGTTGTGCGAGGCGGCAGACGGGTGGAGGCTCGCCAGGAGCTCCATGTCGGGACAAGTCGAGTCGGTCGTATCACCACGCCGGGACGCGAGACAGTCGAGTGAGTCAGTCAGTCGAGGCTGGGGATCGGACCCCGGCAGAATCAGCAGTGATGTAGGAGCAGTTATAATCCGCGCCGGAAGGCGACGGTCGGGTGGGGGCTCACCAGGAGCACCACGTCGGGACGCGGAGTGCTATACCGAGAGCGGGAGTAGAATGGTAGCCTGAACGAAGGCGCCACGCCAAGAGGAAGCAGATGGCGCCGGAAGGCGATGGCCGGGTGGGGACTCACCAGGAGCACCACGTCGGGACGCAGAGTGCGATACCGAGAACGGGAATCGAGTGGTGGCCCCACGAGGGGCACCACGCCGAGAGAAGAGTCAGTCAGTCAGTCATATCGTGGAGTCGTCGAGGAGAGAACACGGAATAGCCAGTCCGAGGGCCGGCTCGTAAAAGGGCCGTCCAGCTTTCCAGACCTCAACCACCGCCGGAACACCCAGAACTACAAATACAGCAAGTACCAGCGTCGTCGCTCAAGGAACATTCCCAGATGCCTAATGTTCCTCCATGGCATCAGAAGCAGTTAGAACGAGTACTTTAAGCTGCCCTTCAGGTTCACAACTTGCAGGGAACAGTCTCGCAGTGTCAGTAAAATATGTGTTAATTTCCGGTAAAATAAAAACCTTTTAAGACCAAGATGTTATGAAGTTATTGTTTACTACCCCTATTCAACATCCAAGGCGCCCATAGTCTGCGCCAGAAAGGTAACTTGTGCCCTACGAACCACCCTGTATACCACAGGTGGCGAGTAGCGTCAACTTATTGATAGAGGTGAGTGCTTACGTTTTTGTAAAATTCATTATGGTTGTCGCAAACTTTGAAATTAATGAGTTAAAACTTTTTTAAAATTTGTTTTCCTTGTTTTAGCAAAAGTTAACTTGAGGTTCTGGATTTGTATTGTAAGGATTATTTTTTTATTGGGGAGTGTACTGTATTGTTTAAATGCCAGGTTGCCTCACTTAAAGTCCCGTTTTTGTCTTTACTGCATTGCATTCTAAACTTTCAACTCACTCTGCCATCTCAAGGACGAGTCTTTGTGCACGTTGGGGAAGCGACACTAACACTACACACCGCTTATCGCTCCATGCCACCTGCCTGGCGTTGGTGCAGGCTGTAAGGTGTGTATACTCTATGCGCCATGAATTACACTACACTCGGTGCAACATAAATATCAGATAAAGTATTGTGTACTGTACTACATACAGTACAGTACTTTAAGTGAATTATTTGTGTTTGCTTTGAAATGTATAACAGGTACTGTGTTTTATCACGATTTTCGGAGACAATATTACTGTTCCATTAATGCTAAACATGTGTAAATTCAATTATCCTGGTTTTTTTAAAATACAAATCCGCTTATTCGTGTTTTCTCTGGTCCTGATTAACACGGTTAATTGGGACTTTACTGTATTATTTTATTTCACAAAAGTTTTTATAGAATGCACAAACTTAAAACACTGCAAATGCCAGTTAAGTAACAGTTCATTCAGTAGGCTTATCGTCCACCATTTCAAGTAGCATACACTTAGCAAGTCGATACAAAAAATGCAGCATCGTTAAAGTCGTACATATGCAATTCACATAATAATTGTATAAACTGTTCTGCTTATAGATACTTCAATATTTATTTTCCAACCAACATAAACAAAATCGTAATGCACTAATCTTTGCATATGGTAATAAAATTTCCAACAAGCAACTGGTGGTGCACTGATGAAAGTTGCCAACACAAAACAAAGAAATTTAGCTACAGCTCTGACTATGGAATCACAGAAAAAATGTGTGTTGATTAGCATCACTACATCATTCTCGTTGCACAATATCTGACAAAGAATGTGCTAAACAAAACTGGAATAGATTGTTTGATGATTCAACAGGTGTATCGATATATCAACTCAAATCCTATCAACATACACTCTGGAGAAAGTTTTTAACTGCACTGCCGATTCAACATCATCAGAAACAAAATAATTTTATCATAACGAATTCTGGATAAAATATTACTCGCAAGAAAAAATAAAAAAAATTAAAATGCACACACAAAATTAAACTATCACTGCCACAAATTCCCTGGCTTTTCCCTGATCAAGAAAATTCCCTGACTTTTCCCGGTTTTTCCAAAGCGTGGCCACCTGTTAACCAACCTGCCCCAACTACTTGACCCCTGGAAAAATGAGCTCACGCCACCTGCCAACTGTTGAGGCCTCACNTCGCTTAACTTATTTGACCACTTAGTGAAAAACCCCGGAGCTGCTCATTCCATCATCTAGTACCTCTGTGCCATTTGCAGACACTCATTTACTTTTAACCATGTTTTTTTTATAACCTTGTATTCTCTTTCAGGGAACAGTTTTGGTTTTCATGGCAAAGCAGTTTGCTTTCTTTTCCATCACCTAGCTTTCTTAATTGCTTATACCTGTGTAAAAGCAAGGTTAGATAATGTTTCAGTCACAGTTTCTGCAATTCTGTTTATTTAACGACGAATGTTCCAAGATTTCGTTACTTTGTCATTTTGAAATTTATTGGCGACCAGTTTGTCTGATCAGGTTAAGCTGTCGTGTCAACCGGTTGAAATAACCTTAGTTAAAG
Source organism: Clitarchus hookeri (assembly GCA_002778355.1). Taxonomy (NCBI): domain Eukaryota; kingdom Metazoa; phylum Arthropoda; class Insecta; order Phasmatodea; family Phasmatidae; genus Clitarchus; species Clitarchus hookeri. The sequence goes on along the minus strand of NQII01000586.1, from coordinate 17,740 downwards.
AATAGGAATTTTAAATTTTGTAATGAAATATCTTGTATTTGGTTTGTAAATTTCATATTTAAATTCTTCTCTGTTTCTGAGCGAGGATAGCAGCTGCCTTCCTGTCGCTCCACTTCCCCTTCTGAAGGTGAATGGCATTTACCAGCGATGAGGTAATACTTCATGTCCACACTGGGGTGGCAGGTAACAATATCCCTAGCTAAAGTTTGCTTGCTTCCAAGCCCTAAATGCACTAAAAAGCTCCAAGTAGACGGTGCACTTAACACTAGCCATCATTTCTCTCAGCAAGAGAGACATGGTACGGTGAAATTACACGGTTGTGAAAATTAAACAGTGTTCGCTGAAAGAATGTTTTGTGATATAAGGTATTCATTTAGCGATGACAATTCTCGAGACCATACAAAAAAAATATAACAAACACCACACAAATGATACTTCCGCTAAAATAAATCGGTTGCAACGGACAGTAATTTAAGTGGATTTAATTTTCAAAACAAATAAAGATGAACAAAAAAATTTTGATAGATATGCTGCTAATATGAAATATTTTAATAGGGTTCAACCCCCCGTGTATTATTCAAGTCCTTTATTTTGCTCTGGCGTAACTCCCTAATAAAGCAAAAGAAATGGCTACTGAGATAATGAGTGTCTTGGGTTTCCAAAAAAAAAAAAAAATGAAATTATTAAANTGAAATTATTAAAATGTGCGCGCTGCAAAATAAATGTCCAGCACAAGGTTACCATACAAGTCGGCATTTATACCACCTGTACTGACTGAGATAACATTCTGTTAGCATCGTGATCGCTTCTTAATGTGGATATAAGTAACTGTCCAGCCATTATTGTCATTTCTTAATAGTTCATCGGTGGATTTCTTTCTCAATACCAACAAAACTTACTTACATCCTTTTTTCCACAGACTAATCAGTCAAAAACAATAGATCAAAATCTTAGCACATTAAAAAAAACTATATTTTACTTAACAAAATTATACCAAAGAGGACGAAAAATAAAATTATAAACTTAAAATTTAGAGACTTTGCACAGAGGATAAATTATATGACTGTAATAGAAAGGTTTCAAGAAATTTAAGAGGTGGTTACTAACAAATATCACAATTTATGAGCTCAAAATGTCAATGAAAATATTATAACCTAAATTATTTTAAGCATAAAAATGTTGAAATTTAAAAATAAAATACAGTCAGTTACTTATGAAATTAAAATAAAACTTTCAAATGTAATGTTACCATTACGACACTTACAGCTCNGGTTAAGCTGTTGTGTCAACTGGTTGAAATAACCTTAGTTAAAGAATAGGAATTTTAAATTTTGTAATGAAATATCCTGTAATTGGTTTGTAAATTTCATATTTAAATTCTTCTCTGTTTCTGAGCGAGGATAGCAGCTGCCTTCCTGTTGCTCCACTTCCCCTTCTGTGGGTGAATGGCATTTACCAGGGATGAGGTAATACTTCATGTCCACACTGGGGTGGCAGGTAACAATATCCCTAGCTAAAGTTTGCTTGCTTCCAAACCCTAAATGCACTAAAAAGCTCCAAGTAGACGGTGCACTTAACACTAGCCATCATTTCTCTCAGCAAGAGACATGGTAGGGTGAAATTACACGGGTGTGAAAATTAAACAGTGTTCGCTGAAAGAATGTTTTGTGATATAAGGTATTCATTTAGCTATGACAATTCTCGAGACCATACAAAAAAAATATAACAAACACCACACAAATTATACTTCCGCTAAAAGAAATCGGTTGCAACGGACAGTAATTTAAGTGGATTTAATTTTCAAAACAAATAAAGATGAACAAAAAAATTTAGATAGATATGCTGCTAATATGAAATATTTTAATAGGGTTCAACCCCCCGTGTATTATTCAAGTCCTTTATTTTGCTCCGGCATAACTCCCTAATAAAGCAAAAGAAATGGCTACTGGGATAATGAGTGTCTTGGGTTTCCAAAAAAAAAAATGAAATTATTAAAATGTGCGCGCTGCAAAATAAATGTCCAGCACAAGGTTACCATACAAGTCGGCATTTATACCACCTGTACTGACTGAGATAACATTCTGTTAGCATCGTGATCGCTTCTTAATGTGGATATAAGTAGCTGTCCAGCCATTATTGTCATTTCTTAATAGTTCATCAGTGGATTTCTTTCTCAATACGTACCAACAAAACTTACTTACATCCTTTTTTTCACAGACTAATCAGTCAAAGACAATAAATCAAAATCTTAGCACATTAAAAAAAAACTGTATTTTACTTAACAAAATTATACCAAAGAGGACGAAAAATAAAATTATAAACTTAAAATTTAGAGACTTTGCACAGAGGATAAATTATATGACTGTAATAGAAAGGCTTCAAGAAATTTAAGAGGTGGTTACTAAAAAATATCACAATTTCTGGGCTCAAAATGTCAATGAAAATTTTAACCTAAATTATTTTAAGCATAAAAATATTGAAATTTAAAAAGAAAATACAGTCAGTTACTTATGAAATTAAAATAAAACTTTCAAATGTAATGTTACCATTACGACACTTACAGCTCTCCATAGTGTGTGGCTTGAGGCTAACGCGTGGGGGCTGACGGTCCATGCCAGAGAACCACTCAGCACTCGTCATGCAGGGCTGCCACATCACTTTAGTGGGTGGAAACAAGTCATCTTGGAACAGCTCACTCTGCAACACACAATACCGACCATCAGCCTTAACACAACACCACATGGCTCCAGCATTCTGTTTACACATCCATTCACACAACATATATAACAGTGGGAGTTTTCGTGATTCTGCTGTGCCATTTCCATGCATGCTTCGAACTCCAGTGGATCCACTTGTAATTTTTTTAATGTGGATAACAGCAGAAAATGCCAAAGGCCAGCTGATTTTCTCTGGGAACTCCAGTTTCCTCCATCCCTGCACTTAGTTGCTCCTCCTGCCACTCCTCGTGTCTGACCTTGTCCACACTCGAGGTTCGCCAAGACTGACAGGGATGTCTGTCACAGTGATATCCTCTTGGCGCTGGCTTCCTCATATCCATGCTGATCCTACCTCTAAAGTGAGAACAGCATGCAGACGCATGTGTTCTATTACACATCAAAAGTTTCCTTCTACCAACAACTGTCAACGTAAAAAGGAATTGTTTTCTTAGTGTACTTGTAATTTCTGACCCCTGCTTATAACTCAAGAGTGCAGCTATCTGCTCCTACATTCAAATTTAAGAGTGTAGCACACACAACTCTCACCTGGAATCATCACACGATACAGAAACGCATCACCCACAACTGCAACAACTTCAAGTCCTCACTCATCAGGTTAGCTACAGTGCACGGGCATGCTTTCCTTCTGGCTAGCTAGCGCCCTGCATTATGCAAGTCCTATTTACTGATGAAGTCAACATGTGCTACAAGCATATAAGTTTCTACACTTTGAAATGTATGTGGCCTTAAAAAAAACCACCTTTTTATCACCCAAATTCATTTTAATTAAAATCCCATAATTTTTACATGTGAAGTTAAATTTACTGAAAATGTTTATAGTGTGTATTTTTTAACATACGTGTGAAAAGAAACACATTTATGGCATGATGTTCTTGGAGAAAGTTTTGAAATGGATGCAGCCTAAATAAACACCCTTTTTAGTGTAATTATTTATATAAAAAGTCCATCAATTTTTATGTATATGGCCAGTTTCACTGAACTGAAAACGTTAAGTGTGTTTCTGGCATCAATATGAGCAGCAACACATTTATCATGCTTCGTTATTTCGGTAGATTTAAAACTTTTTAATTTATAGTTATTCGAATCTCATCTCTTTAAGAGTAAAATCTCCCACTACATTGTCAAAGCAATCTGCAATTAACATTACTACTCTCTCATAAGAGCCACAAAACAATCCCGTCTCATGAGAGAATATTATTTAGTTTCCTGCCGCACCAATAAAATAAGCGGAGCCATAACTATACATTTGGTCTTAACTAAAATTAAACAGGTTGGAATGGCAACCATCTATGGCATCCTACATTAAGTACTGGACTAGCGTGGTGGCGATGGCATCTGCTGGACTGCTCGGCAGGGAGACTTGCTCGGCTTAGACTGGCGGCCCACTGGTGCTGGTTGGTGGAGTTGCGGTCTGCGTCATCTATGCGCTCGACGCCTAGGTCTACGGGTAGACCTAGGCGGAGGATCTCGATGACTGGGTGTACAGCCCCAGGGGGTTTTACCAGGGGTCCAAACAGATGAATAGGGGTAACTGCGAGGTGAGGCCCCAACAGTTCGCGGGTGGCGTGGGCTCGTTCCCGGAGGGTGAATTCAGGTCGTTTAATCAACGTTTGCTTACCAGTGAGGATGGCAGCTGCCTTCCTATCGCTCCACTTACTACCCCTCCTGTGGGTGAACAGCATTTACCAAGGAATTAGGGTTCTACAGATCACGTCCGCAACGGGGTGGCAGACAATAATAACCCTAGCTAGAGTGTGATTCGGAAGGGGTAAATCCTTCCTTGCCAAGCCTTGTACTCCCTCCGGTGAGTTTATATGCTGTGGAGGTAGTAGGTTAGGGGAATCTAGCCTCTTCATCGTGTCTCTTGCTAATGGTTGTGGCTCTACCATACGTGTGCACCAGGTACCTATAAGTGTCTAATGGGTTGTGTCTTGTGACAAACGTGGAGTCCTTTATAGGGGACAGGTCGCAGTCCTATCCTAAGATTGGCAATATCAGTATTAATCCGCGGTTCCCTGCCTCTCCTTTGTGGGGTGACGCTTACAGGGGATGACTAAGTTCAGTTCACTTAAGAAAGTGCAGATGGCGGTTAAAGTGCAAACGTGTTTTATTCTCACCAGAATTAGACAACGTGACCCACACTCTCTTGCTAATATCAAGCGCAGATTAACTCTCGGAAGGTAATCAAAGACACATGAAGGTGCCTGTCGTCTTGAAGAGCCTGGTCTGAAGGGCGAGCAAAAGACACAAAGCAACAACTAGGTAGCTGTGATAAAAACTAATCCCTAACTGAAGCTAAGTGGGTGTCCTAAAGGGACTTAGAGGGAAGTATTGGTGTGGGGATTGACGGCAATGTCAAGTGTTAAGTGGGGGGCGACGAATCTTCCGGGGCTGCAGCACGTGCAGGAAGAAGTCAGACTTGATAGCTGAAGATCAACTGTTGGTCTCTCGTGAGGAGAGCGGTAGAGAGCAAGCAGAGCAGAGAGCCTTGGCGCGACTTGTGCGAAGGCGAGCTGCTGATGTGAACTGACGTTCTGCGGCGGTGCAGGGACATATATTCACCTGCACTTGGAGGTGGAGGTGGTAGCTCCTCCCTCTGTAGGCAGAGGCGAACTTTGTGCATTACGGTCTCCAGGCATTCACCTTATTATAGGAGACGTAATGTTGGCTTGGGTTGCTGCCTTTCAGTGTTGCATCACTTGTAGGCATGCAGTGTGCACGTAATGATGCGTAGTTGCAGCAAAAAAAAAAAAATTGTCTATATACGCATTACAAGTCAGCAGTAATGCTCTAATTTCCGGTTATTTTTCAAAAGTAATCATAATACGGGACCCAGAAAAACGTTGAAGCACAAAATTTGCAAATTTTAGTATTATTACTAGTTTTCCACAAAATTTCTACAATTTCTTTAAAATTAAAAGCAAAGGTTTGCAATAAATAAAACTTGTTTCACGTGTTTACATTACGACACCATACAAGAACATGGTTGACAATTAATTTTTATGCTGGTATAAAAACTAGTATAGACCTTTACCATGATTTTCATAAGCTCCGAACGAGGGCAGTAAATTTAAATAAACATATGAACAATGGAGGCAGTAGGAAGAAAGGGGCAGCTCACCTTCACACGGGGTACGGTGAAGGATAGAGGCTGTATGGTGGAGTTGGAGAGGCGCAGGGCACGGGCAAACTCGACAGCACCCACATCACACACGTTCTTGGGCAGGAAAGACAGTCCCTGGTGCAGCGTGGGGCACCGATGATGGCTGAGAGCACACAGGTAAGGTGCCTCCTCCGTCACCTCAAACGTGTAGATAGTCGAATCCCCCTACGCACAGCACAAGCCACCACGGTTAGTTTCCTCAACAACACTACCACTTGCACTCAACACCTACACAACGTACTAGATACTGTTTACAAGAATATGCACAGTTATAGGCTATCCACGGTAAAGTGAGCACTTTTTGAAGCCCTCTCGTTTGGAATGATAGTCAGTAAATATATTTTATTGTAGCCTTAGGCGTTAACTTTATAAAGTCCAGTGAAATATACACACTGTGTTTATTACTTGCATGGCAACATTTATTTTAAAAAAAGTTGTGAAGTGATAAAAAATGGCTGGTAGGAAAAAATAATCTATGGCCTCAAAAGTGCTCACTTTAGCATGAACAGCCTATATCAATATTGAAGTAATGATTTAAAACAAATAGTTGCTTTACGACAGAGAACCAGTTGCTCAAGCAGGAGCAGGAAAGAAATACAAAAATGGCCTGTAAGGAACCATCCTGAAATTCACATAGAGTGATTTTAAAAACTGTAGAAAATAATAAGGATAGTCAGAACAGGAATGAAACCTGTGTGCTGATTTGGAACACCTCTCATCACACTGTTCAACTGAAGAGTAACAGTCAACTTTAATGGTAAAGAATATTCTAGCGAATGTGATGACTTAACACTGTACACTGCAATAACCACTTCTCTTCCGTTATTGACAGCATGATTGCATTCACTGTGGTTACTCAGTCAATTTGCTGTTTTACTCATCATATACACATTATATTCACCTACATGACAAATCAGAGCAATGGTAAATGATGGCAGTTCCCAGAAATCGCCTGTCAGCCACAAAAGCACTTTGTCTTGTGTCTACGAAAATAAACAATTAAATGAAAGAAGCTGTTGATTTTTAATCTTTCATTTCTTTACTGCAGTGGAAAAAAAAAACATTTTTTTTTGTTTTTCATTTGCAGTTTTTTTCTAACTAGTTATGCAAGACACTCTTTTAGTCATTACTAACAGTAAGTAACATAGACGTAAGAAATGTAAACACAGCATATTATTTTACTTTGACATTGATTGTGTAACAATACATAGTAATGTTTTTTAACATTCGGCTGTTATGTTTATGGTTTTGTGTAATGAGAACATTGGTATAAGTTTTATATATTTTTGGTAGCCTAACAGCTTACTTGCAACCATAACCTCATTTGAGTTTACGTTTCAAATAATTTCTTAAACATACTGTTTTGGATGTTTGTTGTATAATAGTGTATATAGATCTTGCAGTGTTGAACATTTCTGAATCTACTGCACTACCAACAATGCGGGTGCAATGTCTTTGCTGCAGCAGACAACGGGACTGAAGCAGCTGTTTCGGAGTCATCATGGTAGCAAGTTGCGAATTGTGAACATACAGATTTCAAAAATATGTTTTTGTTAGCAAAACTATTAAATACAAAGACTTGGTCATTCCGGGACGGATTGTCCGGTTCTTCGTTTATTGTGGTGTTCATTCTTTATTATTAAGCTTGTGTACTTTTGTCTCATTGAGCCAAGCATGTGCACAATAAAACTTTACGTTGGGATACTGTTTGCGTGAACTTCTGGAGTGGCAATTCCATTGTGGAACAATACAAGTTATAAAACTGCGTGAAAGCAATATGATGTGGTAGATTACTACTGGTGAGATACTATTATAACTTGCATGTACCTAACCCACACACTGACTCGTGCTGCAATGTGGCACCATTTATCATTTGTGTGTTGTGATTTCGTATTGTGTGTAATGNAGGGCTCGCCAGGAGTACCACGTCGGCGCTACGCCGAGAAGAAGCAGACGGTGCCGGAAGGCAACGGTCGGGTGGGGGCTCACCAGGAGCACCACGTCGGGACGCAGAGTGCGATACCGAGAACAGGAGTCGAGTGGTGGCCTCACGAGGGGCACCACACTGAGAGAAGAGTCAGTCAGTCGTATCGTAGAGTCATTGAGAACTTGGAACAGCCAGTCCAAGGGCCCGTAAAAGGGCCACCCAGCTTACCAGACCTCAACCACCACCGGAACAACCAGAACTGCAAAAACAGCTAAGTACCAGCGTCGTCGCTCAAGGAACATGCCCAGACGCCTAACGTTCCCCCTACGACGTCGGCAGCAGTTAGAAAGAGTACTTAAAGCCGCCCTTCAGGCCCACAACCCCAGTTAAGTATGTGTTAATTTCCGGGAAAGTATGTGTTAATTTCCGGGAAAGTATGTGTCTATTTCCAGTGAAATATAAACATTTTAAAACCAAGATGTTATGCAGTTATTGTTTACTACCCGTATTCAACATTCAAGGCACCCATAGTCTGTGCCTGGTAATGATAACTCGTACCCTACATATGAGACACATCCTGTATCCCACAGGTGGCGAGTAGCATCAAACTTGCAGTGTTGAACATTTCTGAATCTACTGTACTACCAACAATGATGGTGCCATGTCTTTGCTGCAGCAGACAAAGGGATTGAAGCAGTTGTTTCGGAGTTGTCATGGCAACAAGTTGCAAATTGTGAACATACCAATTTCAAAAATATGTTTTTGTTGGCAAAACGATTAAATACAAAGACTTTGGTCATTGCGGGACGGATTGTCCGGTTCTTCGTTTATTGTGGTGTTCATTCTTTATTATTACGCTTGCAAAACTATGTGTACTTTTGTCTCATTGAGCCAAGCATGTGCACGATAAAACTTTACGTTCGGATACTGTTTGCGTGAGCTTCTGAAGTGGCGATTCCATCGTGGAACATTACGAGTTAGAAAACTGTGTGAAAGCAATATGATGTGGTAGATTGCTACTGGTGAGATACTATTATAACTTGCATGTATCTATCCCACACACTGATTCGTGCTGCAATGTGGCACCATTTATTGTTTGTGTGTTGTGATTTTGTATTGTGTGTTATGGTTGGCATATGGTAACCTGGAAATACCTTAATTGTGGTGACTTTGCAGTTTGTTACAATAAAATAACATTTTGTGTCACAGAGTATCGTCTCATAGTCATCACAGAATGGCAATAAGCTCTGGTGCATTTACGCCTTGCTAAAGGGTGCGTAAGGCCCCTTCCGGAATGAACAGTTGGCAGTTGTACAGTCGACAAAGTACTTTTCGCAATGTGCAGTCGACAAAATATTGGCGTAAATAAAACTTTCATTATTTTGAAAGAAAAAAAACCTGGTTCTTGAAAAAATTAATATCTAAAATGGTATAAGTATTTTAACATATTTTAACCTTATTTATGGTGATGGGTCGATTCTCGAAAAATAGAGTTGAGTCAACAAAGAATAACTGTCACTCGAGTCAAGATTTTACAGCAGACATCTAGCTACTGAATGTGCAAGTCGAGTCACGGTGCTTTTAGGTTATGAACAACAAATATTTGCACCTAACAATTACCTTTCGTGTCTTGCGAATCAATAATTTTACGTTACTAAATCGCCAAAGCAGTGCCGGAATGAAAACAATAACTTGGCTACATGCCTTGACACTTGGTTGAATTTTGTGATATTCAGCTGTGATTAAGTCCGGTGGTTGTTATATTCGTGGCTTGTGCCATTTTGCCATTTTGCTTCCTCTTTGCTGCCAGCTGGGCTACTATGTCAGATAATGGGACCCTTGTCAAGGTTGACCGGTACAGTGTCAGCAGGACACAAATAAGAGGCATGGTATTTTTGAACATGAAAAGCCTTTGTCTCAATGGCATNAGGCATGGTATTTTTGAACATGAAAAGCCTTTGTCTCAATGGCATATCACACCTTCAGCAAAAATATGCATAACTGTAAACTTGTCATTACTTCTCTCATTAAATTACTGTTTTAAAAACATGTGTTAAAAAAAAAACTACTATTAGGTAATAAAAACTTTAAAATGTGGACAATGGCAACAGTATGCTGAGGACCAGCAAGCTACCTCCCCTCCACCCTACCCTCCTTAGCCAGTTATCTTTTTTTCTCTACCAGCATGACATGGCTGACTTTACCATTCCTACCATAGTCATTCTGTCATCGGCTAGAAGCAACTTGCAGTCAAGCAATTTTCAATCGGCAGTCTGAAATCAAGTTACCGGATCTGCGACTGCTTGACTGCTGGCAGCCGACTGCGCATTGTGGAAACCCATTCGGATCCACATACATTAATACCGGACTGCCAACTGCTCGTTCTGAGAGGAGCCTAAAACATGCACTTGACCTGATGCATGCATCAATTGTAGCCCCTGGATCTGTTCATTGTAACCACACAAGATTTACCCCAGGTTCATGAGAAGTGTGAAACGGATTTCATAAGGCTCTACTGTACAAATGATTCATCCACGCTCCTGCATTTACTTTTGACACATGCACTTTGACGTGCAAACACAAACAGCTCACAATTATAAAGTTGGGATCTAGCAAACAGCTTCCAGGTTTCAAATATTGGGTAACTTTCTTGTACTTCCACAGCCTGCACACTATCTACCTGACGCAGGTTCTCGAACAACACCACTTTGCCTGCTGAGCTGCAGTGTGACATCATTCACCACCTGAAGAAACTATTTCAGCCAGAAAGCCATTGCAATAACATATCTCCCAAATACAAACATGTGAAAACACATGCTTACAATACCTAGCGCCAATTTCCCTGCAATATTTAATCATAACTATACAACTAAGAGACTTGAGAGCAGCTGTGAAGTGCCAGGTTCCAAGTGCTGCAAATGTAGCATGTGGTGGATCAGAGTTACCTTGCCGGTGAGGAAGAGAGTGGAGCTGTCCTCGTCGTAGAAGGGGATGAGAATGGCAGGGGACACGTCCAGACCAACTGTGTTGAGGGGCGCAGCCAGGTTGTCCGCGCGGTACACGTGAATCTGCCTCTCCGACACTCTGCACACACCACCACAACCCCAGTTACAGCACATGTACCTAGAGGCTGTTCGAGGTTAATTGAGCACTTTTGAAATCAACCTTTGAAAAATGTCTCCCCCCTGCATTCATATGTTTTAACAGGCACACTGACTGATGACATACTCACAAAAAAGTTGGTAACGATGGAGGTAAAATAACTTAATGTGTTAATATTGTAGTGAAAGTGTTAAGTAAACCTTTGCAAATACTGCAATATTTTTTTTTTTTGTTTTTAAAAATTCATAAAAGTGTAGGAATTTGTAAATTGGTAAAATATTTACTTTTCTAACAATTTCACAGTTTCTTTGATTCTTGAACGAGTTTGATTCAATTCTGGAGATTATTTATTAGTAATGTAATATTAATTGACAAAAATAGGTTGATTTTATTTTTGAATAAAAAAATTGAATAGTTACTCCATTCTTAATAAGTACAGGAACGTTAGTCCATTCCTATAGACCACTCACGGTTACTTCACACTTTTCTAAAGCCCTGCTAAAGTTCTACTTTTAGTTACAGATTATGTATCCTTCCGCTANACTTCACACTTTTCTAAAGCCCTGCTAAAGTTCTACTTTTAGTTACAGATTATGTATCCTTCCGCTACATGTAAACGTAAACACTGCCATGTGACCTCTACACTTTAACTGTCAAATGCTTTGTTTACAGTTTTCAGCTCTTCAAAGAATTCTGCCATAATTCAAAAACCATTACGTACGAATGATCACAATTGAGACCTTTAAACCATATTTAGGTCAGTTCTTATGGTTATTATTTTACATTGTTAACATATTTGTGTTATGCACGACATAGCACATTACACATAATACCTGTTAATATTTTGCAGCGACTGTGTTTAAACCTGTTACAACTGTGGGGGAAAGAACTTTAGTATTTAACCTCTTGTTATTGATATGTGTTGGGTTATTACGTCAAAAGGACGGCCTCAGTTGGAATAAATTTTAAAATGAAGGAGCAACCAGTCCAATGTAAAAGACAGTAAACTCACAACTGCAACTCGTGTCACTATGTAATTTTTTTGTATGTAGCTGCGACAAACTGAAAAGGCTGTGATGAACATGCACACAAATAGGCCTTCCGTAACTTTTAATCAGCTCATATTTCTTTGAATAGGTACATAATTTTATTAAGTTTATTAAATTATTTATTTAAAATTTTCTGGCTGGGCTTAGTAATTTGTTGGGATTGTGGCAAACATTCAAATAACAAAAATGTTAAGCATGTTACACAATTGTGTTTCAAACACCTAGGGCAAAGTTACTACGTTGTGATAAATAAACATGACTTTCAAAAAATGTAGTCATAAAAATGGTTTACGGATAAAACGTGTAAATTTCGCACGTCCAATATTTGCAATCATACACATACTCGCCCAGTGAAATGACCACGACACAGCCACAACAATGCCCTTTCACACACAGGCATGTGACAGTATAGTTATTCCTGCTGTGGAAATACAGATTTATAACATCGTAATTTGCCTAGATAGGTTTAAGAAACTCAACGTGTACAAACTTAATGTAATTTTAAGTATTTTTCACAGGGAGAAAAATTAACACTAGGTTCAGGAAAAGCAACATGCCATGTCCTGTCGCAACTTCACCAGCGCTACTTCTGCCAACTTCGGATTTGCAACCGTCCCACCATCACATCTTAATATGTTATAATAAGTATTCAAACATTAAACTCTCCTTTCAGTTTTAAATTACAAATTCAAAAATCATAATTTTTGCTGTAATAAGTATGAAATATGCTAGAACTGAAAAAATGTTTAAATTTTACTGCTTCTACTAGCACTGCAAAAAGAGATATATATATATATATATATATAGAGAGAGAGAGAGAGAGAGAGAGAGAGAGAGAGAGAGAAAGAGATATATAGATAGCTAGAGAGAGAGAAAGAGATATATAGATAGCTAGAGAGAGCGAAAGAGGCTCCACATATTCTAATTTACAACTAGCATACAAAAATTTAGGTTAAAAAAACATTTTAATTGCAAACTATTTCTTACCTGATGTTGCCAACAAATTGCTGCTCTCACTGTTTTTAATTCATATTGAATACAAAATAAACATTACAAGTTATAGAAGATACTAAGTTAAAGTTTCATTTATTCAAAAATATAAAACTTTAAAGCGTTATATATTTGTCGTATAAAAGTTATTAAAAAAAATCAGTTTTACATGTTACAGCTAGGGTGATTTATTTTTCAAAGGTTTGTTTCAAAATATCTGAAGAAACAGTGAATGGACTATAACTAAGTACAAATTCTTTTATTTTATTGTAGTCCACATTGTGAATTGTGTAAATATGGAAGTAATAACTTAAACACAAATTAGCGTTCTGGGCCTTTACACAAAAAGGCATATTTCAGTGGCAGCAATTATCTTGTCTGCGGATGTTGCCTAACTGTACTATGTTTCCAAGCATTGCAGAAATGTAAATGTGTAGTTAAACCTTGAGTGCAAAAACCAACACAATGGGTACAAAATTAATTCCAGCAGTGTATGGAAATGGAACTATTTTACCATGGATTATAACAAAACTATTTGGATTATAAGGATTATAATAAAGAATCAGAAAAAAAAAATCAAAAGAAGAATACTGGTACTGAATCAATAATTGTTATCAATAAAAATGTTGTATTATTCAATTACTATTTTTAAGTACTGTAGTGCTTATCAAGGGCCTGTAGTACTGACCTGGCATCCACAGAGTTACATTTTACAATTTACTTGAAAGAATAAATGTAATCATAACATAGTTCATTTACACCTTGAGGTAGATCCAATCTATATAAGGAGGGCAGGAAAGGTAGTCTACACTGTTGCTGAGGTGGGAACAACTCAAACCAATGCAAGGTGGCATTGAAAAACACTGCCAGCCACTATCCCTTGACTGCTCAAGTCACTACATTATCGCACTATGAAAAATTCTCTAGTAAGCAGCCTATGTACTTCAGCTAAAATGTTTCTGTTACAAACTGCTTACTGCTACTGTAATGCTCTTCACTATTGTAATGATGTGCAATGTAACAATTTCAGCATTTAAAGCTTTTTATTTATGTTTTCATTTATTTTGAATTGAATGTTTATTTATTTTCAAACAAAATTTTTAAAGCCCCGACCCTCAGGCATACCTATATTGGTAATTCAGGACATCATATGTAAATTTTATTTATATATTTTGGTTTGTTCACATTTCACGTATTTTGATAGTTCAATTTCAATTATTTTGTTTTGTGAACTGAGCTCAATTATCTTTGGAAGCGCTAATTATTTTTTCATAGTTTTTCTCTTTGCAATTTACCTGGTTTAATAAAGCAGCTTTGGCCATTGAGGAATGCATTAAATTCCAGAACTGACTAGACCGTAACGTATTACGAAGTGACTTTTTTTTTTTGTTTAATTTCTCACTTTTAGTGTCCCCATGTGAACCCCATTGCTACTCACTCTTTCCTCAGACGCCATGAAAAGTGGTATATCATAAAATTTGTCTGCAATAATTCCGCCCAACATAATGGTAGGAAAGGCGTTAGAGAGGCGCCTAGTTTAATTAAATTTGCAGGGTATGAACTGAAGAGGCCCAAAACGCATTGCACATAGTTTTGACCTACGTCTGGTAGGGTAATGCAATTTTAAACGACTTTACGAATGCAGTATTATTAATTTTCGGGACACGTGGTTCATTTTCTTTCGCTTTGCCAAGCTTCGTAATATTTTATCGACATTCAAAATTAAAACCGTGGTGGTTCGTTTATTGTTATCGGACATACGTTTGACGTTTATAAGGCATCCAGTTGCCATTTTCAAAATTTTAGTTTTTTGTTAAGCGTCAGCATTACATTAGAAACTTTAAGACTGCGTCGACAAGTTTTGTACGAGAAGTTCGCTTATCTTTATCTTGACGGCGCAGTTAAGTGGGCTACGCAGTTTGGATAGCGTAGAAAGAGCGTCCGTGACAGCCCACGCCAGGCCCTTATCTGAGAAGAGGGGGGTGATAGGCACGCGACAAATGCACGTGCGCATATCGCCTACCAGCAGCAGTCGTCATCCAGTGCTCATGGCAGTTGATATTGAGCAGTCTATAACCAGCAGTAATCTCTCAGTAGCGACTCGCCGAGGCCGCGTCGGCCGTGGCGCATAGCCCCCACAACGGCAACTTAACCCTGCTAGTTTTATTTCTACACCGGTGTGGGAGGTCTCTAATTATTAATATTCTGGCGAGGCAACTTTTATGAAATAGTTAATCAACAACGACTATGGCGCTGCTCTATACTTGTCTGTGAACCGGTAAAACCTGTTCGTACTCGGCATACCTGAACTCTGTATGTCAACTGTTGCATCTTGGTTAATAAATTAAAGTAAAGAATAATAAACGGGAACTTGGAATAAATTATTTGCTATATAATTTACACCTTTTTAAAGATTTCGTGTTGCCACCACTGAGCTAGCAGAGTGGCAACTTCCAGCCGTCAATACCTTGATGTGCAGCATAACAAATATGGCAGCCTAACGCGGGGCTGCAATATTATAAAGCCGGCAATAACGAGCCGCATGCCACATTACAAGTGTAATTAATGTGTTTCATGTATTTTCTACATTCATTAAGTGTTCCTTTTAATGTGCCAGAAATATCATTTTTCATAACTTACCTGACATTAGAAGTAAAAATCAGACACGATTACAGAGCAAATTAAAGTATTCAGTATTTTTCCCCCTTGTTCAGTGCCAGTCTAAGGGAAGCCAACTTGAGTGGCATCATTTCAGTCCATCTAGACACCATGAGCATAGAGGAAGTAATCGGCACAATAGGAATTTTGCTATGCATCACTCGCATGCTTAACAAAACCTACATAATTATTAATTTAAAATTTCTCTTTCTTTTCACACTACATATTTTAATATTTGTTACTTCACACGGTACAAAAAAGAAAAGTATTTTAATCTACACAACAAGCATGGCAGAATGGAGATACGTGACTGTTACAGCACAAAGTGTTGAAATACAAGCAAGTGACTAGCATACATTATTAGTTCTCACTTGTCAAAGCCGATGACGACAATGAAGTTGCCATCGAGTGCCCAGACGAGACGGGCACCGCGGGAGCCCGCGGGGCCCTTACCCTCCCTGATTGGCTGCGGGGAGGAGCGTGGCTTGTATATTCTCAGCTTGCCATCCTTGCAGGCTGTGGCGAAGTAAGCCCCGCACGGACTCCACGCCAGGCTGAACATCTGCACAACAAACTCGCTCATCACTCCTTACTGCACTGACGATCCCAACCATTGACTACACTTTCATTCCTAGCCGTCTTATTTTTTAAATAATCAAAAGTACCAATAAATAGAGAGGAAGTTTTTAACTATACTTCAAAACAGTCAATATATTATGAAGTTTCAAGGTGGCTACCAGATAGCACTCAACTCCTCTCCACCCCAGGTGATTGCCAGTCAATTGACACAGCGAACATCGTACAAACTGTACGACAGCTGAATGTATGGCAATGGTGACACTGTAAGAGTTGATATCTGTGTCTGATGTTGAGGTGTTGTACTACCTAACAGATAAAATGTTTGTTATATGATACACTGGCCTACTTCTTGGTGATGTTCCCTTTTATTATGTGGCACTTAACCTTTAGATTTGCTTTTATAGCAAACTGTTATGGGAAAGTCCCATAGATTTCCTTTGTATTTGTGCGTTAGTTTTTCATTAGTAATTATCAAAAAAATAATTACATTATATATTCAGCTATTTTTGATAAAACTTTAAAAGGTATGATTTATTGTATTTTAAATGGATTGTTGTTTGTGCTGATTATTTGCAACAATACTCTTAATCAAATCTCTGTGAGAACCTTTTAAAGTGTTTTCTTTTGGCCATGATAGATGTAATTTATGTTCTGTTTGTAACTTTGAAGTACTTTAAGATCTCCTTTTGGATTAACTTAAGCAATATTTTTCAAGGTGAAAATTTATTTATACATTTCATGAATGTAATTTGCATAAGGTTAAAGAGGAAACAAATTTATTTTGAAAATTGAGAGTCTTTTGTGATGACCAAGACTTTCTTTCTCCATCATGCTACCATAACAAGACAAAACATGTCTTAGTATTTTGCATCTCTGTTGTTAGTGGGTGTGTGTGGATTTATTATCATTTTTCCTGCGTAAATTGCATGTTAGTTTTCCCAGTATTTTTAATTTTTCTGGATACTTTTTATTTTTAGTGCACTTAATGACTCGTGGTTCAAATACGCAGCCTGACATCTTGCAGCTAAGAATGTTTTCGTGGCATCTAGCATGATGGTAATGGTACAGTAAACTCTTGATTCTAAGACCTTCCATGGTTGCCAGGAAGAAGGTTGTTATTTCGAAAGGGTCATTATTAGAAAAACTTAAATTATATTCTTTTTCACGATTACCAAAAAAAAAAAAAAAGCAATTTCGAGAGAGCCGCATATCCAGCGGTTTAGAAAATAAAGTTGACTGTATCTTGCTGTGGCTGATCTGCTTACTGCACTTTGTATCATGTTCTTCTCTTAGAAACTGTCTAAATTATCAACGACTATGTACTTTCGACGCCTTCAATACAGAACAAGAAGGCAATTTCTAGGAAAGCATGCTGAATGTTGTCCTAAACTGAGTTGAGTTTCGAAATCCCAACCCACAAATAATTAATTTTTTTTCGGTATGGACTTTTCTGCAAATCGGTCAACCTTTCAGGAAAGTCAAACTTAAACTTGGGGAATTTTTTTTTTTGCTTTCAGAAATGTTTTGATTCTTT
>NQII01000585.1:747007-766357 GCA_002778355.1 Clitarchus hookeri | reverse complement strand
GGCTAAGATTTATTCTACTCAAGTTGGGAGGCTGAAAGCTAATAGTTTGGCAAATAAATTTTTCTGCCATCAGATCCCACTAATGTGTACCAGATTTTCTACATTCCGTATGATAACAAATAGGTTAATAGCAATTTTCGTAAAATAATTAATATCTTCCTTTTTAAAGCAATATTTCTTTCGCCCGTAAATAAATTCTTATTTTTTCTGTAGTGAAATAAGTTTCTTTACAAAACCTCAAAGCAAAGCACAATAATGATTTTGCCTATAAAATTAATTAAATTTTTATTGTTGTCATTCAACTAATTACTGTATATAAAACTGATATACAAATTATTGTTCCCGTTCACACTTACTTTTTTAAATAATCGCACTCTCAAAATGTAAAATTCTTGAACTCCTTTGTAAACTATCAAAACGGATTTATATTGGCTAACGTGTGTGTGACGTATATGTACATGTTTTGGGTTCGTCGTCTTAGCATCCGCATGCGTCCGAAAATTATTTTCGCCTGGTTGCCGTAGATTTCAGAGAAATTTTAGAAAATGGNGGTCTTAGCATCCGCATGCGTCCGAAAATTATTTTCGCCTGGTTGCCGTAGATTTCAGAGAAATTTTAGAAAATGGATGAAATGGTTTTTGGAAACGTATATTTCTTGTAAAACTTACTGATAGTTTTAACCTGAGTTTGCTTTAGTTGTCACCGCTTTATTGATGTTTGAAATGTAGTCGGCCTTTCAAAACACCATTTTAGCACAGCATTAAGCAATGAATTTAATCTTGTAGGTATAAATTTTAATCAAAAATATCAGACTCACAAAAAATTACTATTCCTTTAGACTCATTTCGTGATGCTTAATTTAAACCTGCAAACACATTCCTCTCAGTTCTTAATAACGTGAACCTTTTTTTGGGCACGTTTGACGAACATTCTATTTTCATACGCATATTACTCAGTACTCTGTGACGGTGTCTAGCCGACACATGCAAACAGCAGCTCCATCTCTACTTCCTCGGCTGGTTTTTACTGTTCAGACCACTCAGTGCCATCCAGGTTGAATCCCTGGGAAGCATTCTTGCTCAAATTCAAGTGATATTCAAGGGTGTTTGTAGTTCTGAACGGCTGTCCCTTGACAATGGTGTCAGTAATGTTGCAGACACGATTGTGTCTGGTCTTACAGCACAGCGCAGGCGTCTATTCAAATGTGGCGATAAACTTAAGAGACATAGAAAGAACCCTAAAGGCAGAGTTTCAAGAGCGAAAAAGCGGCCTGTACAAGCAGTTCGTGGAATTCTACTTGAAACAATCGGCATTAAAGGGTACTTTAAAAGATTATGTGATTTGGAATAACTTTGTTGGTAAGAAATACATATGTNTAAACAATCGGCATTAAAGGGTACTTTAAAAGATTATGTGATTTGGAATAACTTTGTTGGTAAGAAATACATATGTATATACCTGGATCACATTAAACAAAGGATAATCAATCAATTAACAGAAGAAGTTGAAGAAGGGCACATAAAATATAATGTTTTGCTGGAGTGTGCCTACAAAAAGTCTCAACCTTTGGATGAATCCATCACTCGGCAAGAATTTGAAACTGTGAATAAAGCATTGTACAATATTGACAGCATTACTCAGGCTGTACAGACTTTGAAAGAAAAACTGTGTTGTGAAGAAGAAGAATATATGACCAAGTGTTCTGGTTGGACGCTTGCTAGCATAGACTATATTCAGCTGTGTATAAGCAGATTATTGAATGATCTCATGTAAACAGCCTGTAATGAAATTTTTTTCTTGAACTATCTACTTTCAGAAACTGTCAATTTGGGAAACGCCAGAGCCTTCAGAAGTTTCACAGTTACAACGTACAGTTTCTAATTTTTCTTAACGCTTTCTCCATTTACTTTTGGAGTATCAGTGTCCTTTTCAGATGTTGCCAAATGAACAATATGTTGACGTTCCAAAATATATTTTTTTTTGTTCTTAACTGCCCTCCACATCGATCAACTGTTCATATCTATCACATAACTTAAAATTTATTTTTTCTGGACGTGAACATGTAAATTGAATTCACCGTCAAAACCAACCCTGTAGAAATATTCGTTAACATACGTGATTTGTTATTTAACATGAATGATTTNTTGAATTCACCGTCAAAACCAACCCTGTAGAAATATTCGTTAACATACGTGATTTGTTATTTAACATGAATGATTTTTTTTTATTAGGAGTGATTTGTTCTTTAAAAAAGTGACTTTTTCTCTAACAGGAGCGATTTGTTTTTCCTCTCGACATTCAATATACATTTTATACATACTTATAATATTTAACTCATTGCTAAGATAATTTAGATTAGGATTTTCTTTTCGATTCTATTGACTCTAAAATGCGGGGAATAGAGTAATGTGATCCCGTACTGAATGTTTTTATTATGGTTTTATTTACATTTTTCCCTCGTATATCTTCCTTCACCTGGTGGCTTCTCATGTTTCACTTTATCAAAATGCCCATATCATCCCTCCATTCCTGAATAGAAATGTATCCAGAAAGAATTTTTGGCATACACGAACTGTGTAACTTACATTCTGAACAAAAACCATTTTGGTACATTCTTTGCTGCCTTTTGTTCCATCCTGAGGTTGCCTCTGTTTGATAGGAATGTGATGCATAAGACCGCATATATATGCATCTTGTCTACCAAAGTCACCCACATTCTGGAAATTGTTGATTTCTTTTCGTCATTCGTTCGTTGTAAATAATTTTTTCCACTTTTCTAAACATCCAGGGTAATTGTATTTTCTCTTTTAGAATGTTACCCTTTGCANTTTGTAAATAATTTTTTCCACTTTTCTAAACATCCAGGGTAATTGTATTTTCTCTTTTAGAATGTTACCCTTTGCATTAATACAAAGTGTATCTGAATTACAAAGTTTCTTCACAGTTTCTCTTTTAAACCGAGTCCTTTTTCTTTTTCACGTTTTCAAATTATTATACTCGCACGTGGCATCTTCATTTTCCATGCCAGTTTTCTGAGTTTCTTTTCGATTTCTGCTGTTCTTCGAATGTGAATCTCAATCAAACAGTATTCGTTAATACTGTTACGCGCTGACGCGAGCTCCATGAGCTGTCCGATTCTATGACGTTTGGGGAGGGGGGGCACACCAACCCTCCCCTCCTCCAGACAGACCCGCTCGTTGNTATAACAACTAATTAAAAAAGAACAACACGACAGACCGAAATGTAGAGTTTAACTTCTGTAAACCAAAATACCCTTACGAAGCATAAAATAGAGGTAAGGGTTAAGAAATACCACCAATGTATCTGCTTGTATTCCTCATAAATTGGTGTTGGAGAATTGCTGAATAATTTGATAAGCAGTGATATGGTGAAGTTAATCGAGACTATAGTTAATCGGAGGAAGATAGTGGGATTCTGTGAATAAGTCCAATCCTGAATGTTCGTGTGTTACACCACTATTTTCTCAGCACCGCATAAGTAAAAAAAAAGACTATATAATAAATTGCATCTCTGTGTACCGGACCTATAAGAGCCAGATTGGGATTCCGTTCCTCTGGCTAAGATTTATTCTACTCAAGTTGGGAGGCTGAAAGCTAATAGTTTGGCAAATAAATTTTTCTGCCATCAGATACCACTAATGTGTACCAGATTTTCTACATTCCGTATGATAACAAATAGATTAATAGCAATTTTCGTAAAATAATTAATATCTTCCTTTTTAAAGCAATATTTCTTTCGCCCGTAAATAAATTCTTATTTTTTCTGTAGTGAAATAAGTTTCTTTACAAAACCTCAAAGCAAAGCACAATAATGATTTTGCCTATAAAATTAATTAAATTTTTATTGTTGTCATTCAACTAATTACTGTATATAAAACTGATATACAAATTATTGTTCCCGTTCACACTTACTTTTTTAAATAATCGCACTCTCAAAATGTAAAATTCTTGAACTCCTTTGTAAACTATCAAAACGGATTTATATTGGCTAACGTGTGTGTGACGTATATGTACATGTTTTGGGTTCGTGGTCTTAGCATCCGCATGCGTCCGAAAATTATTTTCGCCTGGTTGCCGTAGATTTCAGAGAAATTTTAGAAAATGGATGAAATGGTTTTTGGAAACGTATATTTCTTGTAAAACTTACTGATAGTTTTAACCTGAGTTTGCTTTAGTTGTCACCGCTTTATTGATGTTTGAAATGTAGTCGGCCTTTCAAAACACCATTTTAGCACAGCATTAAGCAATGAATTTAATCTTGTAGGTATAAATTTTAATCAAAAATATCAGACTCACAAAAAATTACTATTCCTTTAGACTCATTTCGTGATGCTTAATTTAAACCTGCAAACACATTCCTCTCAGTTCTTAATAACGTGAACCTTTTTTTGGGCACGTTTGACGAACATTCTATTTTCATACGCATATTACTCAGTACTCTGTGACGGTGTCTAGCCGACACATGCAAACAGCAGCTCCATCTCTACTTCCTCGGCTGGTTCATTTTTTCCCAACGAAATAGAGACCACCTGTAGTGTGGCTAATAAGGTAGTCTGATCTCATTCCAGGATCGCACAGAAATAAAAGTGAGGGATTCCGTTTTAACATATAAACATATATATATATCTGTGTGTGTGTAGTTGACATTTTTCCCAAAACAGGTGTACATAATATATTTTTTTTAAACAAGGATTACCAAATTTTACCTTAGATTATTACAAAATGCAGTTCCAATTATCTCACTTATCTTTTAAACTCATTTTAAGCAGCAGTCCCCTCCTTTTTTTTTTTTTAATGGGACAGAGTTTCTACCTATTTCAGTCCCTCACACTGTCTCTCCGCAAAGGGTAGAACACGAGACTTATATTCATTTTTCACCCTCGTCTAGAAGGATTTCTGATGTACAAGTAGCATAGAGCGCCCCCTGGTGACGTCACAAATGGATTAGGCACGAAGAGCCGTCGAGTAAGCAGACCAGTGGTCCGCGAGCTAGTATATCGCCAGTTCTCAAGCCGGCACACATCAGTGGCAGTAGTCAGATGGGGCGCTCGCACCCAGGTAAGTCAAGTCCACATTGGCACTTCCCACCTATCTCACGTAGAAACCAACAGCAAATATGGAAAAGAATTCTAGGCGCTTACACCCTTGAAGAACGACCTCGTTGGTGTTGCTCACGTAAAGAGAAATCCCATGGCCTTAGCTGGCCAGATCGTTACCCAATGGTGCCTTCGGAGGCGTCCAGATGTAAGCTGTGTCATTGAAATTTCATGACGCAGGGAGGAGTGGAAGAATGGTTTTTAAAAATCATGTGTTTAAAGGGGTTCTTCTGTGTGGGCGAGGACTGTTTTGGATTGGAGGAAAAAGGAAGCAAGTCGTTTGAAGTATTGGTTTGGCCCCTAAGGAGATGGGATGTATGTCCATGGTGCGGATGGTTGAGGAGGGGAGGGGGGGACATTGGTTTGAGTAAGAGGCGCTAAGTAGCCACGTGCGCGAAAACAACTACTGCCCACCCCCTGTCGACTGGGAAACGGCCGGCACCACCCCAATTCTAGCACACCCGTGTGTCTAGGGAGGTTCCCATCAGTCACGTACAGTTCATGTGAACATCAACGTCCTTTGTTTCGAGTTTTGCGGATCTTGAGCGCATACGCATTTTTACGATAATGTTTTCCAGGAAAGAAAAGGTGCACATTTTTTTGCGAGAATGTAAATGCAATCATGCCTAAACAATAGAAAATGTTTTAATACCGATGTCTAGAATTAATGTACAATGGAATAGTAAGACATTACAAATAGTCGGAAAATTGCAGGAAAAAACACGCCTACAAAACTAAAAATAATTTAAGTGTAAAATACAATGTTAAAGAGTTAAGTATGGTGATGGTGGNCACCCCAATTCTAGCACACCCGTGTATCTAGGGAGGTTCCCATCAGTCACGTACAGTTCATGTGAACATCAACGTCCATTGTTTCGAGTTTTGCGGATCTTGAGCGCATACGCATTTTTACGATAATGTTTTCCAGGAAAGAAACGGTGCAAATTTTTTTGCGAGAATGTAAATGCAATCACGCCTAAACAATAGAAAAATTTTTAATACCGATGTCTAGAATTAATGTACAATGGAATAGTAAGACATTACAAATAGTCGGAAAATTGCAGAAAAAAGCACGCCTACAAAACTAAAAATAATTTAAGTGTAAAATACAATGTTAAAGAGTTAAAGTACGGTGATGGTGANTAAGTATGGTGATGGTGGTAACTGGAAGCCTTATGCCCAGAATACAGTGCAAGAAAAAGTAAATACTTCAGAAGAAAAATCGGAGAGGTGAGTTAACTAATAAAATCATCAATCAGTACTCGACTGCATAAATTACGATAAAATTTTTCTTAGATGTTACTGAGAGGCCGCATTGATGTAGCGGCTAGAGCGAAGGCAACCCTGGTTCGATCCCCGGCGTAGTCACTCCTGGATTTCTGATTTGGGAATCGTGCTGGACGATGCCACTGGCTGGCGGATTTTCTCGGAGATCTCACATTTTCTCCCGCCCTTGCATTCTGGGTCTGCTCCATATCCACCTCGGGGCCGCGATGGCTGAGTGGTTGGCCTGCTCACCTCCCGCCAATGCGAGCCGTGTTCAATCCCCGGCGGGTCACTACCGGACTTTCACATGTGGGAATCGAGCCGGACGATGCCGCAGGTCAGTGGCTTTTTTCGAGGATCTCCCGTGTACCCCACCTTTTCATTCCGGTGTTGCTCCATACTCACCTCAATCACCCTCAAAGGCTCTCAAGATCCCACTGTAAAGAACCGTCCAAATCTCTTCACGAACTCATATCCACTTCATTTCATCCTCTTCGGCTCTCCAGATTTTGATTTCAAGAGTTATCCGAACCTCTCTCAGATTTTGCTTTATGCAGTTCTCAAAAAAAAAAAAAAAGTTAATTTTGGTTTTTATTGTTGCAACCCTAGAATAATTTTTAGTCTTGCATGTACTTAACGAAATATATAAAAACAGCTAAGCAGTTCAAATTTGCGCCTCCCTGAAACCGCTGTGTCTCCAGATGTATTTGGAATTTTTACAAGTGCATGAAATGCTCTTTGTAATTTACTGGCGGCNCTCTCCAGATTTTGATTTCAAGAGTTATCCGAACCTCTCTCAGATGTTGTTTTAATGCAGTTCTCAAAAAAAAAAAAAGGTTAATTTTGGTTTTTATTGTTGCAACCCTGGAATAATTTTTAGTCTTGCATGTACTTAACGAAATATATAAAAACAGCTAAGCAGTTCAAATTTGCGCCTCCCTGAAACCGCTGTGTCTCCAGATGTATTTGGAATTTTTACAAGTGCATGAAATGCTCTTTGTAATTTACTGGCGGTCACCTTCATGACAATAGTAGTTGGTTATATAGTAGCTGGGTGATAATATATTTGTTCTTGCCCAATACCATCTGAAGGCCGGAATGTGTGTCACTTCGTCCCGTCCCTCCCGTTTCACAATCGTCAACCTTTTCTAAAATCCTGACAGACGTGGCCCTACTTCATCCCTTTTACTCCTGCCCCCTCACCATAAAACAGTGAACTTGTTAGTAAATGGTTTAAAAATTAATGCGAGATGTTGAGACCATTAATTTTATCTGCGATGCATGTAAGTTCTTAGTTGTATGGCCATTTTATCGCTCGTAATTTTAATGTACTGTCACATTTCTCAATGAATGCACCACTGAACTTCGTTGTAACTAGATATTTAAGGAGGGGTCTCACAAGCCATGTTAGAATTACTAGTTCTTTGCTTATTTTGGTTGTTTAGGAACATCTATATTAAAAATGCAATTATAGCTTTCTGGCAACATATATTACATTGC
The DNA here is from genome assembly GCA_002778355.1 of Clitarchus hookeri. Classification (NCBI taxonomy): domain Eukaryota; kingdom Metazoa; phylum Arthropoda; class Insecta; order Phasmatodea; family Phasmatidae; genus Clitarchus; species Clitarchus hookeri. The sequence continues at coordinate 758,475 of NQII01000585.1, read as the reverse complement.
GGTACACTCACAAATTCGTAACATCTGGCATGTAATTATAACGAATTTAGTGCAGCATAATTTTTTATTCATAAATAGATGCTCGCCGTTTCAGTGTTATCAGGTAATGCATATATAAAAATTAACAACTAAATCCGAAGGCAATAAAAAATGTAAAAGCGGTAAAATAAGAACATTTTTAGTAATATCACTGATGTTAGGATTCGTAAATGGAAAATTTAACACAGGGGATGAGACCCCGCCTTATGGGACACGTTTATATGCTGGGTAAACTGTGTTTTAGCGATATAGAAATACATGCTTTTTACCTAAGGCTATTGGTGCAGGCTAACAATTTTATTTTTAATGTTGTTAGATATGCACATGTAATTTATTTACGCATTTTAAGTCGCATGGTGTATATTTAGTATGTTTTGAAATGAATTCATTTGAATTGGCTTAAAATATATGAAATCGAATTTGAAATGCCTTTTTTTGTTTAGATAGAAAAAAGGTTATTCTAAAATTTTGTCACAAAAATGAAAAATTTCGCCACAGAAATTATTTTGCTTAAGGCAACTAAAGATTCATAAAATTAGCAATACAAATAGCTCAAGTCATTGAGTAAAATAATGTGGGTGAAAAGAGGATTTTAGAAACCTAATAGATGTCTCATCAATTTCTCTGGATTCAACATGCAGAGAGTTGCCTATACGACCTTACTTGCACTAGCTGCTCGGAATGTGATGTACCATCATAGATTTCATATGAATTAATCATAGATAGCTTTTCCCGATCATCGCCTCTAAGAAAAAACCTTTCGTCACGAATTTAGATAGACTACATACGGGTTACTTATACTGTTGTTTATTTAAAATTTCAGATATTTGTAAGAATACTCTATGGCGTTTTTGCAAGTTTTATAAATTTCGATTGTATACTGTTTATGAATGCAGAATTTTTTTAATGTAATAGTGTTGATCGTTTTAGATTTCGATGTTTAAAATAAAAATTAAATTTTCAAATGTAGCTTATTTTATTGGTATTAATTTTAATTTTAAAATGCATTCATGCCATTTGCATCCTATGTAAATAGTGCTTTGTTTTTGCTTGTTATAACTCATACGTCATTAGGATCCAGAATCGTTTGTTGATTTTGATATTTTTGGCTCACGATTACACTTTTATTTATGTTTTTTAATTGCACAATTTGGGATAAAATCTTTAACAGTACCATAACCATAAAAGTTTAACGGGGAAATTTTTAAATGCAAATTGTTGTATATGTTTTAGCTTTAAAAATTTTATTGATACGATTTGCAGTTATGTTTATAGTGCTATGATTTTGCTTGTTATATTTCAGTTATATACTTAATTTCAGATTTTCAGAAAATTTTTGTTCAATTAAATTATTTTTCTTAGGGTTAAGATTTAATTTCTATTTTATTTGGGTTTTTAGTGCATAATATGAATAGCAGTCAAGCATAGTTTACTATGGTAATGTAAACCATTGCCATGGATGTGTTTANTTTTTAGTGCATAATATGAATAGCAGTCAAGCATAGTTTACTATGGTAATGTAAACCATTGCCATGGATGTGTTTAAATATAAATATCTAAGGAATTAAACAGTTACGCTTTGTGCTCGCTCCGTNTGTAAACCATTGCCATGGATGTGTTTAAATATAAATATCTAAGGAATTAAACAGTTACGCTTTGTGCTCGCTCCGTCACAAACATTGCCGAACCAAGGGGACTCAGCCGATCATAAAAACAAAGACATTTTACTCTGTCTTGGAAACATTTGTGCACACAATAAAAACATTGTTGTGAAAAAACATTATCATACGCAATTAAACAAGTAAATCAATGTAGAATGAAATATGCCTTTGGTCTGTGCTGTGGGCGGGCGCGCTCAAAGCGTGCACGAACAACCAGCAAAAGAGAGGGGAAAGGATTGTGGAGGGGGGTGTCCTTGCGTTATACTGCCGAGGGAGGTAGGCACCCTTGCGTTGCCCCAGGCTTCGATTCACGTGGAACACGAGTNTGTCCTTGCGTTATACTGCCGAGGGAGGTAGGCACCCTTGCGTTGCCCCAGGCTTCGATTCACGTGGAACACGAGTCTCGTAGATAACCACAGACAGAAAATGTAGCAGACCATACCAGGGACTTTTAAAAACAACGNACGTGGAACACGAGTCTCGTAGATAACCACAGACAGAAAATGTAGCAGACCATACCAGGGACTTTTAAAAACAACGAACGGGACGTAGCACACATACAATTACTATTCAACCAGAGATAGGGCTGCTTTAAAACATATTAATTATGCATTAAATTCCCATATAAAACACTCATTCTAAAATCTATAAGCGTAATACATTATATATTTCAATGCGTACCTTTATCTTTCCGTGCATTTCCATACGCAGATTAAATACAGGAGGAGTATAAAAGAATACCCTATTTTTGAAGGTCTATAATATCAAAACCAAACAACCTACAACCTTGATTGACCAATCAAATGAACCGTGGGACCGAGAAGTTTGTTTGCCATACAGTCATAAATGTTCAATGTAACAACCACGAGTAGCCCGAACGACATCTACGTCATAATCAAACTCGTTCCACACTCTTGTCAGCATATCCACTGTTACGGTTTGGATGGCGTCCATAATTCTCTTTTTGAGGTCGTCAATGTTACCCGGCAATGGTGGACGAAACACTTGATTCTTAATGTAGCCCCATCGGAAAAAAATCGCACTGAGTATAAGATCCGGGCTTATTGGGAGCCAGTGATGAAGAGCCTGGTCACCAGCTGCTCCTAGACCAATCCAGCGTGCGGCAACGTCTCGTTCAGGTATCCGCAAACAGCTAGCTACCAATAGGGTAGCACACCATCCTGCTGGGAAATGAAGTCCCCCACCGCCTATTCTATCTGAGGAACCAACCACTCTGTAAGTATGTCGAATTAAGGGATTCCAGTAACAGTGGGCTCGTGAAAAAAGAAAGGGCCGCAAAGAGTGTCTGTGTATACAGCGCAAAACACGTTCACTTTGTGGGAAACGCGCTCGTGTTCGGTGGTTTCATGTGGAGACTCCTCACCCCATACCCGCGCGTTGTGCCGGTTCACCTTATCATTTGTATGGAACGTGGCTTCATCGCTAGAAACCAGCTTAGACATGGAGGCATCGTCTACCTCGTTCTGGGCACACAAAGGAAACATCAGAACCCCACATTCACATTGACGTGTCGAATGCGAGCTCGCTACCCNCATTGAACATTTATGAATGTATGGCAAACCAACTTCGCGGTTCCACGGTTCATATGATTGGTCAATCAAGGTTGTGCGTTGTTTGGTTTTGATATATAGGCCTTCAAAGTTGGCGAATTCTTTTATACTCAGCCAGGACTTAGATAAAACACCAAATACTATGGATAGATCTCATTACCTTTATTTAAAATGCAAAATTTTATGTAGAATTATTAATTGTTACATCTAAAAAAGAAAACAGACAGATTGAGAGATATGTATGGGGAGGGGTAGCCCCTGTAGATTCAATTTGAGGTATATTAAACTTTTTGCATTCGTAACATAAACTTTTTCTAATTAGTTAGGATAATTTGAATCAGTAATTACCAATGTCACTGGCGAAAGAAACCTAATTATCTGATATGGGCCTCGTCTTTTCACGGCCAACTTAAATACAATTTTGAACTGAGATGATGCGCTTTAACTAAAATCAAATCACCTGGCTTGAGTTAGGTCTTTATATGAAAATTCACTCGTTTGTTTAATTTTGTGGTGATACGCAGTTAAATTACGTGTCATGTCTGCCAATATTTCTTCCAGTTTTCTATTGTCCAGATTCTCCAAAGAAATACTATGTAGTGACCATACATTTACAAGCGGGTGCATCAAACGTCTTCCGTAAAAGACATTGGAAGGAGCATGTTTATGTGCGCTATGTACAATGGTATTAAAGAACAAAAAATGTATGTATATCAGGTCATCCCAATATCGTTGCGTGTCGAACTGGAAACTACGCAAGGCAATCTTAATGTATGTGTTCACACGTTCAACCAAATTTGCCTAACGATGGTAAGGGTAGTCTGCACCATCATTACCCCCCCCCCCCCNTACTTCCACAATTCTATATAAAATTTAATTATCTGAATTCCTGGGAAAGAAAATACGGGGCGTTTTCGGTTGCTATAAATATGAGCGACCCAAAAACACCATACATAATCTCTGCATAACTACCTTACAGATTTCACCCGCCTTTATGGTACGTAATGGATAAAAAGAAAAACAATTTACTAAAACTCTATATGGCAACCAGTACATATAAATATCCAGTGGTACACCTGAGAAACAGACCCATAACGTCTAAATAAATACGCTCCCAAGGATATGATGACACTGTGCCAGTGTATTGTCCTTCGGGTTTTCTATTTTTCTGTTTCGCACGTTGGCACGCACCGCAACATTTAACCCATTTTTCAAGATCGTTACGCACTCCGGGCCACGCGGAAAGTTCTAACACAAGGGTAATAATTGTATTCCGTCCTACGTGTCCAAAATAAAAGATTCATGATCATACTTAAATATCATAACCCTTAAATTTGCCGGTACAAAACCCTCCTTTTGCCCTTTTTCGTCCATTCTCCCAGAAACACTTTATATACAACATAACTGGAATTCCCATTTTTAATTTCAGACAATATCTGTTTACATTCAGTATCATAATTTTGATGTTCTTTTATATCTGTTAATGGACTGGAAATTTTTTGCAACGTGTTTAATTCGAAAACATTTATACTGTCGGAAACATTGACAGACAGCTGACTGCTTACTAGAGCCCCAATTTCCACTATCGTCACAAACTCATATTCACAGTACACGTGAGACAACGCATCGGCAACGGAGTTATCTATCCCTTTTTTATATGTTGTACGGTAAATTTAAACCGCACGATGCGAACTAACCACCATACTCATCGACCCGCTGGCTTTTACAACTTTTATAACCAGCTCAGTGCTTGCTTGTCTGTGAATAAAGTAAACTAAGCATGATCTAAATAATCTGAAAACCTTTCCATAGCCCATATACATCTCAAACACTCTTTTTCATAAATATTAAGTTTCCGTTCCGCCTGAGTTAACAATTTGCTGGCGTATGCTACTGTAACAAAATATCCAACTTTATTTTCACTCAAACACGCCCCAGCGGCAAGAAAACTTGCATCACAATGCAAAAAAAAAAATTCTTCTCTGAAATAGGGCAAATGCAGAATGGGAGGATTTTCTAAACTTTCTTTCAGTTTTTAAAAACCATTCTTTTGCTGAGATTTCCACACAAAATCTAGATTTTCCTCTTTAACAATTTTAACGGTTCTTTGAGTTCTGAAAAATTTCGAAAAAAGTTACTATAAAAAACAACCATTCCTATTAATCTTCTTACGCCTCGTATATTTTTAGGCTGTGAAAATTGATAACTGCTTTAATTTGTTCGGGTTCAGTGCGTAAATTTCCCTCTGAAATAACGAAACTTAGATACAGTACATTCTGCCCAGCTGATTTTCTCTGGATTTACCGTTAGGCCAGCCCTCCTTAAGGCGTTTAACACTATCCGTAAGTGTTTAAGGTGTTCTTTCAACGTATTACTACAAACCGATACGTTGTCAATATACTTAAATACGAACTCAAAAAGATACCGACCTAACACATGATTTGACACTGTTGACATGGCTTGCGGGCCATAATTAACGTCCATAGGCAAACGCGTTCAATGGTACAAGCCCCGTGGCGTACAAAATGCTAACGACGCTCTGGAATCCGGATGTAATTCGCACTGTAAAAAAACGGAATTTGGTTCCAAAATTGTTAAGTATTTGGCTTTCTGCAAATGCTGAAAAACATTTTCCATGAAAGGCACAGGATATGAATCCACTTACAATTTTTGATTAACATTTCTATAATCGCATATCAAGCGATATTGACGCGGTGTTTTTTCGGCAATAAAAAAGAAGGGCTAGCATACTGGCTCGTGGATTCCTTTACAATTCCTTCTTCCTGAAACTAATTTACCAGCCGTTTAAAAATATGCATTTCCGGCGCAGACACACAATATGGCACGGACACTACCGGCTCACTAGCTTCTAATTTTAAGTATATATAAACTTCTTTACAGTGTCCTAATTTCATCGTAAGCACGTTGTTATACTCTACTTTCAATTTGTGTAATGCTCAAAAATATAGACCTAATAATCCGTCAAGAGGTAAATTTCAAGAACTCTACATTTCACTTTCTATAAGAAATATTCAATCTTAATTTTTATCACGTCAAACACATTTTGCTTAATTGAACCTCCGTCCACTAAGGAAAATAATTCCGACTCTACCCTTTTAATTTGCACTGTGCCAATCGGCGTGTCACACATGATTTTATTACACGTGTCCTCTTTTAAACGAGATGCAGATGTACCGGAGTGTACTAATGTTGCAACTTTTAAATTACCAACTGCCAACGGAACATATAACAACCCATTTTTGTTATTTAAATTAGTATTCGCAACTGAACCCATACCAGCAGGTTTTTCTCGCAATGGACCTTTAACCTCAATATGCCCAGGATTTCCGCATCTGAAACAAATAACTGTTTTACCGGGCTTTTAAACATCTAACCCTTTATTTCCTTCCTTCCTACCGTCTGACTGATGCCTATTTTCCTGCGGTACCTCTTTCCCGTCATTTTTCTTCACGGAATTGTCTTCTCCCTTTTTGTAAAAGCATTTTTCAGTGGCATGATTTGAGCGATAACAAATTTGACACTGACNACGGAATTGTCTTCTCCCTTTTTGTAAAAGCATTTTTCAGTGGCATGATTTGAGCGATAACAAATTTGACACTGACATCTAGGCTTAACCCCCGTATTCCGATTACAATCTCCTACTGTTAATTCTACTTGAATAACCAGCTTTAGGAAATCCTGTAATGTGTGCGGTTTAGTGGCAAATATAAAAAAAAATCTACTGTTTTCGGGCAACAGATTGAAAAACATAATTTCAATCAAATGATATCCAGCACACAACAAANAAAAAAAAATCTACTGTTTTCGGGCAACAGATTGAAAAACATAATTTCAATCAAATGATATCCAGCACACAACAAACCCAATACTTCTACCAATGTAATCTTCTCGCTTGCGTAATATTGCATAGATTCGCCGGGATTTTGAAATCTATCTAACAGTTTCATTCGGTAACGCGCAATGACTACCAGGGTATCTGTCTGCCTCAACATAGCCTGAGAAAAGTCACGAAACGGTAAGTGCTTCTGAATAGCTTGCCCTACAACGCACTGCAATGATTAAGGAACTTTGAAAATTCCTGCGGCGCACAATACAGACGCGTCGCAGATATGAAGTGAACTGACTATAGCCATCTGGACAAGCCACTTTACTACCACACCTAAGTTCAAACTATGGATTACATCAAACCCATCACCGATATTGTTAGGTTAGATATTTTAGTTGCTTGAAGATAGCATCGGACTCACCCTTGGTTGCTCCAGCAACTCACGCATCAACTGCCTCAGCACATCAATACTGTCCACGGGTTTGAACGCGATTCCAGGATACTTAAGTGCATATTGAAGGGATTCTTTCCCCAGCTGTTGAATCCAGGCTGTATGAACTGCTCCTGCAGAAGTCATGTTGGTATGAGTTTGTGCACCAAATTTCTCACTCCCTTCAACACTGTATAAAAACCAAAACGTTAACAACAAAATCAATACCCTAAATGGCATACCCCTTTAAACTTTCCACCCTGACGGGAGCAGAATGGCGCAGATTTCTGTCTACATGTGTTGGTTTCTAGACAACACGTACAAACAGCATTTACGTTTCTACTTCCTCAGCTGGTTTATTCTTACCCAACGAAATAGAGACCACCAGTAGCATGGCTAAAAAAAAGGTAGTTTGATCTCATTTCAGGTTTGCACAGAAATAAACGTGAGGGATTCCTTGTTACATATATGTATATNAAAAAAGGTAGTTTGATCTCATTTCAGGTTTGCACAGAAATAAACGTGAGGGATTCCTTGTTACATATATGTATATGTATATGTATGTATATANAAAAGGTAGTTTGATCTCATTTCAGGTTTGCACAGAAATAAACGTGAGGGATTCCTTGTTACATATATGTATATGTATATGTATGTATATATGACAGTTTTCCAAAAACAGGTGTAAGAATAAGAATTAAGAGAAGTCTGGCATAATGGCAGGCCGCCATTATGTGACGTCACCCAACCACCATACTGGATCTGGCTGACCTTGATCTTGATCCACTACCTTGACCTTGACACTGTACTCATGACCTTGTATGACCTTAAACAAAAAAATCCAAAAAAATTGCAGATATGTTATGAAGACCCCAAAAAATTTAAAATTTTTTTTAAAAAAGGTTAAAAACTTTAACAAATTATTTAAAGACGTACATTTAGGAGGACTAGGGGTTGTGACAGGTGGATAGACTGAGCTCCCGACACGACCGACCCTCGCCTGGTTGGCCGGTGTCCACCTTGTCAGCTGTGTTAGATGTCGGTGACATTGATCCATGACCTTGACCCAACTCCATTGACATTGAATGACATTATACACAAAAATTCCCAAAAAATACAGAAATACCAAACAATTTCGAAAACATTTTAATAAATTCCCAAAAAAAAAGACAGACGACTTACCGTCATAAATGTTTCAATTCATTGCTTAAATATTTGGCTTTCCCCCATTCCCTCCGCCTATGTTCATCATTGGTTTATTACGTGTGCACACTTCACCCCTTAAAATGGTTGTTATTGGTTGATTGCATTTGCTTGTTCGATCCGCCACCAATGTTTCTCATTGGTTAATTTGTCGTCAGTCTTCAGCTTCCCTCACCTTTGCTAATTCCGTCGTATGCAACCATCTNTATACACAAAAATTCCCAAAAAATACAGAAATACCAAACAATTTCGAAAACATTTTAATAAATTCCCAAAAAAAAAAAGACAGACGACTTACCGTCATAAATGTTTCAATTCATTGCTTAAATATTTGGCTTTCCCCCATTCCCTCCGCCTATGTTCATCATTGGTTTATTACGTGTGCACACTTCACCCCTTAAAATGGTTTTTATTGGTTGATTGCATTTGCTTGTTCGATCCGCCACCAGTGTTTCTCATTGGTTAATTTGTCGTCAGTCTTCAGCTTCCCTCACCTTTGCTAATTCCGTCGTATGCAACCATCTTGGTTTTTTTTTGTTGGTCATTTGTTTTAATTTTCAACTCCTAGGTGATGCTAGTGTATAAATGATCGATTTAGTCTCCAGAGGTGTTGTCAATTTAGTCACCATGTTGGCTCCAACCCATGACTAACTCCACCCAAGACTGACTCCGCCCAGGACTAACTTCACCCATGAATAACTCCATCCAAGTCTATCTCCATCCAACCGACTCCATCCAATACCTATTCCAACCAAGATCGACTCCATCCAAGACTAACCCCACCCAAGACTACTCCACCCAAGACTACTCCACCCAAGAATAACTCCACCCAAGACTAACTCCACCCAAGACTAACTCCATACAAGACAAACTCCACCAAAGAACAACTCCATGCAAGACTAACTCCACCCAAGACTGGTTCCTGACGAGACTGACTTATCCAAAGACTAACTTCTGATGAGACCAGTTCCTGCAAAACTGGCTATACCAACCTACAAAACCAAACTACCTTACCACCCACCTATACAATCAAACGATGATGGAAAATCTTGAAAAAGTCAAAGAATCTTCTAATAAGAGTCATATAGCTATCCTCTTCGCAGAAGATATTCGCAGAATCTTCACAAAACATTTCTATCACAGCCATCCATACTAAGGGGTCATACTAACTTACTAAGCCAACTTACAAGACTAACTGACCATGACAACCATGAACTGCGAAACATTCCTCGGAAATAATACCCTTATTTCATTCGTTCGCCCTGCAGAACTCAGTAGATCTTAAACTACCCGAATATGGCATGATACTTCAAATTTAACTATAGACCACCTCCTGCGTGCACTCACGTAAATTTGATCTAAAACAGTCTCTCAATTGAGTGTTTACACCACAGAATTAATAAGTATTTCTGAGAACAGAAGGGACTGTATAATAAATTCAACACACATTGCTATGTACATATACATTTTTTTTATTTGCTTAAAATATACATTCTATCAGTCACATCTGATATATAACGCCAATCAAATTTCATCTATGATTGAAGCTATCTCAACAATGAATGAGAAATCACCACGTGTTTACAGGTCAATCGAATGTCTGAGTCTACCACAAGTTCATTCAGGTCCTCGGGAAATATGTAACAGGCGTTCTTATCTCCATCTGTCTTCTTCACAATACTTGTCGGATGAAATTCGTTGGTGAAATGCGTGAGAATGTCGAGAGAATCATCATCCTTCTCATCAGATACTTTATCAACACTTTCGCCATAGTCATTATCATCAATGAAGTCTTCATGATTGTCTTCACCTCCTGTTTCATCCTCAAAATCATGTTTACTTTTCTCTTTGTAGGAGTCGCGGAGTCATCATTAGTATTTAAAGCCGAAAATTGATTATTGACTAATGACTATTCTTAAAGGCGGTTCTCTCATGTCGCCGAGCATGACAGCTTTTGCTGAAGAGCTTTCCACATTAGCAACACTGTTTTAGATGTAATCTTCCAGAAGTGGGAGAAGGTACATTCATAGACGTAAACTCAACAGTAGATTTCGTACAATAATAAAGCTTGCATAATCTTAAAAAAAACCGAAGTCCTTTCCACAGTGGAGACACGTATATCTATTCTACCTAGTTATTGCTTTATGTACATATATCTTTTACAACACATTTCAACAGAGAGATTTAAGTACTTTTATGCCTCCCTTGAAAAATAAATTATATCTAGTTTCTAGATCATTTTACCATACAGTTATATATTCAACAGTTTCTTCCAGACAAGTTTTTGACGTGACAACGTCTTAAATTAGGTTGGGCTGGGAGTCACTTATGAAAAAGTGTAACGCTCGGTAACGTTACGATGAGTCACCGAGGAGGGGTAATCAAGGGAGGGAAATGAGGGGAGGAAACAGGAGGGGAGCCGAGCCGGCCAAGGAGAAAGCCACCTTGCATGGAAGCAATTCCAAAGACGAACGACGCGGTGGAGCTAGCGTCGCAGTTTTACAATTAATAAATGTAATTAGACGAACCACAAGGAAATTAATAACGCGCTTGATAAATAAAGACGCTCTCGCATTACTAAAAAAATATGTTTAATGAATATTCGTTGCAGTGACAGATATTGTGTTTTTGACGTGACAACGTCTTAAATTAGGTTGCGGCTGGGAGTCACTTATGAAAAAGTGTAACGCTCGGTAACGTTACGATGAGTCACCGAA
>NQII01000585.1:732104-746196 GCA_002778355.1 Clitarchus hookeri | reverse complement strand
TTATTATCTTTCATTCCGAGGTGAAACCCCTAATATGACTGGGCTATAAAGCAATAGCTAGGCCAAGTAGATACTTATGCATTTTGCCACTGTAGAAAAACCTTAGGTTTTTTCCCATTAACATTATGCAAGCCAATGATTGTACGAAATCTTCTGCTGAGCTTACCTCCATGGATGTACTTTCTACCACAACTCGAAAATTACATCTTAAACAGTGTTGCTAATGTGGAAAGTTCTTCAGCAAAAGATGTTATGATCGGCGACATGATAGAACCGCCTATACGAAGAGTCCGTTTCGTGCTATGAAGCATTTCAACAATGGACACATGCAGTTTATTCAAGGTGATATATTGAAGAACCACATCAAGAACAGCAAGGCTTCGTCTTTTGAGCGCCAGCAAGTGATGTCCTCAATAGCCCCTGCTTTATCAATGGGTACTGAATCCCCAGACGATTATGACAAGACAGTTATTGCTAATAATGGGATGAGAGACCTACGAGGTTTGGTAGAGTTAATATGTTTGGAATGTACGCTTGCAAGATTTTCGCGTAAAGTTGACGAACTTCAGAATTAACCGTTGTCGGCTCTAAATACTGATTATGACACTGCGACTCCTACAAAGAAAAGTAAACTTGATTTTAAGGATGAAACAGGAGGTGAAAACGATTATGAAGACAGCATTGATGATCATCACCGTGGCGAAAATGTTGATGAAGTATATCCTGAGAACATTTCCCCAACGGATTTCGTTCGACATGTGGTGTGAAGAAGACAGCAGGGGTCAAGAACGTCTGTTAGATATTTCCCGAAGACCCGAACGAACTTGTTGATAGACTCAGACATTCGATTCACCTCCAAAAAAGGGGGAATTTCTCACCTATTTTTTAGATAACTTCAATCATCGATGAACTGAGAGATTGGGGTTATATTTGATGAGACTGTTGGCTACTATACATTATCTGCCAACATCTAAAATAAAAAAAGATCGATTGTTCAAAATAATTTGAAATATAGAATGTATAAATAATGTAAATACATTATATTTACGTATACTTAGTAATGTGTGTTCAATTTTTTATACAGTCCCTTCTGTTCTCAGAAATACTTATTAATTATTTGGTGTAAACACTCAATTGAGAGACTGTTTTAGATCAAATTTACGTGAGTGCACGCAGGAGGTGGTCTATAGTTGAATTTGAAGTATCATGCCTTACTCGGGTCGTTTAAAATCTACTGAGTTCTGTAGGGCGAACGAATGAAATAAGGGTATTATTTCCGAGGAATGTTTCGCAGTTCATGGTTGTCATGTTCAGTTAGTATTGTAAGTTGGCTTGGTAAGTTAGTATGACCCTTTAGTATGGATGGCTGTGATAGAAATGTTTTGTGAAGATTCTGCGAATAACTTCTGCGAAGAGGATAGCTATATGACTCTTATTAGAAGATTCTTTGACTTTTTCAAGATTTTCCATCATCGTTTGATTGTATAGGTGGGTGGTAAGGTAGTTTGGTTTTGTAGGTTGGTATAGACAGTTTTGCAGGAACTGGTCTCATCAGAAGTTAGTCTTTGGATAAGTCAGTCTCGTCAGGAACCAGTCTTGGGTGGAGTTAGTCTTGCATGGAGTTGTTCTTTGGTGGAGTTTGTCTTGTATGGAGTTAGTCTTGGNGTACCAGTCTTTGGTGGAGTTAGTCTTGTTGAGATATAGTCTTGGGTGGAGCCGGTCTTCGTTGGAATAATTCTTTTGTTGAGTCGGTTCGCTGGAGTTTGACTAGGGTGGAGTTAGTCTTGGGTGGAGTTAGTCATGGTGTAGTCGGTCTTGTTTGCATTGAGTCATTAGTTAGTATTTTTCGTCAGTATAGTCCCATTGATGTAACCAGCTAGTAATTGACAATTGTATGGACTGCGATTTTTATCGATTTTTCGAGTACAGTGTCATTTGAGTATGGTCAAAGTCGACAACCAAATGGTGGCTGAATCGACAGCACCTCTGGAGAATAAATCCGTTAATTTATATACTTGTCTTCTAGGTGTTGAAAATTAAAACAAATGACAAACGAAAAAAACCATATGACTTCAGATGACACAATAAGCAAAGCTGAGGGAGGTGGATGCCTGTTGACTCATTAACCAATGAGAAACATTGGTGGCCGGTCGAACAAGCGTAAGTATTCAACCAATAAAAACTCTTTTGAGGGGTGAAGCGAGCACATGTAATGAACCAATGAGAAAAATTGGTCGAGGGATTGGAGGGGGACCAACTTATTAACAAATGAAAGCATTGGTTAGAGTTAGTCGTCCGTTGGAGATGGTGATGAGGAAACCTTCCGAAAATAATAATTTTATATAAAACATTTAATAGTAATTTTGTAAGCATATCAAAACTATTATAAAAAAAATAATATCGGTTTTTGAAATTGTTTTATAATTTTTTTAGAATTATTAGAATTTGTGGGAAATTTTCAGAATTTTTAAGACTTTTTGGTGTTTAGGGTTAATATCCAAGGGTATCGTGTCAAGGGTCTTGAGTCTTGAGTCTTGAGCCAAGGGCCCTGTGTCAAGGGTCTTGAGTCGTGGATATTTGGTTTTGAGTCTCGAGTATAGGGTTTTGAGTCTTAGGTCTTCAGTCTTGATTCTTTAGTCTTGTGTCAGTAGTCTTGAGTCAAATGTCAAGGATTTATTGGGAATTTTTTGTAGTGTTTTGGAAAGTGTTTGGGATTTTTGTGCTTTTGGTAATTTTTGTATTCAAGGTCATTCAAGGTCACTGAAATTGGGTTAAGGTCATGGGGCGAGGTCACCAACATCAAACATGGCTGACGAGGTTGACACCGGCCAACCTGGCGAGGGTCGGTCGTGTTGGGAGATTAGTCCATCTACCTGTCATCTAACCCCGGTCCTCCTACATGAACATCTTTAAATAACTAGTTTTAATTTTGCATATATATAATTTGTTGTTGTGGTTTTTAATGTTTCTGCAATTTTTTTCTATTTTTTTTGGTTCAAGGTTATTTAAGGTTACGGGTACAATTTCAGGGTCAATTTTATGGGTCAAGGTCACCCAAATCCAATATTGTGGTTGGGTGACGTCACAATATGGCTGCCGGCCATCGCCTGGCTTCTACTCCGGAATCCGTTATGCCAGACTTCGCTAAATTATTCTACAGGTTTACATGATATTTATTTTTAAACCCTAGCAAGGATGACACAATTTTACCACAGTTTATTGCCAAATACACTTCAAAATATTTCAATTATTTTTTTTAATAATTTTAAGCAGCAATCCCCTGTCTTTTTTTTTTAATGGGACAGAGTTTCTACCTATTTCAGTCCCTCGTACTGTCTCTCCGCAAAGGGTAGAACACGAGACTTATATTCATTTTTCGCCCTCGTCTAGAAGTATTTCTGATGTTCAAGTAGCATAGAGCGCCCCTGGTGACGTCACAAATGGGTTAGGCACGAAGAGCCGTCGAGTAAGCAGACCAGTGGTCCGCGAGCTAGTATATCGCCAGTTCTCAAGCCGGCACACATCAGTGGCAGTAGTCAGACGGGGCGCTCGCACCCAGGTAAGCCAAGTCCACATCGGCACTTCCCACCTATCTCACGTAGAAACCAACAGAAAATATGGCATAGAATTGTAGGCGCTTACACCCAGTGATAGATGGGACACCGTCACAGTACCTAATGAAATTTAGGTATTTGAGTTTTTTAAATTAGTCCTAAAAACTATGGATAAGAAGCCTTTATGGATTAAATTATCACAATACATGTTTTTATTATTTAGGAAATGTTTTTAACGTAGACTTATGTAATGGGCATAAACAAAAGCACGTATATCAAAATAATGAAGCAATTTTCAAAGATAACATTATGAGTATTTATATCTAACAAAGGAAATTTTCGTATCTTAATAACAAAATGCAAAATAAATGCCTGTCACACAATTTTAAGCCACAAGGTTTTTTAAACGTAAAGGCAATTTCTTCTTGCCCGTACGTACAGGCAATGCCTTAAAAAAAAAACATTACCCTGTTACGGATTAGGTCAGTGCAATTACAGTAACAACGCATTTACTTAACGCTGAAGTGATCTTCATGCACAAACCATGTCCTTTTGTTGCAAGTTGCTTATTCTTTTACTGCTCTAACTTCTTATAGACATAATTCCCGAATTGTTTTTTCACTCAAATATTCACAGGTATCTTATCAGGAGTACATTTCGTTGTATTTTTGCATAGTGGAACTGTGCAACACTTGCTGGTGTTCGATGATGCAGCAATGTCATTAAAATCCTCCGAAACAACAAAATATGTGTACTAACAATTTCAAATGCACACGTAACTCGCTGGGGCATTTGCATGTAATCTACAAAAGCCAACATGTATAATGACGTCACAGGCACATCAACATGGTTGCGTCTGTTTTTCCCGCGCAAAACCGTACTCTATTTTAAAATTCGTTATTCTCGAGTTGTATACACACAAATAAAAAAGTACCACAGCGTGCGTCGTAAGATTTGTCATACTATCACACGGTAGGCAGAAAATTAGTAGGAAAAATCCCTATTACATTTTTAATGTTTATGCTTGAAAACCTCACTGGAGGGTGTGCATGATAATTACCAAATAAAGTAGACATTAAATATTTTGTCACTGGTAAGCATATGTCACAATTCGAAATGAACATTGCCTACTAACTCTTACACACAAATACACAGAATTTCTCAATTTACCACTAGCTTAAAAGCAGCCTCTTCTGAACATCAGTGCACCTTGCGAGGGAAATTTCCCCTACACAAAACTCTCCCAGAAGCAATTTTGTTTTCTTCCCTATCTCAATAGGATAAGCCTTAAGATTTGTTCATGAGGAAACAAGTTCATGTTAAACGAGTACGCATTAAATTGATGGTAGATTGTCATGAAACAGTTCACAATGAACTTGTATGTGTCTTGTAGAGACATCCTCGACGTGCAGACGTGTGATAAATGGCGATATTTTATTTTTTGTCGTGTACGTAAGGTATTCAGCCAACAGAATAGTAGGCGAAAAGAAGAACAAGAAGTAGTCTATTGCAGTAATTTCAAAACTTTATTTCTAAAAAAAAACTTTATTTCCTGTTTTCCTTTGTTTGTTTAAAAAATACGTCTAAATTAATGTCTTGTCGTGTATGATTGGTTGAATATAAGAAGAGTACTTTCACTAAGAACAACACACTTTCGTACACATTTTCTGCGGAAGTATCTTACGTTTACGGAATTGATCGTGAACTAAGCTTTACCCTGGCACAATCCGATAGTGGCACACACTTGTACAAAAAGAGACGGGCTGATGGCTTGGCATAGTTACTTGTCTTCCCGAACAACGGCACCACTAGCACACAACAGATAACTCATGCCGGGCCTAGAACATAGCGCCGAACACGAAGAGGAAATTATAAATGACTCTACTTTGTATATAGTAATCTTTACATAAAAATATTAACTGTAGCTCGCTTGAGACGCAATACCATGATGCTTCATAACGTGAGATAATCATCGTTGATGAAAGCTGCACTACATCTTCATCACGGAATTAGGGTTTTCTGCTTCCTTCTTTGATGACAAGGTTCTAGATGGGGGTGGGGGGTTGGGGCCATGGCGTAATTATCTGCAGTGGGGGAAATTCCATCGCGTGACTGCCTTTTTTTCCCTGTGGGTTCACAAGAAGGGGAAAGTGCCTGACCCAGGAGGAGGGCGGTGCAGAATCCCGTAACCTGCCGTGACGCCAGCACAAAAATCCTTTTGCCCGGGAGACAAGGCAGCCCTTCTCCTCCCACAAGCCAACCCTTGAAGAACAGCCCAGAGATAAGCGGGTTGATCGGCCACACCCACCCCCTCCCTTTCCGCGAGCATCCACACGCGACGGGGTTGCTCAGCACGCCATCAACCCCTAGAGGAAGCCCGCTGTGGTGGCTCACTGCCAGCGGGACCCGTCCAGACCAGCTCAGCAGTCGAGAGGGGGTGCACTCGAAGCCGGAACGACGCACGACCTTACGAGATCTACTGCTTACTGCACACGGCTGCCTTCAGCCAATGCCGCGAATGCGTTGCCGGTGCAAGTTGTAGCTAGTAAGAACACCAAACCAAAGCGATTTTTAGAAGTTTGTCCCTCTGTAATTTTAACCAATAGTATAACTGTATGGTCATAACTGAGTTCNAGCGATTTTTAGAAGTTTGTCCCTCTGTAATTTTAACCAATAGTATAACTGTATGGTCATAACTGAGTTCTGCGAGCTTGGTGTTAAAACAGCTCAGAAGATAAGTAACAGAAATATATAAGGCCAGTGACTTTTCACGTAAAAATCGGAGCACACAGTAGACTTCAATACTATATAAACACCTCAACTGTTGTTATACCTCCATTGACTGCNACGTAAAAATCGGAGCACACAGTAGACTTCAATACTATATAAACACCTCAACTGTTGTTATACCTCCATTGACTGCTAGTGCCGTGTCCGTATTTGACCAAGCCACTCAGGACTAAGTAACTCCAAACACTGAACCTTCGTGATTCGGTCGCAAACGGTTAACACGGGCGAGAACATTTTTTAGCCAATCAAAGAAGCTGGACAACCCTACAGTGCTTTGGACTATGTCTTGTCTCGAAATCTTTTCGCGAAATATCACTGCCCCTACAAATAGGCCACTTGAAGGGGAAAATATGCGAGTCGTCACAGGACCGTACGTGAGCGTGGCCGAGTGCGTCACACGACATCGCGTGGCCTAGCAACTTCCTATCCTTTTCTTAACTCTGTGCTCCGAGAAAGAGTAGCGTAAGTCAAGCACCCTCGTGTTGCCACTTATTTTTCCGCTTAATTCATCCACATGGCACAATGCACGGCGAATAGGGCATCAGAATTTGGGAAATATGTTTACATTAGTTTTATTTAAAAAAATTTTTGCTATAGTGATAAACCATTTTGGAAACGAGAAACGTTTAGTTATTAACGTAATGCTAAAAACATTCCGNAAATTTTTGCTATAGTGATAAACCATTTTGGAAACGAGAAACGTTTAGTTATTAACGTAATGCTAAAAACATTCCGTTCACAATCCACTTTTTCTACGGTTAATGTTCTGAGTTTCTAAGTCACCTCGGTGGCAGAATGATTACGGCTTTGCAAGGCGAGGCAAATTTAAGCTTTTAAGAGTCAAACATTCTTTACAATAAAGAATTAACGTCTGACACACTACTCGTATTCATCCGTTAAGCATTAACGTACTGTTACAAGTTACACAAAGTAACAATATGTGTAACAGTAAAAGGATGCCTAATACCAACATGGGTTATTTCTCTACTTGACAATAAATGATCAATGATTTGCTGGAATTATTAATAAATACATTTCAGATTGAGAATTGCAGATCATGAGAATAATTCCATACATCGTATTTTTTCAGTCCCAAGGACCCTGAAGTGTCGTTCTTACAAAAAATGTAGCCTGCGAAATGGGACACAGTATTAAAAAAAATCTTAAGCTTACACGAAATAAGTCTTGCTTTAAATCTTCTGAAATTATAAGTTTGCATCATTACTAGCGTGTAACTTTAATAATCTTTCGATAGCCAACAATAACTATCTAGAATTGCATATCAATTATACTAAAAAGTCACTAAAGCTAGGTTGTAACTAGTTAAATTATGCATGCCCAATAGACTAATTAAATTTTACGGCTGCCGCTATATTTTTATAGTTTGAAAACTGTTTACGTTTGTTTGTGCATTATGTAACCAAATGTAACTTTTCAAAAAACGTTACGTAAAATAGTTTACAAGTAGTAATTTGATAACTTTATGTAAATGAAAAATTAGAAATGTATTAAAATAAAGACAAATATACTTTTCTTTCACAGCAAATATGGCAGTGCTACTTCAGTCATGGCAAAAATGTTTTAAATTATTGTGAGAAAANTATACTTTTCTTTCACAGCAAATATGGCAGTGCTACTTCAGTCATGGCAAAAATGTTTTAAATTATTGTGAGAAAATAGATACCGATAACAGCCCGACTTCAATTTTTGAAGGGGCCGTGGTGGTGTAGCGGTGAGACTACTCGCCTCCCATCCAGGCGAACTGGCTTCGATTCCCTGCGGTCGCTCCCGGAATTTCGCACTTGGGAATCGAGCAAGACAATGCCGCTGGTCGGCGAGTTTTCTCGGGAATTTCCCGTTTAAACCCGGTTTTCCATTCTGGCTCTGCTCCATACTCACCTCACTTNAATGCCGCTGGTCGGCGAGTTTTCTCGGGAATTTCCCGTTTAAACCCGGTTTTCCATTCTGGCTCTGCTCCATACTCACCTCACTTCAGTCCACCTTCATCGGCTCTCAAGACCTCGATGTCAAGAGTAGTCCATATCTCTCCACTCTCCATTCGAATTTTTAAATACGGCCGTACCTTAACACGTCTCAGGACTAGGACACGTAGCTAGCTACCTATGCCATCGGCATATACGATATGGAGATAGCATGAATCGCAGCGGATTGGGAAGGAATTACCTCTATTAGAGCAATCGTATTNGCGGCATATACGATATGGAGATAGCATGAATCGCAGCGGATTGGGAAGGAATTACCTCTATTAGAGCAATCGTATTCCTCCCGAAGCTAGTTCAACAAATAAAGATAGGTGGAAACTCGGCATAGACGACATAAAAAATCCTCCACTATAATGAAGGAACATGTCATTACTTAATTTGCTCAGTTACGTACGTAACCAGGGGTAGGCCTGAATAAATTGTGGTGACTATGGTTTGAAAAGCAAGAAGTTCTTTAAGTGGAGGACTGCCTTTCAGCTATTCTGTATGTTCGCACCGGCTGAAGAAGTGCAATGCGGTCCTGGTGAAAGTGAATTGCACATCCGGGCACCTCCATTTCCGTATCCTCAAAAGGACTCGTGAANGTGCAATGCGGTCCTGGTGAAAGTGAATTGCACATCCGGGCACCTCCATTTCCGTATCCTCAAAAGGACTCGTGAAACGTACTAAAAGAAACAACAGATGTATAGTGTGCTTCGGGTGAGATAATCGTTAGAGACGGCTCTGCCCCGGCATAATCGACTAAGTTCTACGTCCATCTGACCATGCACAAACGAAGTAATATTTTGCTTATCAANTCTCTGCCCCGGCATAATCGACTAAGTTCTACGTCCATCTGACCATGCACAAACGAAGTAATATTTTGCTTATCAAAGAATGATTAAAGTTCCGTATTAAGTTGGCGGAATTATTCAAAATAAAAACTTTGACCCTAATGATGTTTGACCACGGAATGAATAGCTGTAAGGCGTTGTGGAAATGTGATTTAAAAAATTTTGTGTCGATGTAGCAGACTGTAACACTGTTCGTGTAACATTGCCTTGCATAAAATNGAAATGTGATTTAAAAAATTTTGTGTCGATGTAGCAGACTGTAACACTGTTCGTGTAACATTGCCTTGCATAAAATAGGTAAGTATATTTAATTGCTGTAGTGAAAAAATATACAAACAATTAAAGCGTATTTTCTCAATAAAGCNTTAAAATAGGTAAGTATATTTAATTGCTGTAGTGAAAAAATATACAAACAATTAAAGCGTATTTTCTCAATAAAGCATATCATTTTACATCTTTACTTAAAAATATATATAGTAGCTTTGGTATATAAACTATTATTACGAAATTTTACTTTAACACGAAGAGACAACAAAAGCACGTGAATGCTCTTTAAATTACGTAAATATCAGAAATAGTCGTGCTTTCTGAACTCGGGCTCACAAACTTTTGTAATACAGCCTCCACTTGCCTTGCTCTTCTGAAATTCTCGAGAGGAAATATATGTACGCTCAAAGCATCGCTAAAAGATTAGAATGAATGAATAACCTCACTTATCTCAAACATGTTTACCTGTGTTGATCTGCACCATTTGGCACCGTGGCAGCATCGTGGGCTGCATGGAAATGTGTACAGCACCAAGGAGTGTACTTGCGTAACAGAGTGAGAGGTTGGACGAAGATTGCTAACTGCAGAGATATGAGATGTGCAGATTCGAGCCATGCTCATTTATTTACATAATTCGTCATACCAGACGCTTTCGTGTTCATTATAAACAATGTTCGACATTTTGCTACGTTTGTCTGTGGACATTTCAAACGCATTGTAGTTTTGTATTCAAATAGATAAAGGATTTGAATTATTTAAATCGCGGTTTGTCTCGTTCATATTGTATTACAGACAATACAAATATTTAACAAAAACCGACTAAATCAAAAGTACACATGTACTATCACTTACACATAGTAGTCTGAACTAAGAAGTGAAAATCATGTATTGTATCTATACATATTATCATAAAGAAAATTATTTACACATTTACGTAATAAAATATCNGAAGTGAAAATCATGTATTGTATCTATACATATTATCATAAAGAAAATTATTTACACATTTACGTAATAAAATATCCTTATAGTCTTTCAAATTATGTTGGATTAGCCAGGTTCTTTAAGGGATGGGGAAATTAAAGTTCCAGTTTTTACAATCCAGTCTGTATCACTCGCCCACTCAGTCCTACCTTTTTTCGGTCTAGATATCGCTAGTCTTTCCTGTCTGGAGCGTTCTGGAGCTCCCGAATGCTCCCGTGCACAGCCGTACTCTACTTGTCGGCTATCTCACACTCCTCAGCACTCACGAAACCTCATTCGGCCCATCCGCACACACACTCGTCCATCACAGTCTCTCATGCATTACCGACTCTCCGACTGAGATGGAACTAATAGTGGTGTGTGTGTTTTCACCAATCGTTGGCGCGGTTGTTTGACCCAGGCTTGCTCCTCCTGTGCCTGATCCGTTAAGGTATTACANGAAGTGAAAATCATGTATTGTATCTATACATATTATCATAAAGAAAATTATTTACACATTTACGTAATAAAATATCTTTATAGTCTTTCAAATTATGTTGGATTAGCCAGGTTCTTTACGGGATGGGGAAATTAAAGTTCCAGTTTTTACAATCCAGTCTGTATCACTCGCCCACTCAGTCCTACCTTTTTTCGGTCTAGATATCGCTGGTCTTTCCTGTCTGGAGCGTTCTGGAGCTCCCGAATGCTCCCGTGCACAGCCGTACTCTACTTGTCGGCTATCTCACACCCCTCAGCACTCACGAAACCTCATTCGGCCCATCCGCACACACACTCGTCCGTCACAGTCTCTCATGCATTACCGACTCTCCGACTGAGATGGAACTTATAGTGGTAGGTGTCCCGACCCAGAATATTCTTCACAGGTTGGGCTGTCTGAGGGAGGAGATTACCATGAAATTCATGCCATAGCCTGCTGCCGCCGACTCCACCAGAAGGGGGGTTCGGGGGAAGGGGTGTGGACGGTGACGCCAGTTCAGGCCAGCTGTCGATCGTTCCCTGGCGGCACCAACGACATTGCGGCGGCCGTGTTCTCGTAAGCCACTCCCCACTCCGTCGAGGCTGCCCACACGCGCCTGGCGCGTGGATCAGAGCGCACCAATACTCTACAGTGACGTCCAAATTGCATGGACTAGCGTTCACGGAATTAAAAATATGACGCAAGAGGTATAAGTAATTTAACCTCTGTACAAAAATCTCGTAGGTAGGCGGCGTTGACGACTTTAAAGGGAACAGGAGTTTTAGAGATCACATCACTCGCATCTCACATAGAGTGGAGTGGAGAGATTTGGGTGGCTTTTAACGTCGTGGTCTTGAGAGCCGATGAGTGTGAAGTGAGGCGAGTATGGAGCAGTGCCAGAATGCAAGGGCAGGGTAAACGGAAGCTGCTCGAAAAAACACGTCGACCACATTGAAGTTATTGAAGTTATACTTCTTTTGGCGCGTTGAGGGTAAAAGTGTACTGTGTAACGGAAGTTGCACGCTCATAGTCTAACGAAATTCGACAGTGAACGTGGTAGGAGTATGACCCAACACGCATGCGCGTACCGTTAAGCTAAAATTAACCTCAAATACGCAACGTACACAACATAGCTAGTGGTTGTATTTAAAAATGACAGAAAATCAGTTCATGTAATAAGCAAATTGAAAAACATTTAATTTATATAAGTAATTCATTTTGAATATATATATATATATATCTTTTTAATTAATTGTACTTATATTGTGCCGTTAAACATTTGTTAGTAATAAAATTTGTATAGTAAAATTTTGGAAGTGTTTTCAAGTATTTAAGGTAAATTATACTAAAATAAACCTCAAATACGCGAGGTACACAACATAGGAAGTGGTTNGTGTTTTCAAGTATTTAAGGTAAATTATACTAAAATAAACCTCAAATACGCGAGGTACACAACATAGGAAGTGGTTATATTTAAAACCGACAGAAAATCAGTTCATGTAATAAGCGAATTGAAAAACATTTCATTTATATAGTTTGAATTCAATGATGATATGTGACAAGATCTGAATGAATATAAGCGTGAAATGGTAACATAGGTAATAAAATTTTATTTTAGTCACGCCAAAGTAGTATAATTTCTAAGGCGCGTACATAAGTATCCGAAAATTTTCCTTACCCTCCTTCTCAGCGATGGATGTAAAGCAGTAATTTTCATGCACCATAGCGAGAAAAACAATGGAGAAGAAATATTTATAGGTTTAAAACAACGACCCACTGTGGGAAGGATTCACAAATCTTACGTGCTTACCATCAAGCATATCAAGGCATAGTGGGAAATTACACCTCTTCAAAAACACTTCCGTTATTCGTAACCAATCTTCTGTGGTCGGTTCTGNTCAAGGCATAGTGGGAAATTACACCTCTTCAAAAACACTTCCGTTATTCGTAACCAATCTTCTGTGGTCGGTTCTGCCATGAAGTATTCTTTCATTGAGCACCATATTGCCTCACACGTTTCTCGTACTATTCCCAAAATCGTTGACCTGCCCATCTGGGGGGAAAATGAACAAAAAATGNTCAAGGCATAGTGGGAAATTACACCTCTTCAAAAACACTTCCGTTATTCGTAACCAATCTTCTGTGGTCGGTTCTGGCATGAAGTATTCTTTCATTGAGCACCAGATTGCCTCACACGTTTCTCGTACTATTCCCAAAATCGTTGACCTGCCCATCTGGGGGGAAAATGAACAAAAAATGGGCTCGTGTACCTATGTACGCGCGTTAGAAGTTATACTTCTTTGGCGTGACTAAAATAAAATTTTATTACGTATATTGCCATTTTACGATTATTTTCATTCAGATCTTGTCCCATATCATCATTGAATTCAAACTATATAAATGAAATATTTTTCAATTTGCTTGTTACATGAACTGATTTTCTGTCGGTTTTAAATATAACCACGTGCTACGTATTGGCCTATTTGAGGTTAATTTTAGTTTAATAAACCTCAAATATTTGAAAACACTTTCAAAATTTTACCATACAATTTTTATCACTAACAAATTTTTCATGGGGCAATGTAAGTAAAATTAATTTATAAGACACATATGTTCACAATGAATCTAATATATAAAATTGTCCCGTCACAGTGTTAGTCACTGAACTTCTCCAAAACGGCTGGACCTATTTTTATGAAATTTTTTATGTATACTCGGTAGATCTGAGAATAGATTTATATCTATTTTTTACACCCCTAAGTAATAAGGGTAGCCACTCCCAAACAATTTTTTTTTATTGTTTGAACAAAATTTGTATTTTTTATGATGTGGCATCAAAAAATACATACCCTCCTAAATTTTCACCCTTCTACCACGAACCCTTATTTTTTTATAGCGATATTAGTAATTTAATAAATTTTACCCTAGGTCGATAACTGATCAATTATCATCGATCATTTATCGATCTAGGTTACAATTTATTCCCACCAGGTGTCTCCCAGTGACACAGCACGGAGTAGCCGGTCTCCACTTTCTCTCACACAATAACCTTTCTCTTATTCATTTGTGCTCAGATCGTAGTAGTGACGTGTTTACAATTATATTTTCAATAATTAAGTGTACTTCTTAATTAACTTTATTATTGATCGCAAAGCTGTAATTGTTTGTATTTCCATTTTATTAATATTTATTAAATTATCTAAT
>NQII01000585.1:623550-732052 GCA_002778355.1 Clitarchus hookeri | reverse complement strand
AGCTCATGGTTTGCATTTGTTAATCTAGGACATGTAAAGCCTTTGTATATTAAATCATAATGAATGCTGATTTTAAATTAATTTTACTGTAGTAAATTAAAATAGATTTTTTTAACTAAGTAAAAATATAAAAGACGCTAAAAAGAAAACATTCGCCTTTTTTACTACGTTATATGAAAATTAAATAAAAACCTACTGTAGATACTTATTTTAAATAGTTTTTAATTCTCTTAACATTATTCTAGAATTACCACAACAAAAGTAAAGTTTTAATGAATAAATTGTTATAATACGCACAGTCAAAGAAGTTGAGGTTATTTTAACAAACCAGCACGTTTTACTTTTCATATAAAACAAAGTACCTTTTAATCAGGTAAAGATTATGTAGCTAAGAGGTAGGATGGGTGACAATGTACGCAGTGGGCCTACATTCTACATCAAACATAGAAAGAGGTTAAACAACAAATCATATGATAGTTGTAGGCCTAATTTATATTATTTATCACCATGCCAGTGCCATAATGTAAAAATTATGTATACGGCCTTGTTAACTAAACGGAAATTAAAAAAAATGACACATGCCAAAAAATTACATTATTATCAAATGTATACATNTAAACGGAAATTAAAAAAAATGACACATGCCAAAAAATTACATTATTATCAAATGTATACATTTCGGTAAGTACCATACGCGGAATAAAAAACACACCCTAATACTTTTGCCCCTCCCCGTTCAAATGTTTGCCATCATAGGGAAACGCCTACTGTGCTTATGTGTAATTGACCTTTCATATAATAGTACGTTTATACCATCAGCTGTAAGTTGAGTTTCGGAAAATCAAGATTCTAAAATAACCTACAGGTGACGAACGGTAAGCCAGCTGACAGAAAAAGAGTTTATTTTCGGCATGTTTAACCATGTGTATTCCGTCGTTTTTCCAACGGTAAAAGGTTTGTGATCTTTTTTATGTCAACCAAAAGAGAAATCTACGAAACACCAGTTAAAAGTATTTTTATTTAATTTATAAATACTGTAACGATGCCGGCACATGTTTATTTACACGTATCAAAAGTGTAAAAATGATTTCATTATAAGGTGTATATCTGTGCGCATGTGTGTTTTCTTATCTGCTGTACCTTAAATATGCCCTTGCCCCCCTTCTCGTCATAGATCCAGCCATGCATAATGTCTCAATGTGTATGCTAGCAATAAGTGAACAAATGCAGTATGTNCCCTTCTCGTCATAGATCCAGCCATGCATAATGTCTCAATGTGTATGCTAGCAATAAGTGAACAAATGCAGTATGTGACACACAAATTTTTTTGGAGGGTGGAGATAATCATAAATAACATATTTTATATAAAGAGCGTGTCTGTAAAAAACCTTTACAGTTACAAGAACTGACAAGTATTGCCAAGTTATGCGGAATAATAAACCCAATCTNCGTGTCTGTAAAAAACCTTTACAGTTACAAGAACTGACAAGTATTGCCAAGTTATGCGGAATAATAAACCCAATCTTTCGTTTATTCATTTAAGAAAATTTAACAGTGCATATTAACTTTGCCAGCATTAAAGTGACAGTACTAATTAGAGGAATTGTTCAAAATACCATCGTCAACTACTGTAATAGCCAAACTAAGCGTTTCTGGACGTCATGTTTATGTTAAAGTTGTTCGTTGGAAACAAAATTACTTTCTACAAACGCAATTAATTTAAAGCCTTCGCAAAGAACGGTTTTAGTACGAATTACGTAGATAAAGACACTAAATTTTCATCAGCATGAAATAAATTTTGTATATATATATATATATATACATACATATTTCTATGGGAATTAAAGTGGAAATGAATTATTTTTATAACAAATTACAAAACATATTTTTTTTTTTTTTTTTTTTTTAGAAAAGTCAGTAACTCGATTAGCCTGTGTGATTCCTACTCGTTGTTTCAGATTTAATACCTTTTTTCATTGTTAAACGCATCCGAGTGTGACAGCTTTTGTATGGCATTCTTAATGAAGTTACAAAGTTCGTAAAACGACGTAACTGACATACGCAAGCAGGGGAAAAAAATATCTAGGTGACTTTTCAGAGTATGAAATAGGGTGTGAAATTGGCCCGTAGATAAACGCAGCATATTTATTGGATGCACAGAAAATCTCTTTTTTTATGTTTCTCTTCCTTGAATTAAAGCGAAACTGCCACTGTAAAGAGAAACTTCATTTAGCAGTGTCATCAGTGCTATCACTGAAGAGACTAAAGACGCGCGACCTGGTCGCGTAGTATGGCGTGCCTACTTCCCGCAAACAGCAGGCGACCAGGTGCTATCATAAGTGTACAATGCTACGTTCGCAGACTTGAATGCTGGTCGAATAAAGGCTTCATCGGATGGTTGCCTCTTTTGGTGGTACGCTCCAGCCAAGCAATATATTATGTTTGACTTTCTTCAAATTATTCTCTTCATTGTTTGATTATCCTTTGCTTGATATAATCAAGATATGTACATATGTTTTTGTACCCACAATGATATTCCCAATCACATAATCTTTTAAAGTTCCCTTGAATGCTGATTATTTAAGGTAGAACCCATTCGAAGTGGTTTCGCGAGCAGCAAGTACAGTGCTGAGCTTAGGCTCCCAAAACTCAAAGGGTGTTTGTAAAACAAATGCATCTCGACACATACTCAAATCTTTGGGTCGGCGGCGAGGTCCCGTGTAGCTGTGTTTGGTTGGACACCGGAACCGTAATAAGGCGGTTTATTTGTGTTGCCTATTTAAAATTGAAATTTCTAGTTTTTGTGTTTGGCGTGGGAGTGAAGCTCCCCTCCAGCCACCCGACTGCAATGATTGTCCGTGTCGTGATGCCTGTCTAACATTTTTATCTGTTGTGTTCAAGTGTGCTAATTAATTTCACATGTAATGTGTGGGTGAGTCCCTAGTCTACCGGGGCAGCCCAGGGGGTACGTTCCATCGTGTAGACGTGTAGTGATATTGGAAAGAATTATATTTTCATAAATATATATATATAAATTATATATATGCGCCGAGGACGCTTAGTCATTCAAGGTTTTTTATATTGGAATATTAACTTANAATATATATATAAATTATATATATGCGCCGAGGACGCTTAGTCATTCAAGGTTTTTTATATTGGAATATTAACTTAACCAAACAAACATACAATTGCTAATGCATACATTTTTTCCCCTTGTGCTTGAGTATATTCTCAGGGGGTATGTGAGTTTCTTTAAAAGAAAGTCAAATGTAATATATTATAAATTGAATTCTTTTCAGTAGATTGTAAGAAAATCTGTAAATTTGAGCTTTTTATTCTTAGCTGATTTCTTTCATTTAAATTATGATTACTTGCAAAAATGTTTTTTTTGGGCGTCGGGGGGGGGGAGGGGGTATGTTATGAAATTTATTTTGCCTAAGCACTAAAAGTGCAGACCTGTTTAGAGGAAAACGTCATTGTAAGTAAGCTAGAGAGGCCCTTGGTACCAGAATATGTTCAGACGCTAGTCAACAGGGCTCCCTCCCCCTGTACGATCTTCCAGGCTGTATTTTCCTTTTTTTTCTTCCCGACCTTAAACAGACTATCATGTCGGTGTGTCATTTTGCGTACATAATATGTCTTTATTTTTGTAAAGTTTTTTTATTGTATTTTATTTTTTATTTATTTATTATTTGATTTTTTTTAAATACATTTTTTATAAGTGATTTATTATATATTTTTATTTTATTAGCTTCTAATATTGACCAGTACGTACAGTATTTACTATGTAATATAAGTGATATATACAGTGAATTAGGTAATGTTTATTACGACTGAATTTTATAGGTTGCCCCCATGATCACTGTTCCCTGGACCAGTGCGTGTGCCCCTAGGCCTGGTTCTCCAGTGGAGTTGGGGCAGGTCTCCTTGACCGAGAACCCACGCAGTTGATACCTGAAAAAGTGAGCCTCTGTGTCTTTTTTGTGCATGTGTGTGCTTTTACATTGTAATGTATTGCTGTGTGTATAGTGTGAGTCGTACACGGCTTGAACGCAGTCGGCATGCACACTCCACGGCTGCATGCTCTTCACGCTCGACGCGTGTGTATGACTACCGATCCTGGGTCTAACAAGAACTAGCCGCTCTAGTTTGTCTTTCGTTTGCACGAGTAGCTCTAATAAGAACTACTAAGCAGTACCGCTGCATTGAAGATCTGTAGGTTCTTGTAGGCGCGCGCTGCAGCTGCTACGCTGGCTGCTCCACGACTGCAAAACCGCCGCTGTCGTTTTTCATCATTGCCGAAGCTCACAGCGGAGGTGGTTCAGGCTTTGTGAGAGGCCATCAACCACCCAACGGGGTTTCATCTGTCCTACAGAGAGATTAGAAAGAGGCAAGATTTGCCCCCTCCCAACTCCCTGCATCACCAATTTGTAGTTTCGGAGGTTTCCCTCCGCAGCTGTTTTAATGGGCCCACTGAGTTTCCCCAGCAATCCCGGTACCCTATAATGTTCCCCTCCCCTCCACCTGCCTGCACAGGAAAATAAGAGGGAGGCGTGGCTCTACTAAAGTTGTTCAGTAAAGCGGGAATTTTCAATATTGCAGAATTTTTATACTGTTCAAAACCGATTCTAAATACCAAAGTGTGTTTTACAGTTATCGTACGTCGTGAGGGCGTGGCCTGGGAAAAGGTTTGAATTGAAAATATAAGTGATTTCATAATAGGTGGCTAAAAGTAACTGGTATTTAAGTATTGAAATTAAGAGTGATTTAACGAGTGATATGAAGGTGCTGTTTTATTTTGAAATAGTACTGAAGTTTTTTTTCATGTTATTTTGTTTGTTGGGGAATTGATTTGGTTTAGCTAAGTTTATTTCCTCGTGTGTGTGTGTGTATGTGTGTTACTCTGACGAGCGAGTGAAACTTGGTTAAGTAATTTGGATTTAAATGATTTTAATTCGAGAAAAGACGCTGATGGCATGTATTTAATAATTTATAATCTTTTATTAAGTTATTTGTTCAATAATTCTTTGGAAAAATTGTTGTGTTGTGAAAGAAAGCTTTAAGAGCTNTAAGAGTGATTTAACGAGTGATATGAAGGTGCTGTTTTATTTTGAAATAGTACTGAAGTTTTTTTTCATGTTATTTGGTTTGTTGGGGAATTGATTTGGTTTAGCTAAGTTTATTTCCTCGTGTGTGTGTGTGTATGTGTGTTACTCTGACGAGCGAGTGAAACTTGGTTAAGTAATTTGGATTTAAATGATTTTAATTCGAGAAAAGACGCTCATGGCGTGTATTTAATAATTTGTAATCTTTTATTAAGTTATTTGTTCAATAATTCTTTGGAAAAATTGTTGTGTTGTGAAAGAAAGCTTTAAGAGCTAGCTGGGATGTGTAACTTATATTTCACAAGGAAGGAGGTCTATGATTGGCCGAGAGGTCACGCGGTCACCACTCGTATTTTACGTGGAGCCCATTTTAAAGTTGAGAATTTGTGTCGGGAAAATTAAAAGCTCTTTATTCTGGTTGTAAAGTAGCTTTAATGACTTCTTTTGATATACACTGGAGAGCCAAAAAAAAACTGCGATAGGCGTGCGTATGCAAATAACAGATGTATGGAATCAATCAGAGTGACGCGATGCGGTCGGCAGCGCCTATATAAGACAACAAGTGCCTGGCAAAGTTGCTAGATCGGTTACTGCTGCTACAATGGCAGGTTATCAAGATTTAAGTGAGTTTAAACGTGGTGTTATAGTCGGCGCACGAGAGATGGGACATAGCATCTCCGAGGTAGCACTAAAATTTGGATTTTCGTGTAGAACCATTTCACGAGTGTACCGTGGATATCGGGAATCCGGTAAAACATAAAACCTTCGACATCGCTGCTGCCGAAAAAAGATTGTGAACGAACGGGACAAACGACGACTGACGAGAATCATTAAACGTGACAGACATGCAACACTTTCTCAAATTGGTGCAGATTTCAATGCTGGGGCATAAACAAGTGCCGGTGTGCGAACTATTCATTGGACCATTCTTAATATGGGCTTTCGGAGTCGAAGGCCCACTCGTTTATCGTTGTTGACTACACGACACAAACCTTAACGCATCACCTTGGACCACCAACACCGATATTGGACTGTTGCAAACTGGAAACACGTTGCCTGGTCTGACGAGTCTCGTTTCCAATTGTATCGGGTGGATGGACGTGTACGAGTATGAAGACATCCTCATGAATCCGTGGACCCTACATGTCAACAGGGGACTATTTAAGCTGGTGGAGGCTCTGTTATGGCACGGGGCGTGTGCAGTTGGAGAGAAATGGGTCCCCTGATACGTCTAGATACGACTCTTACAGATGACAGATACGTAAGCATCCTGTCCAATCACCTGCACCCATTCATGTCCATTGTGCAATCCGACGGACGTGGACAATTCCATTGGGAAAATTCGACAACCCACACGTCGATAGTTGCTACCGAGTGGCTCCAGGAACACTCTTCTTACTTTAGAAACTTCCATTGGAAACATAAATCACCAGACATGAACAATATCGTGCGTATCTTTGATGCCTTGCAACGTGCTGTTCAGAAGAGATCGCCCCGGCCTCGCGCTCCTATGGATTTGTGGACTGCCCTGCAGGATTCATGATGTGAAATGTCTCCTGCACACCTTCAGACATTAGTCGTCGTCTTGTGTTACTTCTTCTGCATGCTTGTGGGGGCCCTACAAGATATTAGGCAGATGTACCAGTTTTTTTGGCTCTTCAGTGTATATAGAGTACGGAAGAACGTTTTTCCTCTATTTGTGTCCCGTTTGTAGGCTTAAATTAGTTTAAAAAATTCTCAAATTTCTTGGATTTTCCAGTCTATTGCAGTGGATTTAGATTATATGACGTCTTTAAAATGATTACTGGAGGGTTTATTATTAGCAGAAACAGCCTGAGAGCTTGAACGTATTAACTGGGATAGCCCTGCTTGCAGAGTGCGCAAGGGTTATTGAAATGCATCTGAGAGTGTTGCGATCAGTGGGTGGAGGTAAAATATGCGCGTTTATTTCACTCGTCAGAGTATTTATTTATGTTTAAATTTCCAGGAGTTCTCCGGTACAACTTTGTAAGAAGAGGATAGAGTTATTTTAATTCAGAAAATTAGCTAATGACNGTGGAGGTAAAATATGCGCGTTTATTTCACTCGTCAGAGTATTTATTTATGTTTAAATTTCCAGGAGTTCTCCGGTAAAACTTTGTAAGAAGAGGATAGAGTTATTTTAATTC
Source organism: Clitarchus hookeri (assembly GCA_002778355.1). NCBI lineage: Eukaryota > Metazoa > Arthropoda > Insecta > Phasmatodea > Phasmatidae > Clitarchus > Clitarchus hookeri. The sequence goes on along the minus strand of NQII01000585.1, from coordinate 724,776 downwards.
AGAAAATTAGCTAATGGCTTCCAGAAGTAACCAGGATTTTTCTTGTGGGTTTGTCAAAGTTTAGCTTTTTGCTATGTAGGAATGGAAGTGTTCCATGACGGCTATAAAGCTGGACTCCGACCAGAACCGCATTAGGGAGTTCATGTCTTGGAGTCCTTNTGGAAGTGTTCCATGACGGCTATAAAGCTGGACTCCGACCAGAACCGCATTAGGGAGTTCATGTCTTGGAGTCCTTCTCCAAGTCCTCCTGGTACACTCCTGGGTGTGGAATGATTGGTTGTGGAGATGGCAGCGTTCTGTGTGCGTGTTTCCTGCGCGACTGGGCATAGAGTGGGGACTGTAGCTGGTTGTTATAGTCCTAAGGACGCCTGTGCGTACGAGAGATTTTGTGGCACATTTTTTGCATCAGAGATTTTCTGGTAATTAGCCAAGTTTTTATCAGGCACAGGCAATGGCTTAGAGGTTTGGTGTTGCTGTGCCTTGCACTTATCAGCTTGAGCTTGTCTTTTCTGAACCTGTTCAGTGAACTTGGAGCAGAGTTTTGAGGTTGATAGCCTTGGCAATTACAGCAAGTCGGCGGCTCTTTGAGGTACTTGGGACAGATTTCCTTGGGGTGTGGCCCGGTTCATTGGGGTCAAACGTTTCTCATTCAACAGTTATTATGTGTGTGGCTTATTGCCAAGCAGTTACCGCAGCGGGGGATGTCTTTTAGCCTTTTTTTTTNATTCAACAGTTATTATGTGTGTGGCTTATTGCCAAGCAGTTACCGCAGCGGGGGATGTCTTTTAGCCTTTTTTTTTTGTAGGTGCGAGGGTATACCATTGTCGCATTTAGTCTGGTAATTGCTTCTAGGGGCGGAAGTATATTATATTGTGCAGCCTTCGCGTAGAAAAAGGGTTGCTGCTGCAAATTGTACAGGGTGGGATGTGCGGGGCCTGGAACTTGTTTTTGGAATTGGTCTATTTTCCGTATATTGTAGCCGCGGCCTGCCAGATATGTTATCTGTTTGTATTTCTTTTATATAGGTGCAAGACGGAAGGTCAAACACCATTGTGGTTTTTCGGCTGGGTTACTGTAGGTGAAGAATTTAAGGGAGTTTCTTTGAAANATTCAACAGTTATTATGTGTGTGGCTTATTGCCAAGCAGTTACCGCAGCGGGGGATGTCTTTTAGCCTTTTTTTTTGTAGGTGCGAGGGTATACCATTGTCGCATTTAGTCTGGTAATTGCTTCTAGGGGCGGAAGTATATTATATTGTGCAGCCTTCGCGTAGAAAAAGGGTTGCGGCTGCAAATTGTACAGGGTGGGATGTGCGGGGCCTGGAACTTGTTTTTGGAATTGGTCTATTTTCCGTATATTGTAGCCGCGGCCTGCCAGATATGTTATCTGTTTGTATTTCTTTTATATAGGTGCAAAACGGAAGGTCAAACACCATTGTGGTTTTTCGGCTGGGTTACTGTAGGTGAAGAATTTAAGGGAGTTTCTTTGAAACAATGCGTCTGCTTCCTTAAAAATTTTGTAATCAGTTGTCGCAACATGAATGCTACTGTTATCTCTAGGTATTTGTACGGTAAAGCCGGTTGTGAGTCGACAGCAACGGACGTGGAGGATCCTTGCCTCTCCAGCAACGCCTCGTAGCGTTGTCTTTCGCGGCACACACCCCTGGGTTCTGTGGAACGCCAGGAAACTGATCTCCTCGACCTAGCCCCTAGTGGGTCAGCTGTCACAGTACACTGCACCGTCTAATAATCATATTATGCACACTGCAGGATAAACACACTCACTCTAGGAGTTTCCCCGGACTCTTCACCCCCTCCTCACTCTCCCCCACTCCCCTGTGGGTGGAGCTGGTAGGGGACGCAATGCACGCTGGTAACCAATTCATTCCGCCCGATGCAACACAAGTGCATCGGGACTGTACTTCATCGCATGGGGACTGTACTTCATCACCATCTGCGGCTGCATCAACACATATGTTAAATAATCACCTCCAACAACCCCATGGAGTATCCTGAAATGGAAACCGAAACCGTGGGAAGTGTGGAACAAAGACGCCAAATAAAGATAAAAGAAAACCATGGTGATACCAAACGCCACCGCCAGACGCCGTTAGAGGCGACTCCAATCACTCTGCTTTCAAACCGGTTCAGCCCACTACTGGAAATCCCAAGAGGGAATTCCAAAACTGGTATATTTCCGGAAACTTTTGCTGAAAAAATTGGCGTCTATTGAGGAAAGTTGTATTTTTTAAAATTTATTTTTAATAGTGTTTTGAAACAGATCTAAAACTGAGTCTTTATCCTTTTTCTTTTTGATTTCTATGTCGAGTAAGGTGAATATTTTTTTCTAAATATACTTTAAAATTGTCCCAGTTTGTAAGTGTAAATTTGCTTAGTATTGTATCAAGATGTTTTACTAAATTTGTGCTAACTTTACAAAAAACGGGTAAATGGTTTTAGTCTAACTCATCCAAGGGACACAGCTCCAATACTGGATTAGGAATATTAGTCAGCAGAATGTCTTTAACGTCTAGTTTGTACCTATTTTGTGACGGAAAGTGCGTGGGGCAGTCCGGGGCGCAGATTATATAGTTATTGGTTTTCGAGTGCGTAAGTAAAATTCTGCCTTTTTTGTTAGATACTCTGCTGTTCCAGTCAGTATGGTTAGAGTTCAGATCACCTGAAATGATATACGGATATTGTTCGTAGTTATTTAATATAGGTCCGCTATTATTAGGTCTATTTTAGGGGCGAGATATGCTGAGGTCACTGTAAAATGTCCATGATTTGTGTTAATATTTATAGAAGTTGATTTTATATTCTCGCAGTTAGAGTTTGAACTTACACGATGTTGAAATTTATTATAGACTAATATTAAAGTACATATTCCCTTATTAGTACGGTCTGATCGATAAGTTACGTAATTTTTAACTGCGAAACGCTTTCGCGAGGTTAAAAGTGTTATTAAAAGGGCTATTAAAATGCCTTATGTCTCCAGTAATATTTCTAGTTCGTAGAGCTGGTTGAACACTCCGTTGCTATTCCAGTAGAGAGTAGACAGGGTACCGGGATCTTTCTGGTGGGGAGGGGGGCGTGATCTGTTTAGGGGGCGTCCTGGAACGTGGTCAGCTCCTCCAGTTGAAGCATGGATTTGTGTTTTGTGTCCGGGTGACTGTTAGTAACCATTATGTATGGGCGGAAGTGGTCCACGATGGACTTGAAGTTCGCCTCCCACATGAACTTAAGAAGATCCATCAAGTCCTGCAGAGACGGCCCCATTCCAGTCATGGCCAGGAAGGTTGTTGGAGGGTTAGAAGAGGTGGTGTGGTGGCTGCGGGGGGAGGTGCCTGAACATGGGGTTGGGGCGCAACAGGTGTTTGTATNGTGATCTCTTTAGGGGGCGTCCTGGAACGTGGTCAGCTCCTCCAGTTGAAGCATGGATTTGTGTTTTGTGTCCGGGTGACTATTAGTAACCATTATGTATGGGCGGAAGTGGTCCACGATGGACTTGAAGTTCGCCTCCCACATGAACTTAAGAAGATCCATCAAGTCCTGCAGAGACGGCCCCATTCCAGTCATGGCCAGGAAGGTTGTTGGATGGTTAGAAGAGGTGGTGTGGTGGCTGCGGGGGGAGGTGCCTGAACATGGGGTTGGGGCGCAACAGGTGTTTGTATGGGTACTGTGAGGTGTTTGTTGGGAGATTTGATGGCCTGCGCATATGAATGAGTACTTGGGAGGTTTCTGGCGTCCAAGATTCTCGTATTTTGCGACACGTCGCGAACTGGGGAAGAGGGAGGGGAGAGAGCAGTTGCTACCATGCGTGTTTGCGCCCTGTTGTTGACTTTGAGCTCGGCTGATGCCTGCCGACGCTGAATAATTTTTAGTACTTTAAGGCACTGTTTCGAAGACGCTGGATACGTTCCCCCGCAATTACAGCACAGTGGGTTGGCTTTTTTGTGAAGGCAGTCATCAATCTTGTGTGGTCCGGCGCAGTGAGGGCAAACGGATTTCAGGTGACAACAAGTTTTTTTGTGGTCCAGGGTGAGACAATAGCGACACTGGGCGATGTCTGACATCCGTTTCTTATATTGCCTGGGGTGGACAACAGTCATGTTCAGCCGGGTGATAGAGACGAGAGGTGGAAGGGTGTCATTTCTTTGGGTTTTCACACAGAAAAGGTTTTGTGGGGTCGGCCAGGTTTGTGTTGGGTTGGCGGGGTTTGGTTGACGTGTCAGAAACGGATACACATCAGTGACTGTTTAGCCGCGCGCTTCTAAGTCTTCTTTGATACGATCAGGGTTGGTGTCACCTAGCAAATCGAATACCACTTTTTGTGGCGATTCAGCGGAGGTTCTGATGTGAAAAACGGGATTTTTAAGCTATGTAGCAGTTCTTTTGCCGCAAAGTATTTCTGCTCATCGGCCGCAACGATGTGCAGGCCGTTACGAACGAGTGAAACGGTGAAGCCATTTGGATTAATTTTCCTGAGGTCACTCACAAGGTTTGAATAGCAAGAATTGTTCCTATAACCAACCTGTAAGTAGGTTTTTGTTTGAAGTGCGTGACTGAGGGTTTGTTTGTATGCCTGAAGGGCTGGGATTGTGCAGGGAACTCTGTTCCCGCAGGACTGCAAACAGGTTTGAAACCGGCACTTGTGGGACAACAGCCTGCTGTTGTGGTCAACGAGCTCTTTCCTGGACCTTGGCCTCCCCCAGCGTTTTCCTTTACATTTGGGAGTTGAGTTGAGCTTGGCGTTTTCCGAACCGATCTACACTCGGGCGGTCGTGTCGGTTTCCATTTCGGTTTCCGTTTCGCTGTCGTAGTTTTCTTGGCCGGGGGNTCCCCTTCCATGATTGGAGGGTTGGGTCGAGGTGGTGTAACACCGGAGTGCTAAACTTGCTAAAAAGTTAAAAAAAATTACAGCAAATGTATAGAGTCCCTAACACGCTGTGGAGATATTCTTCGCTGACCCCACTGGGCTAGGCTCGAGATGATCCCTTAAGGCGGAGCTTAAGACCGACAAGTAATCTCAGTGTCCACGAACTACGTTTCTAACAGAAGATTGACGCGAAGAGACGAAGCAAACTCAACGAAGTCCACTGCACGATTGAGACTGACAGACTGTGCGAATGACGATTGCACAATTTTGGCCGCGCGACCAGTTTTATTGGGAGCGCCTCACTCGTGTCGTGTTTAGTGTAGTTCCAGTTTTTTTAATTTTCTTGCTCCTGCGTGATCATAATTACCAAAGAANCTCACTCGTGTCGTGTTTAGTGTAGTTCCAGTTTTTTTAATTTTCTTGCTCCTGCGTGATCATAATTACCAAAGAATTTGATATTAGGATTGTCATGATTTGTCACATTACTATATATATATTCTTTTATTTGTTGCAATTATTTCTTTAATATATTATATTGATTATAGTTCATGGATAGTTTCGACAATAGTGAATCTCTCTTGGTTAGCTATTAACCTCAAATACTTGTTTTCTATAGTTTGCAAGTCTTTAATTCTGATATCTGCGGTATTTCCCCATACCTCACATTCATATAACATAGCTGGGATTATTATTTGATTATTTATTAGAATTTTTTCTTACGTGGAAAGTTAGTTGCTTTTAATAATGGATATAATTGTTTAAGTTTTCCAAATGCTGCATATCTTGCATTTTCTATGTGTGGTTGCCAAGTTAACTTGTGATTTATCGTTATACCTNAAGTTTTCCAAATGCTGCATATCTTGCATTTTCTATGTGTGGTTGCCAAGTTAACTTGTGATTTATCGTTATACCTCAATTTTTCACCTTTTTAATGTTCGGGCATGTTTGACTGAATGGTATTAATGCTTTGTTAGGTGTCCGTAATTTTTTTAGTTATTATTATTTTCACTGATATTCCTGGGTTTGCTTTGATTCGCCATTTCGTGTACCATTGTTNGTAATTTTTTTAGTTATTATTATTTTCACTGATATTCCTGGGTTTGCTTTGATTCGCCATTTCGTGTACCATTGTTTGAGGAAGGTTAGTTATCTCTGTAGGGCTAGTAATGCAAATTAAATGTGATAATGTTGCTTTATTATTGCTGTATCGTCTGCGTACATTTAAATATTAGCATGTGAACGTTCGTATGTTATTGTGATGTCGGCTGTGTAAATACTGTACAGAAAAGGGGAAAGTACCGACCCCTGCGGTACTTCTGTTGTTGCTGCTTTAGTCTTAGATTCTGCTCCATGTAACGTTATGTAAAAACGTATATTATTTAAATAGTGTCCTAATAAATTTACATACGTTGCTAGAAAGTTATAGTTTATTAATTTATGTATTAGTCCTTGGAGCCAGACATTATCAAAGGCTTTTTCTCCGTCAAATAAGGTTTTTATTGTATATCGTTGTTCTTTATTATTAAATCCATCTATAACATATTCTACTATTTTAATTATGGGGTGTATGGTACTGTACTGGGCTCTGAAACCATATTGGTTGTCTGGAATTATTTTATTTAAATCTGCATGATTTTTAAGTCGGTATAGCAGGTATTTATCAAATATTTTACTCATACTGTTTAATAGGCTTATTGGTCGTCTGTTTACTGGTTTAGTAGGATATTTTCCAGGTTTCGGCAAGGTTATTAATTTAGCTTTTTTCCAGACATGTGGGAATCTGCATAGTTTGAACATTGAATAACATATGTTTAAGTGATATTCTAAGCCGTTTATTTGTAATTTCTTTAGGGCTTCATATTTTATCCCGTCTGGNAAGTGATATTCTAAGCCGTTTATTTGTAATTTCTTTAGGGCTTCATATTTTATCCCGTCTGGTTCTCCAGATTTATCATTAGGGCGTGATTGAATTATTTTTAATAGTTCTCTTAATGTAATTTGGTCATATTTATATGGTTTTTTTTTTTTTAGGCATTCTTTAATGTCATTATTTACTTATTGAGTGAATTCTCTATCTTGCACATCTTTATTGGGGGAAATTTTTTTCTCTAGGCTATCGGCTATTCGGCTATCTTTATCGCTTCCAATATATACATAACCTTGGGGCGTTTCTATGCTGGGGTAGTTAATTTGTTATATTTCCCTGTCAATGATTTAGTTAATCAACACATTTCTTTTGGATTGTGAGATGCGTTTTTTGTGGCGTCGCTCAAGTTTTTAATTTTTAGTTCTTCAAGTTTACTTTTTACCTGTATTTCAAGCCTGTTGTATTCGGTTTTAATTACGGGATTTCGTGTTCTCTGAAAGTTATTTTGTGATTGGCATTTCAGAGTTTTTTAAATAATCTGCTTCTGGACAATTAAGTCTGGCGTTTTGCCTTTTATCAACGTATTACCTTGTTTGCTTTATCGTTTCCATTTCTGTGTCTGTAAAGAGTTTTGTCTGCACATTATGCTCTAATTCGTCGTTTATTTTTGGCAGGGTTTCAAATTTTTCTGTTAAATCTTTTTGGAAACTTTCACAGTTTGTTACTGGTCGCTTTATTGTGTGTTTATTATTAGATCTGTGTGTGTTTAAAGTTAATTTAGTATAGACTGGGAGATGATCTGAGTTTAGTTCTTCTAAAACTTCTTAATCTATGTTAGAATTGAGGGTATTTGTGAGAATGATGTCTAATTTATCTGGTCTGTTGCCATTTTCTGGTAATGGGTGGGTTAAGGTAGTGGAAAAGTTACATAATTATTTTTATCTACATGTTTACTTGGTTTCCTTCCATTTATATGGCTATATAAGCAGTCCCATTCTCTATGTTTGCTGTTTATATCTCCTGCTATTAAAAAGTGTNCCTTCCATTTATATGGCTATATAAGCAGTCCCATTCTCTATGTTTGCTGTTTATATCTCCTGCTATTAAAAAGTGTTCTGTGTCACCCATAACATTTTTAAACGTTGTTCATTTAATCAAGATAAGGGGGAACATTTTGCAGCAGCCATTTGGATTTGGGTATGGTTACTTTTAATTTATATTTTTTTGTGGCTTTAATCTGGTTTAAACTATTTATATTTACTGGATGATGATGAATATTATTTTTAATTATTATAGCNGTTTTGTGGCTTTAATCTGGTTTAAACTATTTATATTTACTGGATGATGATGAATATTATTTTTAATTATTATAGCTGTTCCTCTTCCTCTGTTATTCCTGTCTAATCAGTATATAATATATTCTGGAAAATTTATTTTGTCCTGGTAATTGAGTCTTGTTTCTGTTATAAAAGCTACTTAAATTACACATATTATTTGTTTTTGTTGTATGTACTTCATATATCTGCGGTTTATCCCACAGACATTCCAGTTTAAAAGGTTTAGTGTGTTTTCTGTTTTAGGGTTTGCCATTACTGCTGCCCCTGGCGGCGCTCTCCCCGGCCAAAAGTGACACTGGCTGGATCGGCTCCTGCACATCAGGCCTGTGTTTTCGCGGGGAGCTGCGCAGTATTTGTGTTGTTTGGTGCGTGATGTGTTAACTGCAGGCGTGTATTTGTTATTGTGTTCTCTTTGTACACTGGGCACATGTTTCAACGTTTGGATGTGTGCCCCCACTGACTGCAATTGCGGTAGTTGGGCATATCTTCCGGTCGCTGCTTGTAGGGCACTTTGCGAACTGAAGTAAGCTGAGCGGACCATAAGCTTAGTAAGCTGAGCATACCCAAGGTATGCTCCGAACTTCATGGTCTCGTGCAACTAATCAATACATAAATCGTAAGTCAAGAAAGATATATAATAATTCATAAACGACGTTTTTCATTTCGATAGTAGGAAAATAAGAACTTACGCAATATTATGTATGTAAATGATAGATAAACATAAATTAATTAATTTTTGAACAAAAGCATAAAGTAAATATAAATATATAACATTACACAATTTTCAGATGATAAAGCTTGTTTTACAACTTCAAAGTGAATAAACAAAAATATTAGTCATCACTAGAGCACATTCCAGTAGAAATTTTTTTTTGGCAAAATACCAAATAAATAAAAATATATTAATGGGATTACATACACAAGAAACAAGTGCCAATACAATTGGCACAAATTCCCCCTCCCCCTCCAAACCCACCGAGACCGGTACACACATACGCAAAGATGTGGCAAGAGCAAAAGCTACAAAATGCTAAAAATTCACCAAAAAATGCACATAAAAACACAATACCACAACAAACTTACATTACGAATAAATAAATAAATAAATGGCGTGTGGGGAGTGCACCTAGGGCAAGGTAACAACCTCCAGTGACGGTCTTTCAAGCTGGGACCCGTAGGTGACTGTCATCCCCGGGCATGACAGAGGTCAGACCCTATAATGGGGCGGCGCTGGAGTGCAAGGCCGAGAGAAGCTGGAGTACCCCGAGAAAACTCACCAGCAAGCGGCATCGTCCAGCACGATTCCCATATGTGAGGATCCGGTAGTGAACCCGCCGGGGATCGAGCCCGGATCACCGTGGTGGGAGGCGAGGGCCCTGGACACTACGCCACTGCTGCCCCTTACATTACGAGGAGGAGGTGCTGCTACAAACAACTGGCAAAGGAAGTGCTATCAAATGTTGAATTTGGTTCAGAATCTCAATTAAAGCCTTAGAATTCAAAAATGTAGAGCTTAACCTGCCGTGGGCACTTATCTTGATGGCATGCATTAAATCGAACAATTCTAGCCTGGTGCTAAATGAAGACTTATTGGCCCTCAACAGCAGAGCACTAAGGTATATCATGAAACCAATAATTACAATCCTACTTAACAGTTCATGAGTAGTTTGGTTCCACACTGAATAAAAAATGTTAACATTGTTTAGATTGTGAGTAGCTAATTTCTGGATTTCTTTAGTAGTATTAAAAATACGGTCTTTTAAGATCGTTGATCAAAATTATATGGTTTGCAGCATTTACTGAAATTTTGTCTTGATTATCCACAATATCATTAAGTCTCTTTTCTAAGCTCTTAAGATCATCGTTATCCAGGGTTACAAAAACTATTTTGAGAAAATTGCCTCCAATATATAGCATTCCCCTTTTATTACGCGACTGAGGCAGGATAGAGGTGAGCGTACGTATTTCTGTCTAAAAGGCTCTAAGGTTATCCTCCAATTGTGAAAGTTCAAAATTTAAATTCTGATGAAATGAACTGTTTTCCCTTTCAAAGATTTTGTCCACACTAAGAACTATATCCAACATATCGTCTAATTCGTCACATTTTTTTTGCAATCCTCGATGATCAAAGTTCAACACAATAGAACTGAAATTATCATAGAAAGTAGGTCTTCATATTTTTCAAAAATGGCTTTAGAATCCAAATTATTTACCACGGCCGACGAAACACAAAAGTAGCTGCCTGCAGTCAGAAGGATGCCCAAGACAAACATGTCGGTCCAACCGGCAGAAAAAAAACCTGAATATCACCCCTTGAAGAGTAAGGCGGCACAAAAAAAAAACAATCTGAAAGGTGAAGACAGCAATTGAAGACAAATTACCATTATATTAACCATACTAAATGATAAAACAAGATCAACTACTAAATATAAAAAAAATTATCAGATGACCAACAGATCGAGACCCAATTACATAAGAGTATGTCACATTTTCAAAAGATTAATCAGGAACCTAACTAGTTCAATACCCAAACATATACAAAATACCCTAATTGTTCACGAAATATATGGGCATGGATCACAAAAATGTCAATAATTCATATATATATATGTATATATATATATATATATATATATCAAACAATATGAACTCAGAACAAAATACATTATTTTCTACAATAACAAAATAATTCAACCTATAAACAGCTTAACTTAGTACTTCACTTAGTATCTCAGCCTAACTTAGTTTAGTACCTCACTTAACGGATTTTTTGGAAATGTGAGCTCACAAAAAGACATGGATCCCCCAAAATGACTCCGCTCTGTGGGTGGTCAGTCCACGAACAAGAAGAAGTAAGCTCTTGTAATAAATGCTCCTGAACTGAGATCACCCAAAGCGGCAGTTACTGGCGTAAAAAGCCGTTGGTTTTGATACGGGTCTGCCAAACAGTAAGAAATTGTTGCAATTTTCTTATCAACTGCCCTGCTGACAGGGTGTGCTTTGCACAGAACAAGATCACCTACACGAAAATGATTATCAATGTGACCTTTATAATATTAGCCATGACTCTGGAAATGAGCGCGCTTTAAATTATTGTGGGCAGAAGCCCAAATTTCAAGAACGTCCTTAGGATCGTTCGACAACAAATTATTTGACAAAGGGTTAGAAAGGTTTTTATCCCAATTTGTCTTATCCGTCGCATGGAAAACAATGAGTGCTGAACGAAGGTTTCGATTGAAACGCTACGCATGCGAAGGAGGAGGTTTGTATGGGGTTAAAATTATGTGGCGTATAACACATGTTCTTAAATATATGAGAGGTAAACTGTGAACCGTTATCAGAATCAATAGATTAANCATGGATCCCCCAAAATGACTCCGCTCTGTGGGTGGTCAGTCCACGAACAAGAAGAAGTAAGCTCTTGTAATAAATACTCCTGAACTGAGATCACCCAAAGCGGCAGTTACTGGCGTAAAAAGCCGTTGGTTTTGATACGGGTCTGCCAAACAGTAAGAAATTGTTGCAATTTTCTTATCAACTGCCCTGCTGACAGGGTGTGCTTTGCACAGAACAAGATCACCTACACGAAAATGATTATCAATGTGACCTTTATAATATTAGCCATGACTCTGGAAATGAGCGCGCTTTAAATTATTGTGGGCAGAAGCCCAAATTTCAAGAACGTCCTTAGGATCGTTCGACAACAAATTATTTGACAAAGGGTTAGAAAGATTTTTATCCCAATTTGTCTTATCCGTCGCATGGAAAACAATGAGTGCTGAACGAAGGTTTCGATTGAAACGCTACGCATGCGAAGGAGGAGGTTTGTATGGGGTTAAAGTTATGTGGCGTATAACACATGTTCTTAAATATATGAGAGGTAAACTGTGAACCGTTATCAGAATCAATAGATTAANGTTATGTGGCGTATAACACATGTTCTTAAATATATGAGAGGTAAACTGTGAACCGTTATCAGAATCAATAGATTAAGGTGTACAAAAATTTTGAAAAATGCGTTCTTGAAGTTCACTAATAGTGAAGATAGCATCAGCTTTCCGAACTTGTATTAACCATACAAATTGAGTGATAGCTTCAACAAACACTAACAACATAATAATTTCTTATTTACTCTTTGAAATGGGACCAACAAAATCAATGAACAATTATTCCATGGGTTTTTCAGCTACATATGAAGACAGAAAACCTAAATGTGTATTCTGAGCTGGCTTGCTCAGAGCACAAATTTTGCAACATTTCACTCGCTCAGAGATTTCAGCATCCATTAATTTATAAATAAAGTGCTGATGGATAGCCTGAATAGTTATGTGTACCCAGGTGAGCGCCAAGAGGTTATCAATAAAAATACTCAAATATCATAGGTTTTAGATGATCAGGTAATATAATACGTTTACCTTTGTCACGAGATCGGCAACAAAGGAGACCTTCGGAAAGAAAATATGGTTTGTGTTCAATACATAATTTTAAATATGTGATGATTTATTTCAAATCACTGTATTTTTCTTGGTGTTCTTTAATGTCTGTAAAGGCTAATGGAAAAATATACAAAACATTACAATTTGAAAGTACTTCAGATTCCACATTGGTGCCATCAAACATACGATATAGCGCATCTGCAACCACATTTTGAGTTCCTTTTATGTGTTGCACTCTGATTATTNTTAAAAAAAGAAATTGTAACTACCCAACAGAAAAATTTTCAAAGTTGGCGTGGATGAGCCAAATGCCACGACAAAACCGGGTTGTCGGTTTCTAGAAGAAATTCCTTAATTTCCAAATATTGCCTAAACTTATCTATGGCAGAAACTATGTCCAAAAAATCCAATCCATAAATAGTGGAAGAATTTTTCTCTTGGGAAGTAAGAGTGCGTGCCGCAAATACAATTGGCTGACGACAACCATCAATCTCCTGAGCCAGGACAGCTCTTATAGCTTGTCTTGAAGCATTAGTTTGAAGGATAAATTGCTTACTGAAATCTAGCATGCGTAATACAGGAGGATGAATAATTTAATTCCTTAGANATTAGTTTGAAGGATAAATTGCTTACTGAAATCTAGCATGCGTAATACAGGAGGATGAATAATTTAATTCTTTAGAGTGTCTAACGCCTTTAGCTGCTCCACACCTTATTCAAATTAAACTAATTTTGTTTTATCTTATTCAGAGGTGCTGCCTTTTCAGCTATGTTCGGGATAAATTAGCCAAAAAATTTAAACATGCCAATGAACCTGGCTATATCTTTCACATCTCGTGGTGGAGGAAAATATCTAATGGACCTTATCCTTTCTGGATCAATAGAAATTCTAGTGGAATAAATCCTGTCTCCGAAATATAAAATGTTTTGAACTGCAAATCTAACTTTATACGGGTAAGCAGTAAGACATGCCATTTGTAAAGGAGAAAATATATATTTTAGGTGATACAAATGTTTTTCACAACTGTGCTATAAATGAAAAGATCTTCCAGATAGTTGTGGACAAACTTAAATTTAAAATCTTAAAAAATTATATCTAAAAGCCTGGTAAGCACTTCAGCTCCAGTGACAAAGCCAAACGGCACACGAGTAAATTATACAAGTTCCAAGGAACACAAAAACTGGTAATAGGGTTGGAATCTTTTGACAAAGGAATTTGATGTTAGGCCGAGTTTAAATCTGTAGTTTTAAAGAATTTTGCTTTCCAAACCTATTAAATGCCGAATGGAGATCAGAAAGGGGAACTAATTAAATTTCAATGTTATTATCAAGTTTCCTGTAGTCCACAACCATCCGATGTTTCCCATTGGGTTTTATACCAAAAAGGCTGGACTAGCATATTNATCAAGTTTCCTGTAGTCCACAACCATCCGATGTTTCCCATTGGGTTTTATACCAAAAAGGCTGGACTAGCATATTAGGAAGTAGACTGTTCAATAACACCTTTATCTAACGAATCTTTAACTTGATTTCTGAAAATTTCCATCTGCAGTGGTGTCAATCTATATGGATGAGACATGACATTTCCCTTTTTAAGCAAATTTATCTCGTATTCTAAAAATTTAGTGAGGCTTAACTCGGTAGTAAGTACTATGGGAAACCTTTTACACTATTTCTGAATGGCAGACTGCTGCTGTCCATCAAGGTGCTCAAAAGAATCCACAATTTCATTAGACTCTGCTCTGCAGTCAGGAGAAACACTTTGTTTTAGTTGAGAGCCCACCAATGGTATTTTTGTGTCAGGAGCAAACTTAAAGAAAATATAAACACCTTGAATATCAAGTATTAAGCCAGTAGAAGACATGAATTCTATGCCCAAAATAGAATCCAAACCAAGTTGTTTAGAGAGTAGACATTTGTATGTCCGAAAGAAATTATACATTTTCAATTTTAAAGTGACGCAAGCAGCTATTGGCAGAGACTGCCTTGGCGCAGTATAACANGAAAGAAATTATACATTTTCAATTTTAAAGTGACGCAAGCAGCTATTGGCAGAGACTGCCTTGGCGCAGTATAACATTACATGTCAGAAGTTTCAAAAGTCCTAACTATCCTTAAATATTTTAATTTCTCAGAAAGTCTCGCAGAAGTTATAGTATGCACAGATCCAGAATCAGCAAGAGCACTAATAGATAATTGCCCTAAATTTACCTACACATGGGGTGTCTTAACCTTTTGAAATTTGAATGCTCACTCCATTGGGGAAATTTACATGACATATTTCAAACTTTTTCTTTTCAACATTATCGTATGGACCGGACAGCTGTGGAAAGTGCCTGTAAATGTTCCAATTTTGAAAAATGTGAGCATTATACTGAGTGTTGGCAAACTTGCCAGAGTTGCGAGGAAGATCGATTACTTGTCCCCGCATGGGTTGATTTTTAACTTAAGACACAGGTAAATCGTGTGGCCTGACATTTTGCAATATCTATAAGAAAGTTGGTTGTCATGTGCAAGAGAATCGGAGGGTGAAGGGTATTTGTCATCCTTCGGTTTCTGTTTCTGCTCTTTTTATCAGTGACAGCATTGGTGTTAGAATCATGAGACAACGTCTTTCTGTCAGTACCACGACATGATTTGTGTGGCCAAAAGATATGCTGGCGTTTTTGGTCAGCGTATTTGATGTTCTGGGAATGTATACATGCCCTATCCAATTCATAANCCAAAAGATATGCTGGCGTTTTTGGTCAGCGTATTTGATGTTCTGGGAATGTATACATGCCCTATCCAATTCATAACAAGTGTTGGGTTTAGAGAAAAACGCCAACTGAGAGTGCTCTTGATGTTCAAAGTATTCTCGTATGGTATTGACTACTTATGATTCTGGGAGATTGAAATACAAAATGATGGCAGCCTCCTCAACACTACTTACATGCACAGAAAGAGCCTCCTGAGGTTCTTGCAAACGGTTAAACGTTATCAGTTGCAACTGAGCACGCAACCTGGAGGGGATAATAAAATTTAAAATATAAGAATGGTAGGCATCAATTGGAAAATGTTGTGACATGGCTAAACTAGTACATTCACTAAGNCCAAAAGATATGCTGGCGTTTTTGGTCAGCGTATTTGATGTTCTGGGAATGTATACATGCCCTATCCAATTCATAAAAAGTGTATGGTTTAGAGAAAAACGCCAACTGAGAGTGCTCTTGATGTTCAAAGTATTCTCGTATGGTATTGTGACTACTTATGATTCTGGGAGATTGAAATACAAAATGATGACAGCCTCCTCAACACTACTTACATGCACAGAAAGAGCCTCCTGAGGTTCTTGCAAACGGTTAAACGTTATCAGTTGCAACTGAGCACGCAACCTGGAGGGGATAAGAAAATTTAAAATATAAGAATGGTAGGCATCAATTGGAAAATGTTGTGACATGGCTAAACTAGTACATTCACTAAGNGAAAATTTAAAATATAAGAATGGTAGGCATCAATTGGAAAATGTTGTGACATGGCTAAACTAGTACATTCACTAAGTGGACCTTGAGTGAAAGGGTAAATTACCTTCTATCAATTGCACCTCTGGCACAATTTTACTCTGATGGAGTTTGACAATCACTTCTAAAAACTCTACAAATTTGGGGACAATAAGACCATCAGTAGCATGGAAGTTACGCAGTATGTTTTCAAGTGGGTGAGTGATTTTGTCAAAAACAGATTAAACATGTGTGATGGTGATAATGGCATGTGTACTAGTGTACTGAAAACAGTGGTTGGACGAAATGAGTATAATGTTTGGACAGGTGTCGAGGTGTGGATGGCAGTGGATGGAATGGTGGTTGAGGGAAGTATGAAAATAGGTGGGTTGCCAACTAGGTTAACAGTACTAGGTTGGGTGGTGGCTGGAACATGGTGGGATGGTGAACTAACATTAACACTAGCAAATTGTTGGGTGACTGAGGTGGTGGAGGTGGTGGGGACATCCTCGTAACTGTGATCAATAACATTGAAGGAGATTTACTCCAAAAGAGAAATAGTCTCAAAGAAGGACTGGATCTGAGCCACAATACTCTCAAGTGACTTAAACTGAGTATCTGACAATAGCTCACCAAACTTGGTAAAAAGGTACTGAGCACATCGTTTAAGATGTGCTAAACAGTTCTTTAACTGGAGGTATGAGTAACATGTATCATCCTCACTAAGATATATTTAGAAAACTCTTGCAAATAAATGATCTTAGTAGTGCAGGTACGATACTACTTGTTCGAAGAAAGAGGGACATTATAATTCATAACAGCACGCAACACACTTCTAAACGCTGTTGTGTTTTCAGGTGCTCGTACACTTCTGATGGTGCACTGATGCTGGCATTAATACTTTATAAGGAATTGTGGCACAATACAAACAACTATGATACCAGAATACTACAAAATTACACAAAAAACTCTCTGAACTTAACTTAAATGTAAAAGCACAGAGCTCTTACCAACACCATTTGCGCATGCCCAAGTCTCAGAGGGACACAGGCTTTAAGCACGCACAAATAAAAAACAGCCTATCTACAAACAGAAACCACCAGCTACTNGGCTTTAAGCACGCACAAATAAAAAACAGCCTATCTACAAACAGAAACCACCAGCTACTGCTGCCACATGTTATGTAGCACCTTCGGATCACAAACATGAGGACCCATAGGTACTGTTGTTATGACACAAGGATGTCACATAAATGGAAGATGGGATGTGTAGCCTATGGTTTACTACTACAAGCAGAAATTATAGGTGTGCTTCTGTTTTTATTATTACAAAAACTGTATAAAAACATAAAGTATTAATTACACTCGTGGCGTAGCTGAAGTTATATTAAGCACAACATTAAAATCGTTAAAATATATTTTATGCATGGGCAATAATTGAAGAAATAAATAAATTGCTTATTTATTGATAACAATTGTTATATTGAACTACTAGCTAAATTTCACATATGCATGACCGGAACGCCTTATTTAGATTGGAGCTTATGTGAGGGCACACTTGACATCTCTAGAGAATTCAGGAACTCTACAGGATATGATGTGCTTTTTTCTGTGTCCATGACTGTATCTACTTACAAATACTCTGTTGTTTCTCCTTATACCACATTCAAAATGTTAGTGTTAATTTTATTAACGATGCCATTTTTGGTGCTAGAATCGCTCTTTTACATAGCCACTGGTCGTCATTTATATTTCTGTGTAGATCTGGGTAAACGCTAGCAAGAAGTTATTTCTAACCCTGCACCAAATTACTAAAATCCCCGTTAGTGACACAAAGTCCTCGGCATCTGTTAACTAAATAACATAGAATAATTAAAGAAATTACCTATTGAGTTAATTTTTGAGATATTTTCTGGCGATAAAAAGAAGCCAATAACACCTTTCAGCCCTCCAACTATTTCTGTGCAAGAAATTACGTCGATCCGTTGCTTGGTTACGACGTTGCATTGATATTCCGTTTGTGTACTTTTTCATTTTCCAATTGGAATTTCCCCGAGGGAATGAGATATTTTCTCGAGATATAAAGTAGCCTATGTCACTCCCCGGCCCTCCAACTATATGTGTGCAAAAAATCACGTCCATCCGTTGCTCCGTTGCGACGTGAAAGGACAAACCAACAAACAAACAAACACACTTTCGCATTTCTTATATTAGTTAGGATGTTGCTAAAGCAACTAGGTAAATACTTGTGAACAAGCTATAATATTGTATTTTTCTTTTAATTTCATATATTATATAGCCATAACTTAATCGTCGGGTAACCTCGATCGCTTCATTTGAAATATAACTATACGGCATATTTTTCACCTTATTTTTCTTTTACTTTTAATAAAGTAGAAACAAAAANCTTCATTTGAAATATAACTATACGGCATATTTTTCACCTTATTTTTCTTTTACTTTTAATAAAGTAGAAACAAAAAGAAAACTATTTGTAGTTGAACAGTCCAAACAGTGATATTAAGTAACTTAACAACAGAAGCCACGGCAGAAGACAAAAAGTTCGGAGCACTCCAGTAGTTTTTATTTAGCGTCATCATTAGATTAGAAACTTTCTGGCTGCGTCATCAGATTTTGTTCGAGAAGTTCGATTGTCTTTTAACTGACGATACAGTTTGAATGGCTACGCAGTTTGGCGAGCGTGGGAAAAGGAAGTTGGCCCACGTCAGGCCCTTATCTAAGAAGAGGGGGGGGGGGTGATAGGCACGCGACAAATACTCGTGTGCCTGTCGCCGTCCAGCAGTCGACACCGATCCAGCAGTCGACTACCTGTGCTTCAGCAGTCGACAATCTGTGACTCGCCGAGGCCGCGTTGGGCGTGGCAATAGCCCCCACGCCGGAAACTTTATCCTGCTCATTTAATTCTCCGCCGGTGTGGGAGGTCGTTAGTTACTGTCGCGATGGAAGTTTTTCAGATGTGACTGAACAATCAATAAACGACTATGGCGCTGCTCTGTATTTTTTCGGTTTACCTGTGAACCTGTTCGTACTCGGCCTACCTGAAGATCGTATGTGACTGTTGCAATTTTATGATAAATAAAAGTAGTGAACAAATAAACCGGAATTGAACTTTATTTCATTGGCACCTTTTTAAAGAGTTTCATGTTGCTACCACTGAGCTAACTGAGTGGTAATTTCCATTCGTCATACTTTGACGTCGAACATTACAAATATTGCGGCCGAACATGCCACTGGCCTCATTACAAATATGTCACCTAACTGTGGGGATGCAATATTATAAATATGGCCGAACGAGCCGCGAGCAACATTACAATTGTTTTAACATAGTTTTTCAGTATGTTCTTTGTAAATTAAACGTTGCTTATGGATATATTAAAATTTTAGTTAGCATTGAAGGTAACATATTTCATTGTTACAGTTAAAAATATCAGCGCAAATTACAGTGAGTAGGCCCTAGTGACATGGTGTTTTTTTTCGTCCTAGGAAGAAAATTCAATATGCGGAGCGGAGGTTGTCGCACTATATANATATTTCATTCTCTCTATATCTTCCTCATTCTCAGGATATTTCGCACCGCCAATAGTTGCAGGAAAATTATACATGTTTTCAATATTTGCATGTTTAATACTACAACAAAAATAATTAGTTTTGAATTTGTAATTTACAACTGAAAAGAGATTTTAATGTTTGGATACTTATAATAATATATTTAGATGTGATGGCGAGAGGGTTGCAAATACGAAGTTGGCAGAAGTGGCGTCTTGCGAGTGGCAACTTGAAATGGCTTGTTGCTGTTTTTCTTGCTCCGAAAAATACGTCCCATAATTTGCACTCGTGCGCATGCACGAGCACGCGCGCGCACACGCACGCAAACACACACACTCATACACTGAAATGTATAGGTTTTAACCATGAACTGTTTTTATGACGACGCTAATTATTTAAAATCACGTCTGTTTATTTATCACAACCTTGTACCATTGCCCTAAGTGTTTGAAACAAAGTAGTGTAACGTGCATAATGTTTCTGTCATTCAAGTTCTTTGTGTCTGTGAAAATCTGTACTAGGTCGACGTGCAAACCGTATTAAAAAAAAGTTTTTTAAACCTGACCAGGCAAGTTAAGGTGTTGTGTCAGTGTTCTGGTTTTATTAAGTAAACGTTTGAAGTGCATTTATGTAGTTTACTTGTGTTTTTGCTAGTGCTGTTATTTTGTCGTTTGATTTCTGTCAAATTTTAATTCTCTAATATTGTTCATAAGGCGCTGAAATAATTTTACCAGTCGTTTTGGTTAAGTCTGGTTTTACATTTACGGTCACTTTTGGGAAAAATAATTTTTACACCTAAGCAGAAGGATATACACATTTACTATCGCGAACCATAAATGTTCATAAAGCATTCCTCTGCTACGACTGTATTCCTCAAAAATTCTTCTGAGGGAAAAAAATGGAGAGCATTATTTTAATAGTTCAAGGATAATTTCAACAGACATACTTGTAACCAGTTTTTGTTTTGATTTTGTCTGCTTGCCCGCAAAGAATAGCCCACTACTTATTCAATTCTTCTTCTTCCGGAAAATTATATAAATGAATATCGTTATTTTCATTTCTATGTATTTTCTTTGCATCCACAAAGAAAATAGCGTGTCATGTTTGTTCTCGCTTCATAGTACTGCCTCGAACTACTTACGAGAGACATGACACCTCCTGCGGGAATGCCACGCGACGTGATGGGAAGAGAAGTCAGTCGGCGCATGGGAATGAGAGGGATCGCAGCTCAGTCGCTTACTGTAGTCGCCAAGACTCGTGATGGCTCACTGCGCGATAGTTAGGAAAGTATGGTTAGGGGTTTAGGAAGACAATGGCAACGTCTCCACGCCTTGCTACGTGCCTTACAAAACACATTACCCCTCGTTCCTCGCAGTAGAACCTAGTGGGTCAGTGGCCACAGTACACTGCACTGAATAACTTATTAGTCACACTACAGGATAAAGAAAAAAACACACTGCAGGAGTTTCCTGGCCTACTTCCTCCCCCTCCCCCATTCACCACCCGCTGGGGCCGGAGCTGGTTGGAGGCACGGTGCTAACTGGTAACCAAGTCTTCCCGCCCGGCGCATTCCATGTGCAAGGGGACTGCGCTGCAACACTACCTGCAGCTGCAAACCCACAACTTGTAAACAACCACCAGCAACAACACCACGAATGTCCCTAAATTGAATTGGAAGCAAACATGTACGTGTACGAACAACAACGACGCCAAAAAAGACGCATAGAAAGCCAGGGTGATACAAAACGCCCCCGTCAGACGCCATTCCACTGCGGTCTCGGAACAGGTTTTCCCCACCTCTGGAAATCCCAGACGGGAATTCGCAATCAGCACCTGGCCCTTCAGGTGGCCAACAAGCCCGCACACAGCCACGTGCCTCTACCAACACGCAGGAGAAACCACACAAATTCCTCACAGTAACTCCTGATATCTCAAAATACACATTTGTAGTTTGGAAACTTTGCACGATTTCCAAAATCGGCTATACCATTCAAATACCGAGAGATAGCAAAAGTTTTCATGTCGTGACAACAGAACACATGCTCTTCGAGCAAGCAGACGTATTGTTTAAAAGACAATACCTTCCATTTTACACCTACAGTAACCCAGCCGAAAGACCACAAAAAGTGGTGCTTGACCTTCCATCTTGCACCGCAATAAGAGAATTACAAAGAGAGCTCGGAGGCCACGGCTATAAAAAGCTGAAAATAAACCAATTCAAAAGACCCGTTCCAGACCCAGAATTTCCCGCCAGAAACATATTGCAGCCGCAACCCTTCTTCTGCGCGACGGCCGCGCAAGACAAAACACTTCCGCCCCTCGAAGCAATAACCAGACTTAACATGACAGTGGTACACCCTCGCACCTTCCAAAAAAGGCCGAAAGACATCCCCCGCTGCAGTAACTGCATGGCAATAGGCCACACGCACAATTATTGTCGAATTAGACAAAACTGCCCACAATGCGCCGGGAATCATTCCAAGGAGTCCTGTCCCACGTATCTCGCAGAGCCCCCGACTTGCTGTAATTGCAAAGGAGACCACCTATATAACTCCAAACTCTGCCCCAAGTACATTGAAGAGGTTCAGAAACGACAAGCCCAAGCCGAAAAGCGCAATTCACAGCAACAACTCCTCAAGCCAGCTACAATGCCGGCTAGAAACCTGGCTGAATACCAGAGAATATCTGACGCAAGAAATCTGCCACAAAACCTCTCATATGCAGAGGCGTCCTTAGGATTTAAATTACCAGCTACAGTCCCCACTCTACCACCATCCGTGCAGGAAACACGCAAACAGGATAACGCCAGCTCCACAACCCAATACTCCGCGCCTCAAAGTGTGTGCCAGGAGGACTCAGAGAGGCACTCCATGCCCGCGCTAATGCGGTTCTTGTCGGAGTCCAACCTCGCAGCCATCATGGCACATTTCCGCCCCTACATAGCCAGAAGCCAATCTCTAACAAACCCTCAGGAGAAATCCTGCCTCCTTTTAGAAGCACTTAACACGTTTTCAGACTCGACATAAACTTAATCTCTCCTTTTAACGCAGTTCCGAAAACTCCTGGATATTTAAACAATAACATAAACTCGGACGAGCCAAATATACGCGAATATTAACAGAAACAAACTGATCGCAGCACTTTCTGTTGTAATTAAATAACCTCTTATTGCACTTTGCAAACAAATTGTCCCAGAGAATATCAAAATAAGACTCTTAAAGTATTGCTACAAACAAAAAATACATTAGTAAAAGTTTTTGAAAGACTTTTTATATTAAATTAACCCATTGCAAAATTTTTCAGATTTTCAATATCGATTTTAACCTTTAAATGGAACACAAATCTCAAATAAAAGTACTTTTCTACATTATATATTACAAGAAGTTTATCTAGTTACATTACAACCATAATTTAAAACTTTTAAATTTTCGGATACAAAATTTCAACTTTAAAACATCTTCCACATAAAAAGATGTCAGTGCTGCAATCTCTTGAGCAGTGGATGAAGTCGCCCCTTCCGCGAGACCTTTCGGCCAATCAGAGACCTCCGACCCCGTCAAACAAAAAGTTATAATTATAAGCACGCTTTTATGTCTTTCTTTTACAAAAGTAAAGCCTTTTTCGGCGAAATAAATTAAATAACTGTTTTAAAATATTCAATACGCGCCCTCAGCGCCACGCGAAATAAAACCGCTTCAAACGAAGTTTTCAACCAACTTTTAATCACTCGTCAGAGTAGCACGCACACTCGAGGAAAAATGTAATAAAAATAATTAACTTATTAAAACAGAAACAACAAATATTACATTTAAAACTGTATATATTTATTCCATAAATTAAATTCAGTCAACGGCACCTTCCTGTCACTCTTTAACTACCATTTACCCCCAGTAACTGGTAGGGGAACAACTTGAATAATAAATATTATTACCTTTTTCCAGACCACGCCCTCACGACGTTGCGCGTTTATTTTTACAACTTTTTTTGGCACTTAAAGTCCACTTACCATGTATTAACGACACTTAAACACCACCGAGTCCACTCGTGGGCTTGTTGGTGGAAATTAAAAGCCCTGAAATATTCAAAATTCTAGTTTTGAAGAACAACTACGACGGAGTTTGCTACTCCCGCCTTCTTCCTTCCCCCCTTCTTCAAAACCCTCAGGGGGAGTTAGGAAAACATTGGCAACCCGTCCACCGGGGAAACCTGGTGGAAAATGTAGCTGCAGCGGACAACTGCCGCGCCACAGATTGATTTGGGGCAGTGGGCGGAGGGGCTCGCCTTTCCTTACCCACAATAAATGATAACACCAATTGGCCTCTCACGGGGCCTGAACTACCCCCGCTCTGAGATTCGGCAATGATGAAAAGCGGCGGCGCAGTAGTACCTGATTTATTTCTAGTAGCACGCCACTACATGGTGGCATTTCTCTCCTTTAGCTTTTTTTTTTATTACTATTTTAATTTAATTGTTAGCCATTCCATTCCTTTGCAACGCTGTTCCAGAAGTGAAGAGTGGGTCAGAGTACCGTTACTGTGACTCACCGTACACATGCTTGGACCAGGGAGTAAATTTTCCAGAGCATTTCCAGTTTGGTAGCGCGGTTCACCTCTTTGTAGCGGAAGTCGTTCCTATACGGGTGTCTCCCTTCATGTCGCCGTTTTAGCTGGCCTCGGTATGTAATGGCAGCTTTCATGAATTCTGCTGTAGTCCACGCTCGAGGCTACACTGATTAGCCAATCGGAGACTAACGATGCTTTGTTCTTCAGTGTACGCAGGCAGTCGCAAACAGTCGTGCTAAAATGTAGAGAGAACTGTAATTAGACATACAGGTACATTTTTCGGTTTATTGCAATACAGATCATCTTTCTAGAAAATTTTAATGAAATTTTCCTGAGACTACTTTATTTTAATGAAAACATCACAATTGTATTAATTAAGGGCATACCTATCAATTAATAATGCTGTCGTGTATTATTTCTACATTTGAGTCACATTTTAACCAGTTTGTCAGAGTTTAAAAATTATACTTAATGATGGATAGTTATGTCAATTTGATAATAACGTCTATTTTTCTTTATTTATAATGACAACGTTCATACACAATTCGGTTTATCCAAAGAGTATTTTTAATTTTTTTAATTAAATATGTACTTTTCATTGCATCTGACTTCAGCGATCATCATTTGACGAAGGGCTTTCGAATTTGGAACATTTCACCCAAAGGACGTTCTTGTAATTTTTGTTTTTAATAAACTCTTCTGGGTCCCACGATGAGAACGGCAGAACTTCAATCGCTTGAGTTAAAATTAGGTTATTTGGTACGGCTAGTTATGGCTTCTGAAGTCAAGATGTTTTGGTTTCATATACATTAGAGTATGAATTGCCATATTATGAACACATTTCCTATTCTACAAATTCCACATTTTCACTTGGACGGGGTATAAGTAAAATGAGACCGCCTATGGCAATGTTAATGCTACATATATCGGAAAGACAAAAAATGAAAAGAGAAGGAGATTTTAAGCAGGGCTTTCTTAAGTACTCAGTTTGCTGTAAACAGTCTATAGTTTCGAAGTTTTTTAGAATTTAAATCACTGAGTAAATTGCTGTGTTGTTACGTGTTTGTAGGAAATAAATTTCATGTAAAATGACATCAAATAGATTTCTGGTAAGCACTTTGTAAAATATATAGCACTTAATCGTTAGCATAAATTGCAGATGGCAAATGTCACCAAGTGTTGTGACGTTTCGTAGTTTTATTAACATGTTTACATTACAATAGTACCAGTGCTCAAATAATTTGCGTAATAATATTATGTACATCTATTAAATTAAAGCCAAACACAAAACAACTGGTTTGTCAAGTTTTTAACTAATGGCACGATCTCGAAATTTTGCATATTTCCTAAATACATTATTGGTTTTAAATGAAAATACATCTAGAACATTTATTATAAAAACATCTCAAACAAATGTGACGGAGTTTGTACAAAGTACAAGAAAACGTGTTAGGCGTTATTAATTAAAAGTGACCAGGTTTTCAAACATTTGGCGGTGTTAGAATTTTTCAATTCGTAATTTAGCAATGTGTGATTTTGTATGTTTCTGTTCCGATTCTGCCAGTTATCATTTATTTAGCTTTTGTAAAAATTGCGCTAAATATTAATATCTAAAAAAAAAATTTATATTTATTTAGGGAAAATGTTTATGAATGAATATAACTCATTTCTGAACTATATTACAAGAAAATTATTAATAAAAGTACAAGTCCATTCAGTTTACTAAATATGCCAATCCGAGCACCAACTTCTTATGCACTTATTACAAACACACGTGCGCACATTATACGCATTTTCTTAAGATTCCTTATGTTAGAAGAAGACGCCGTCGATCTAAATAAATTTTAGATAACGCAAAATAAATATTTACTTTAAATTTGCGTCGTAGTTATTATGTATACAACGACAGAAATAACCTTTATGTTTAGGAAATGGCAAGCAATTTTCTCCACTGACAGTGTCCATTTCAGCGTTTCAAGGGCACTAGTAATTACGCAAGGCTCCATGCTCTTTGGTTCACAGGCAAGAAAAAAATAAACGGGAAAGGGACATGCCAGATGGCAGAGTGTAATGGTACTAATTCTAGAAATGTGGACCGACGCAAGCAAGCACCTCTTTCCTCTTTCTCATGTGATTCATGCCGTTCCACTTACTCCAGCTATTTTGGTTGCACATATTGTGAAGCGAAAAGTAACATAAAAGTATATTTTATATTTCTGGCCGTTGCAATTTTATTAGTAACTTAATTCAGTCACATGATTCCTTGCAAAAATGTAACCAGTTACCTCAAAATGTTACATTTAAGTAACTGGTTACTTTCGTTAAGTTACTACCCAACACTGCATACGACTATGTCAAAAGCAGAGGTGCAGTTATAATAAGCGACAAGAACCGAATAAGGTGTAAAAGTTTCTCTCTCCTGCCCTTGGATGTTTTTTTAACAACTGTAGTTATATAGTTTGAATTGGAATATAGTTTTAACCAGCTTTTTTGGGCTCATTTTCTTCTAAAACGTTTTTATTTTACGGTTTGTAAATAAAAAAAGGTATATTAATTCCATATGTGAAAGTAAAGTATTTTTAAAGTCTATCTCAAAATAAATTAAAATTATTACCAAGAAAAAAACAACACTATAACTGTATTTGGGATTTCATGTTTAGTATAACCTAATTATTATATTTATCTTTTAAGTACATGGTGCGAAGATAGACTGGAAGAAATCATTTATAATTATGCGTGTTATCATTTCTAGTGCAAAGTCGCACATAAAATGCGTCGATGGAGAACTAAAGTTGAAAACAATTAGTTGCAGTCCAACGCCACGGCCAACAGTAGAATGCAGCGACTGTTACTGAATGTGCTTTAATATAAGATGCTGTTTAATAGACGGGAGTTTCTGGAGAATGTCTATATATTACTTAACGTTCTGCCAATTTTCATTTTTATTTGCAACATATTTGGCGGTAATGTTTTCCAACTCTATCACGTAGTGGTAAATAGCCAACCGGACGTGTAATATCTGTTGTGGTATCATAGACGCGTCCTGAGCAAGTGTCGTCCGTTATGTTATAGGTAAATCACATACATGTGTTACCTGAGGGATTCGCGATGCCTTAACTAAGGAATCAGCTGGCATTATTACGTTCTGGAATACAAATATGGCCTAGAAACTTCACAAGCTGCACCTGCGCTGTTATTTAAACGTTTGGGTATACCGGCCAAGTGTTTCTGAGATGCATCATCTCATTATATAGCACCCAAATCGACCTTGTTTAAATAAAAGTGAAAAGTGTTGCGTTACGTGTGACGTGAAGTCATCGTAATCCCGGCCTTAGTGCTAACTACCTAAGTAGTAACAAACGCCATTTTTGTTGTTACAGTTTAAATATTTATAAACCTTAGTTTTAAAATGATATTGTCAAAATTGTTGTTTGCATTGGAGCAATGAGGTATTCAATATTACGTCTGCGATAAGCTTGATGTGTGACTGAGGTGGGGTTAAGGTCAAGGGACTCATCAGTGGCCGTAGGTAGGATTCGTTAGCGTAGCTCCTGTTGTCGAGGCATGGAAGTGAAGCTGGAAAATCTCTTGAGCTAATTCAGCCTTCTGACGAGAGATGGTGACAGCAAAACATGCCCCTACTTTTTCGCCTGCCGGTGCATTATTACAGAAAGCGAACTTCGGGAAAGTGTGAAAATATGGTGTTAATTGTTGACGGGGGGGGGGAGGGGTAAAGGGAAAATCCAGCTTACTCCCTGGGGACAACAGAAATAGCTTTCATTCATTCGTACCCACACTTCCCTGTTCCCTGCATTTCCGTCCTTGTCACAGCCACAACGCCACAGCTCATACTTCAGAAAGGAAAGCAGCGAGACTGCCCATGCTGCTAGATCTAGTTGATTGATTTTTTAAATTACAATAAGTGAATTGTGTTCTATCTAAATCTTCCTTTCTAAGTTATATTATAAAAAATGGAGAGCATGCAACCAAGCTAAATTGCGTTTTTTTTATTGTTAGTTGCGGGAAGCGATAAACTATCCGTCAAACTATACACAATCAGACAGTTGAGACCCACGGTCTTGTTTATTCTTTTACGAGACTTTTCAGTATTTATTTCCTTTGACTTTTCCTCATTAGAAAAATTGTCATTTAAGCTAATCAAGCCACGTTTTTTAAAACTAACACTAATAATATACTGTAATGACACAATTATTTACTTAAAGATTTAATTTGGTTATATGACGCTGTTGGCAAAGTACCCTTGTTTATGGTCAACCTGCATTAGTTTTTTTCCCTTCAAATATTTATATTTGTGTTAGTAACGGCATAATAATGTCAGAAATTAGAAAATATTCTTCTTATTTGAACTTTAATTTTTTAATTTTAAACAGGCAGTGAATTATTGCCTTATTAATAAAAAACCTAACATTTGTGGTTTCTTAGGGTAACGCCCGATTGGGGAACGTAGCCCGGAGTTACTCTACTAAATATTAATTTACAATGCGAGGAATTAATTAAACTCAACTAGGGGATGTTAGCATGAGTACTCCCAGACTTCTACGGGTCTTCAATGGGAGGTACGTTAAAGTTGGCAAGTAGCCATTAGGAAAATAATCCAATACGCATGAGCAAACTTAAAATGGAAGACTATAAATTTTTATAACATATATAACATTTATTTTAAATGTAGAAGATGTTAAAATGTAATCATTTACAAGCATCCTTGTATAACGATCACAGAACTAGACTTCGTGTTGCACAAAATAAGTTTTAGCAGCAAACTACTTTTTTTAGATTTCTCTTACAACATTTCCAAGCCAACACACACGTTAGTTCGGAGAGTGAACGAATAAAGAGGGCGCCACGACCATGATAACGGAATACGTGTGAATCGACTAACGAGCAGAATTACACTATGGGTACCGAGGTAATGTGTCTATAGTTCAATTAATGAATGAAAACCAGAACTAGGATGTTAACTAATTACTGTCATTCTCCTTCATCGGGGCCAGCCCGGTGTACTCCACACAATTCTACCAGCCCATCACCCAGAAGGCCATTTGGTGGATCGTTGGATACGTTCATCTACATCTCCAAATACCTAGTGAACTAAATACAGGACGCCGAGGAAATGAAACTAAGAACAGGAAATTGCCGGGGCAAAAGTGGACGCTGACGGGACGCATCTAGAAGACGCGTGTAGTCGCCCCACCCGGCAAAGGAGGCCTCTGATGTTTTCCACAGGCTATAATAATGATGGCTTCAGACCACTGATATGGATGTGTTACCAATACCTCGGAGACACGACAGCTGCCCACCGCGTTCCGAAAGCTGAACTTAAGGTTACCAACTAGCGGGCCGCGACCCCGTTCCTTCAGGCGGCAGACACAAAACCCAATATTTACTGTAAAAAAATGTATAAACATGATGTAATATAATGAGTTTGTCTATTTCCAAGTACCGTAGTTACAAAAAAGGGCAGTATAACTGCGAAGTATGTGAATATTAAAACTCCTTATAAATGCATGATGGCTACAGCGCTAAGTTAATTTTAAACACATTTGAGAGCTTATTGGCACAGCGTGGCTGCGTATATAAAATAATGTGCAGAATCTCTTTTGACAATACCGATGTGCATAATATAAAACCAGATATCATCACAAGTAAATTTTAATATTTTTGGTTGTCAAGTATGCAGCGATGTTAGTAAAATAATAACGGTAAAATAAATACGTTAAAGCCTAACTTAGGAAACACTTACATGCCGAAATGTGTTCTAACGATAAATTAATTAAGAAATAATGTTTGACATCATTAATACCGTCATAAATGACGTTACAAAATAAACTAAACAGCACGATATACTTAAACTACGGTGTGATGTAAACGTGGCTTTAACGAATTATAATATATGCATTTTTTTTAAAGAGACTTTCTTCTTTTACTGATGCATATGTTTTTCAGTTGTATCGTCTGTAATATGTCGAATGCAGCCATTTGAAGTCAATTGTGGCTTTACAAAAAATACTCACTCTGTTCAAAAAACTATTTCAGGTCACTCGGATCGGTACTGGACTCACCATTCGAGGCAACTCGAAGCAAACACGGAACAATAGGCTGCCCTACGGCAAATGCCCTTTTAGACTAGAGTTTTCGACAGTCACCAAAGCGTAAACATAGGCGAATATAGAGTAAGCTAGGATAGCGGATGGTGTGTGGCCAGTACTCGATCCGGTCAGGCGATTGGTTGAAGTATGGAACAAATGACGTGCAATAAACATGAAAATATTTCTCTTATAATAGAGCTTTCTGTACAGTAATTATAATATGTCAACTATGATTTTTGCTATTGTTATAAATATTTCTATTTATTTCAATAAACCACTAATAAATTAAAATTTATAATACAACTCCCGTTTTTTATTTCGATGTTTCTTTGTTGCACAATAAGAAAAGCTGTTACAAAATGGCAACTTACTGGCTTAATGTTCAACTCCGATGTACATGTTTATAATTTCACAACTGTTTAGTATCAGTTTTAGTAATGGCTTACTCAGTCAAATCCTGGTTAGGTGAACAGAAATTATTGCCAAAAAAGGGCAACTATGTTAGCATACTAGTAGATAAATCAACTACATCCAAAGTGAGTATATCTAATAAAATATGGTCACACATCCAAAAAAAAGGCTATGAGGTTTGTTGCTATTTTTGCAGATCCAAACTTCAATTTTGAGCCAACCAAAGTCCGAATTTTTTATATAACATTTTGTGCACTTGTATTTTATGTAGTATGTATTGAAAATCTCCAACACATTATTTTCTCCAGGCTATACAGAAACGATCTTTGTGGGTGTCTGATACATGATTCATTTGAACTGTGCGGCAGATTTTGACATTGATCATACTCTAACGGGAACATTACAGACTTTGAAAAAGCCACATTATTTGTGATTTCATTGAGAACGTGTGTTTGTACAAGTCGAATTAAATGACTACGCAAGTACCACCAGCATGAAATTTGCATTTGAAAGGCGAGAACTAGTAATATATGTTATAAAAAGGTCACAAACATGAAAATGAAATATACATGGAGGAAAAGATGAAAGTTTTACAGAACAACAGGGGAAAAGCAGACTAAGGACTACACAATAAAAAATTTATATACGTGTGTATATAGTATACATATATACACACACATTGATACTTACATAGAAGTTTATTTATAAACATTTATTTTGGCCAAGGCAGCGGTTTTACAGCATCAATAACAATATACGTCTTTTATAATGTGATATTTCCAACACCATTTACAGAACACAATACAATCGCTTTATAAACAATATTATTTACATTGAAAATACTAAGATTATTTAAATTGTCATAAGTGACAGACTATTTTGCGTAAATGACAAAAAAAAACACTATTTACAATGTGCCATTATCACATGTTACTTGTTTTGTTTTTTTGCAGCTGCCTGTGCTTGCAGTTTATGGTGCGGCTCTCGGACCTGCATTCCTCTTCTGTTACGACTGTCCGCTAATTCCGGCAACAAGCACTGCGTATAAAATCTCTGAAGTTTTGGTTACATAATTTTTCCCCAAAATTCGTCGTCTCTTTCTTCCCTTATAACTTAAACTCCACTGTCGCATTAAATTATCAAGTAACAGAATTTTCTGTGCAAAATTTGGTATCTGTACCGATGTGATTTTTTTGAGTTGCAACTTCTAATTTTTTATTTATATGCAGAGATTCTTAAATTTTACTGCTTCACGAATGGACATGCTTCCTTTAGATGGCACACATTTTACCTAAACAATTCCATCTTTCTCCAAAGTTCCATCTGGGCTTGCTCCAAGGTATGGTATCGCATGCTGAACAAAAATGCCACAAGGTGCTACAGTTGTCTTCTTCTCTTTCTTGGAGACGGATATGACTTTTTTTTCGTGAACTCGGCCGTAAATAATAGCTGGTGAATAGAGTTTGGATCCACCAACAAAATTTTTAACAATATTGTGCAAGATGTAACATTCCTCTTACAACAGATAACCCCGAACCGTGATGCAGTTAGTCTCTGCCGTCTTGCCTGCATACACAGTGGATTTTCACGGTGTCCAATAGTAGTTCGTT
Organism: Clitarchus hookeri; assembly: GCA_002778355.1. Classification (NCBI taxonomy): domain Eukaryota; kingdom Metazoa; phylum Arthropoda; class Insecta; order Phasmatodea; family Phasmatidae; genus Clitarchus; species Clitarchus hookeri. Next base: position 692,524 of record NQII01000585.1, on the reverse strand, counting down.
CTAATGTGGAACATAGCGTCAGAGAACCAGCTTCTTCCTGCAGCTTCCCAAATATTATGTTCATCTGCTTTGAAGATCGTTGGGACCTAAATCAGGTTTTGCGGCACTTGGACCACACTCAATGTCACCAGTTGTTTCGTCGATCTTTCTCTTCTTTTTTTTTGCGTTGGTATTTCCCTTCGTCACAAAAATTTTGTATTTTAGATGACCGAGACATTTCTCGCTTCGCACAGATTTTTTTACAAATATTTCCTGGACTGTTTCCAGTCATGCTTTTCCAAGGACTTATCATATAAGATGGACCATCCACGTGTGCTAGAGCAGCCCCATAGCAGCGTCGCCTGTATGACGACCCTTTTGCATGATCAACTCTTTTGCCACCTGTCAGTTTGCAAATTAAAGAGTTGAGGTTTTCAGCTACATTTGTCGTTTTGTTCAGAACGAGACAATCTGCCTTTCTGACAATGGGATCTAGCATCATAAGCATCTCATCCATTAATTTCGCCTTCCCTAAGTACGGCACCTTATTTACAGTTTCATCTTGTCGAGAGCAGTATGATGCACAACAGGACAAATAGTCACCGAAAACATGGTGGAGGCCGTTTCGTAGATCTTTCCGAAGCTTATCAACATTTCTTTCGGAATTTCTAATGGCTCCAGAAACTACAGCTGTGAGGCTAGGAATGTTCTGTCTAATTATTTTTCCCTCTTCTAAGTCAAAAGTGGTATTTTAGGCTAGGGTGTGCAATTGTGAGGTGTACCCTCGCACGATGTGATTTGCACAATCTATTTTCTTCATTTTGTCTCCAAAAGGAGCTCTCTCCCTAGCTCTCGCAAAAACACCATGTTCAGAAAACAAATGCTGAAGTCCATCTACAACAATAGTTTGCTCCATCCTGGATGATGAACCTGAATAATTTTGGTTGCACGTGTGTTGTTTTGGTTGGGAACACTCTGCTGTCGTGGAACACACGTAACACAATTTGTTCTTAACAACCAAGTAAAGAATCTTCCCTGTTCTCCCGTCAATAACGCAAGCCTGGGAAAAAAAAAAAAAAATGTCATCTTACTTCTCTGATATTTTACTTAAATATATTTATTAATGAACCTTTATAGACTGAATACAAAATCTTTGGAGTCTTTTTTGCCACCAGATAAATACAAGCTGTAGCGACAAATTACATTGTAATTACAGCAGGTTGTCCGTCACATACACATCCTGCTTTGGTGACCATGCAGAAGTAGATGTCAAAAATTTGAACCGTTATTGACAAGTTATTTCCAATAAGTCCAATGTCTCTAGAGGCTGGTGTAAAATGCATTATATGACAAACTGCGTTTAAAGGCGATTGCGGCTTAGATATATCCAGGGTAGTGTAAAACATGCATACACATTTTATTACCGAGAAAAATTAAGTAATTTAAAACAAATTGAATTGACAACAGACTGTTTCAACATTGTTTTGGCATCCTTAACCAGCCTCAACGCTTGATTTACTTTACAGTTGTTTACACATTTCTATCATTGTGTAAAAAGAACATCAGCAGCAGTGAATAACACAACTTCCAATCGAGGGTATTACGATACAGTGTAGTCGGCCACAGGTTAATAAATTAAAGAAATAGACAACATGCAGTTATATTACTCTAGCTGTACTATCTCGGTAAAGGCCGTTTGTTCTGATTGCGTGAACACCACAGCCAAATGTTTGAATGATTGATACAAAATTTAAACTCTTTGCTATATAGTTCCAAAAATTGCAAAAAAAAATAAATATTTATTTTATGTTATTTACAATTATTTTTGTAGAAACTCAAATTATTGGGCATGTTCGAAGCGAAGTGTAATAATTTTAAATATACGAAACATTTTTACTCAGTAACGTACGAATAGCCTTTGCATTCCACCTTTTTTCCCTCTAACCAAGCGCAGCAGTCCCCAAACTGTGGTCAACGGACCACTAGTGGCCCGCGAAACGAATGTTATTATTAATTTTCTTCAAACTTTTGTAGAACTTTTCTACTAAATAGTAAGTTTTTATGATAAAAATTCCAAGTTGTCTTGCGATAAGGCATTTTCATAAAGGCTTTCGTCATTATTCATACATTGTTTGAAATAACGGAAGCTGTACAGTACATAGGTAGGTAGGCCATCTTTGAGAACCACAGGGTCGCTGATATTATTATAGCGCACACCAAAGTTAAAGTAGGATCATCGATATAACTGCTGTGTACAATTACTTATTCGTTTATTAGTTGTAATTTTCGAGACCTTTGAATAGTGAACATCTAATTACTACGTCAAAGGTCAATAGAAACTAGAGTGACTGCTGTATCGTAATAGATCATTATGAAAACTCAAACACGCCAGACTCCCAATGAACGTCTACACCTCTAAGTCATGTCCAAATTAGCTCTTCAGGCCTACAAGTTAGCCATGTCAACAAAGACATGTCCCATAATACCTAATACCTATTTGAAGATTCAGGGCCGGAAATAAGCGGCCTCTATGACCAAAGTCATTGTGGCAGAGACGGGTCACGAGACTCTTGACTCGAATACCTAAAATGCTATGTATTTATTTACACGATTTAGATACATTATTTTTAAATTTAGTGTATATACTACATTCCAGCTACGTATCTGGATATATTTAATTACATTAAAAATTTTCGTAATGAAATACTACTGTGTTCACTACCCGTAAAACACTTGACTAATATATGACGTAACTTAGTGAGCTGCTATCCGCAAGGTAGTAAATTAAAAAAAAAATTTCACTCAATTTATGTCTTTCAGGCTTTTTGAATCTCAAACAATCACTAATAAATTGAAAAATTTCGTTTTCCTAACGACAAATCTTTAAGCATTCCGTAATTAACCTCGTTATTATTTAACAGTTCTAAAATATTTGTCCTAGGAAAGCGGTGGTCCCTCTTTTTTTTTTTTTTTTTTTTTTGGGCCATTCCAAGCTTGATGCATACTGGCCTAAGCGGTGAGCGGTGGTCACGTAGCTACCACCGCGAATACAACAGCTGGACTTCCGTATCTGGAAAGCTTGTAGGGTTTCCTCAGGATAATTCTGTCCCTCTCGCCCATCCAACTGCTATTTTTACTTTAATCCTATAAACAGATTATGAAACAGTTGTCAATTTAGGATGAAAAATAAAAAACATAGTTCTCTATACTAAATATAAGATTTTTTTCCCATTTTTCTTATTAAAAAATTAAATTTACACAGTATGGAGTGAGCAATAATAACGACAACATGGTTACTAAATAAACGGAGTAAGCCGCCATTTAAAAAAAAAAATTGTATAATTATGTAAGGTGCGGTACGCTGATCTCTTTGACTAAACCACAGACTACTTCACAAACTACGTCATTTGGTAAATATAAAAACTGGCGCACCAAGAAATTATGACAGATCAGCATAATTTATGTTTCCCCACCGTTTTATCCGAAGTACAGTTGTCTTTTTACATCGGCAAAGGTTGACGTAAATCATTTATTTGCGTTATTATGTCATTCACGCTTACCGTTCCAGCATTTGCAGAATATCCGTCATCATAACTTCTCTTGCACCAAGCTCCATCAACAATGCCTTTTATGAAAGGATATCCTTCCTCGACGTCACCGTTTTCGAGTGCCAGTCTTTCCTCTTCTTTTAGAGCAGCTTAAAGTTTTTGTATAAGTTTTTGTTTCCATACCTGCAAGAAAAGATGTCTCAACGAAAGAAGTCTTTACATTTTGTGTATACAAATTTTTCTTTCTCCGAAAATAGGGACGAGAATTCTTTCCAGACGTATGTCTAGATAGAGGTAGCTTAATATAACAGTAAAATGAAAGGAGACTTGCCTCTTCCACTTTTTTCTCGTAGTGGGCGAAGTGTCGTCTGGCCATTACTGGAATGTTCATAACAGAAAACATTTCCTCAGCTTGAGTCTGTCCAAATGCCAGCAGCTGTAGCCCCCCACGCGAATGCAGTATTTAGTTCTTTATTTTCAGGAGGATCGGTGTAAATATTTCCGATTCCATCACACAAGAAACATTTGTACGTGAAGCAGCTGATCAGTCCTTTTCTTTTCTCAGATGTGTGTATGGTCCTCCTTTACAATTCTAGTAAGGCTGTGTCAATTTATCGTACTGTCTTGTGAAATACATCATATAAACAATTTGGCGTCCTTCCATTCGGACTACTTTGGAAGGGTTACTGGTGCTGGATTCAACAAGAAGATCGGGTAGATACTCAGAACGACAAAAAATGGATTGCACAACATTAAACGCCAAAAAGAAACACTATAGACGAAAATTACTTTAAAAATCACCATTGTTTGATCCATGTCCAGTATGCATTTAAAGTGTGTCTATATTCATGCAACGTAATTATGCAAGTACCGTTTTCTTTTGATAGTACTGAAGATGTTCATCAGTACAAGCTCTGATAAAAATCGTTTCAGCTCTTCGGCACAGTAAAAATATTTAAATTTAAGAATAATAAAACGAAACAAGGATTTAACAGGAACGATGTAAACAAGTTACACGTATCGTTTTAAATATGGACACATTTTTTTCTGAAATGATTGATTCTTCCTCCACCTTCCTCCCTCACCATAAGAAAACTCTTACGAGTCCATTAAATCTTCACATGGAGGCGCAGGAGCTCTTGCAGGTGTAACGTTTTATTGTGGACGTCTCAAATAGGTTTTGCCAGGGGGAGCATCTTAGCGCGAGGGCCTACTCGTCTGACTAACAGGTATTCTATTCGAAGACCCATGCTCATTCCTAAAACAATATCTTTAAAATGCATTTAAATAACTGAACTTACATACATGACATGCATATTATAATATGAAATACATGCAGTAATTACGGACATAAATATTAGAACATGCCCATTTATAAATCGGTTAGTAGCATAATGTGCCATGTAACTAAAATGTGGACTGAAACATTATCGTAAACATACTTCCTTTACATAATGTGGATAGCAGTGATGTATAATAAGCAGACAGTAAGTAATATGAAATCACATGTATAGTATTTGCGTATATGTCGAATAATCACATATGCGATCAGGGATTCTTGCAGATTATATAACAACTATACAAACACAAAATTGCTCACATTTTGTTATTTTTGCACGTCGTAATGTGGGACGAATGAGGTGTAATTAGTATCTGAGAAGAATGGTCCTTTGTTGGTGTCCATACAATTTCTTTACGTTCTTTTCCAGAAAGATGATCATCATTAGCAGTAGAAATGGCATTAGTGATAACGTTCTTCCTGCAATCATGAAACCAGGTTTCCAGCAATCAGAATTTTACTATAAGCCAATAAGTCCCACAATTTGCAAAATTTCATTTGGAATGGGCTGAGTGTCTTTGTGGTAACTTAATTGTTTTAAAATAAAACTTTTTGTATTCTAAACAGCATGTGAATGGGAGTAATAATTAGTCAAAACTTATCCAAGATTTTCAGGCTTTGGTGTATCAGTATTTGTTATAAAAATCAATTCTATGTGGTAAAAAAATAGTTTACATTGTTTATAAGCATATTTACGGTCATAAAAATTTATTTTCGAAATTTACTATTTATAAACGTATATGGTATAATGATTAGCTGTATTTATGAACAACTGAGTTGGTCTATTTATTTTCATAATACCAACATTGCCATAGTGGAAAGGATGTAACGGTAATCCAAGGTATCAAATTTTAATAGCTACATGTCTTTATGTCCTCTTCTCGATTTTCTTTGCTTGAATCCTTCTATTGTGTGAAGAGCCTTTGGTTTTCTTCTTACTTCTTGATGGACACGTTGTAATCTTAGGCATTTTTAAAATTAAGTTCACTATTATGCAATAACACGCAACCCTATAACGTAAAAAACACACTGTAAATTGTTTGATATAAGATATATGAAAACCAAAAAAATTAAAATAATGTTAGCTTTGGAATGATGCTGCATCAACCAGAAAAACGTCCTGGTAGAGCAGGCGAAGGCCAAGTGACGCGTCACAAAGGTAACTTCTCAGGTAATCCTGCACAGCTCGGTTGCTGTGAATCGCTCTGTACCGTTACAACTACCTCTGCTTGGTACACAACATCATCGTTGGCTAGCTGAGATGAAGCAGTGTCGGTGCACACGTATCTCCGTTGCCACTGCATCGCCGCTTTGTAGTACTATGCTGCCATTCAGCAAATGCACACATGCGGTTATTTGCAGTAGCTGTTAGATAACACCCTCATGGGCTTAACGATATTTTCAGATTTAGAACCATTCATATAAGATGTGGAGAAGCATACCGAGTTTTAAGAAAAATGCCTTGGAAGAATTCCACAAACGTATAAAAAAACAAAACTCGTAGATTTACATTTGCAGACAGTTTTGCAAAGGATCAGATGAATAAGGAAAAAAAAACCTTTTGGGTAAATCCATGAGCGTTTTACGTTGTTGAAGTTTATGAATGCATAATACTTACACAAGAACATGTGATTGAAATATAACCAAAACTAAAACAGAACGAATAAACATCGTTACCGTATTTAATCGTTTGCACTTTCCTAATAAATATCACAACACAAGATTTTTGAATATTTTTTTTACAATTATAAAATGTTAACATGGTTAAAATTACCTGTTTTGTCCGATGGAGTTTGTAACTTAAAAAAAACAACTCTATTTGGTTTTTACTGTTGAAATAGGCCTTTCGGTCATTATATTTTAATAATAAAATAAAAATAAAAACTTTTCTTTTTTAGTGGTGATGGAATAAGTAAAAGGCAACTGTCGTTACACAACCAACATCAGCCTGCATGTTTTTTTTTTCATTTAGCTGTATTGAAGAGCCTTACTGATTATTTATTACAACCATTACATACTTGCTGTATCTCTGAGTTTTTTCAGTAAAAGCATGCATTAAACGTCATCAATATCTATAATAATATCGTGCACATGGTACGCAAAAATCAGTCGTTTGATTAGATACTGCTTACCGATCTCTTTTTGGGAATAGTTCAGTCTATGCGGTATTTGTGCGCAGCATTTGAACAGATGTGTAAAAAACTAGCAACCACTTTGCAGTTAAATTCATATGACAAAAATTTAGACTGCGTTAAATTAACGTCATAACCAAAAATTATATTTTCCAAAACCAGTGCTGTATACTAGACGAACATTTATAAATAGTGTTGCATGTGTCGGCAGCGAATCGACACGCAACTCCGAATCAATCTTTGACTATTCATTCGGCATAGTTATATTCGCTCCAATTACCTATATTTTTATTGCAATTCTAGTAATCTGTAACACCACTTGTTATCTATGAATACTGGGTTCAGATAGCTATTAAAAAATTTTTGTGCATGGGAGAAGTCGTAAATTACATCTACATACTCGTACGTTTAGAATATTCAAAATGTATTTTTGGTTGGAAAAAATTTGCTATGCTTTGAACTTTTGGGATTGTCTTTTAGGAAGGAAAATGATATGTGAAATGCAAAGAAAAAAAAATGCAAAATTAAAACGCAAAAATGTTTATCATACCAACAAAAAAAAAATTATATTTTATATAGTGCAATTCCTCTCGACGGAATTTATGTATAGAGACATTATCTAGAAGGGCTGGGTAGAGTTGACTTCATTACATTTCCGAGAACTGCTAGGCTCCTTGCCAAGCCAGGGCTTACAGGAAACTATCCTTCCCCCACACCAACACCCAACCAACAAAACCCTCGGAATACCGAAACTGGTTCTCGCTGTTGGCTCCCTGTGCACTCTCGGCCACCCCCTCCTCCTACAGCAAGGGAATGCTTACACGCGAGGCCTTCACCGAGTTCGGACAGTGGCCACAGAGTGAGGAGGGCACCACTTTCCTCTAACGGTTTGCTAAAAACCTGTTATTTGGTTAAATTTCCACCAGCTAACTAGATACTAAAGTCACTAATTGAATCTATGTGTTTTCCCTCGTGATTCGCCGTCTTAAGTTTCTTTGTGCTCCCTTGCGTTTGTTTGCAGTAGTAATTTCAAATACGCGTCGAGATTTCAAGTTTCGAGAGGTACAGAAATAAATGGTTTTCGGTGGATTACAAACTAAAAACAAAAAAATAAGGCACTTTAAAGCATATAATACAATCAAGTTAGTTTAAAAAAGGGATGTTTCACACGTTAAATTAACCTCAAGTCATAGAGCAACTGAAAATAAATGGACAATAAAAACTTAATTATTCCCTAACAGCGTATTTAAAAAAACAAATAACTGAACTTGTAAGTACATAGTTTTTATCTTATAGTGTACTTAAGAAATATCGAGAACGAAAATACACAATAATGAGCAAATTTATTAACGAAACTACCCCCTTAAGAAGTGATATCTTCGTTCCTTTTCCATGAAGACTGCAATTAGCTGTGTTGTGGAAATAATCCCCACTCCGTTCATTAGTACCACTCAATTTTTATAATATACTAAAATAAGGAAAATTAATTAGTTGCTATTTTCACAACTTCAAACATATTAAACTCTACAATGAAAACAAAACTGTTTTGTAAATTACAAGAAATAATTATATGTTAGGTCAGGGGCGTATCAAGAAATTATTTCGTCTCTGGAAAAAAGGGGGGAGGGAGTATGAGAATGAATATCGTCACTTGTAGTTCAGCATATAAATAAATATATGTATATATATTTAAATAAGTAAATAAATATATATATATATATATATATATATATATATATATATACACATCGGCACCAAATGGAAGTATCAGGGTATACAATTGCTTGTATAGATACAGTAGGTGGACCATCTGGTGCCGGTGTTGGCGTTTGTGCACTTAACAGTCTCAGTATGAAATGTAATGAAATTTTACCTAAATCATTATGTCACTAACAATTGTGGGCAAACGTAAAATACAAGCGAACGAAAATAGTCGTAGGAATGGTGTAGTAACCACCAGATATAATGGGTAAATAAATTGGGGTGTTTTTAATATGCTTAGAAATATACTGATACACGAAATTGTCTAAAGATTTTAACATAAATTTATCAAATAAAACAGTAATAGACGTAAATTGTAATTACGAGATTATGTTAGTGCAAGGCCCTGGACAACTTGCCCAATTAGAATAACACAGGACTTAAATTTAATTTTTGTTGATCTGCGAGTCGTACAATTCGTTATAAAATATCCCCCCCCCCCTAACCACTTCAAAACATCCACAGAGTTTACCCTTTTGAAAATAAGTCCCGTGCAACTGCCTTAGATTTTCGTTGTTTTTGCGAAACCAATTACAAGTTTTTGTGGCTCATGAATTTTTTTTTCCATTCATATGCTTGGAACCTTTTTCTCGATGACAACATGATGTGCAGATTAGGTCATTTCTTAATTATGATCAAAATTATTTCTCTAATTACTGCATAGACATCTTTAGTATTCGGATTTTGTTGTGTTTCAATTCAATATTTTATCATTCTTGGCTTGGGTGTTTTAAATGCATATTATTCATCAAACCGTATTGAATAAAATAAAGGTTAAAACCAAACGTATATTTATGTTTTGTTTCTCGGGAAACAATTGGCCTATTCCAACAAAAAATGCAAGCAAGTAGTATTACGGAATGTTATGTTAACTGATACGTTTTAGGCATGCTATGCTGGACACTTGTTTTCAAAATGGCGGCCATATAGTTTTGCATGTTAGATCTTCGAAATCATGTAAATGATTCCAATTAAACTTTGTATGATGGCTATGTATGTTACAACAATCAAAAGTATAGACATAACATTAATTTTGTCAGCCATTTTGCAAAATAGAATTACTTGACAAATTATAATTATGTGATCTCCGAAAAAAGAACCGATTTCTACAAAGTTTGGCTAGCAATTAGCCCTATGGCATTCTATGTAAAATAAAAAATTTGGAGTGTGTCAGACACACATATTTTCAAAATGTCAGCCATATTAACATTTTAGCTCCAGATTTTTATCTACGAAACTGCAAAACAAATTTCAACTTAACTTTGCGTGCTGACAGCATCAGTTATATCCATCAAAATTATCTATGCAAAGGCTCATTTGACAGCCATTTTGTAAGATAGTCACACATAAAGTAATATAGTTTTTTTACCATATCTCGGGAAACAATAAACCCATTTCTTTCAAATTTGGCGAGGAAGTTGTACTGTGGTAGGCCATATTAATTTATATGTTTTAAGTATGTAAGTGTCTCATTTTGTGAATGGAGCATATACAAACATTTTTGCTTGTTGTGCTATATCCAAGAATCTATAAAAATATATTAATTAACTTTATATATTATATATATGACAATAATCGAATCTGCTGATATATAAACTTTTTGCCCTCCACTTAAGATTGTCACATGATTAATGGAAGTTTTATGCCATATCTGGAGGAGCAATCAACCTTTCTGCATACAGACGTCCTCCTTTGCCAGATTTTTTTGTGAAGCAGGAACAGGTGAGTAAACTGAAAATTTTGTCATATTTGTGGATTAATTCGACAGATTTCCACAAGACTTTGCACACCTTTAGAAGGTTAATTAAAGTTACATGATTTAAATGGGGTCAGACAATTATTTAAAAAACGGTGGCCATATAAATATTTTCTTATATAAGGCATATCTTTTCAACAATTTAATAATTACAATGAAACTTTATATACTGACATGATCTATTACACCCATCGTGTGCAGTTCCTCTTTGTAAGCCATTTTGAAAGATAGTCCTATTTAAGAAAATAAAGTTTTTATGCGATATCTTGGAGACCAAACAACAGATGTACATAAATTTTTTACACAAGTAGCTTTATGGCGGGCTATGTAAACTTGTGTTTTTTAGTGGCTCAGGCACTTATATTCAAAATGATGGTCTAGTAAATATTTTAGTTTAGTGAACCCTATCATTCGAAACATAGTACTAATTAAATCCGAAGTTGATGCTCTGAATCTTACCTCCGTGATGCAGTTGATTGTAAGTTAGCTTAATTTTACGAGTTTTTCTGAATTCGAATCCCGGGTAAGTCACTCGTGTGTTTTAACTGTCTTTGTACTGTTTCGCATTTTTCTGGTTTCATCTCTAATGATATTGCATTCGATGAGACGTCAACGACTACCTACCATCTAAGCTTTCAAGAACTTCAAAGGAATTTATTTGCTCCCATGTAAAGGGAAGTAGGTCATAAGTTATCAACAACTTCTTATATAATCTTATATTCACTGAAAACTTTTTATATAATCTTATATTCACTGTCAAATATTAATAACTGTCTTTATTTTTATTTAATGATAATGAGATTTGGTAATTATAAGTTAAATTTTTTGATTCTAACAAATGTTGGCGGAAAATACGATGATCTTATTTTTAAATAAAAACACATATGGTTAATTTTAACTTTTTGTTTATGAGGTTTTGATATTTTATAACAAATATTACGACCTTGACATTTATAGATGATTTTGAAAGCGTATTTAGGTTCTTGATTGTTAGACAAAAATATCAATATTGCCGCTCTTCCATTTTATATATTACTCATGGAAACCGTAACTAGTGTTTGTCATTCGGTTGTACAGCGTTGCAGACGATGTTTTGCTGCTGATAGAGGGCATTTTGTACATTTGTAGCCTAACTGTTATATACATTCGCACACACAAGACGTTGTTCTTATAGCATCAAATACAAGCAGTTATATTGATTATCTTCCATAGTTTCTCTGTCATTCCCGTTCAAAGAGGGTAAACATTAATTTGTGACATCTGATATACACTGGAGGGGATATACACCCCATGTTTAAATTACCTTTTTTTTAATACAGCCATGTGTACGTTATAAGAGTAAAATGCAGTGGGATTGATTTAATGTTTTCCAGGCGCCCAGACCGTCAGCAAGGTAATCTCAGCATTTTTGCCAAAGATAACTTTTCTACAGTTGGACTCCGCCTGAGCGTCTCTGAGGTAGGCGATTGTGTAGCACTTGTTATTGCACACATAATTGGTCTCTTAAGCCTCGTCTACATTAGAAAAATGTTGCGCTGTATTTTGTATTCGGCGAAAATTTATGCAAGCGATGACAAAGTTTCGTAGGTGTGGACATAAACACAGATGTGACAAAAGTCATGGGATAGCAATATGCAAATATACAGATGACAATTGTAACGTGTACAAAGTGTTTAAATGGGCAGTGCAATGGTTGGGCTTTCATTTGTAGTCAAGTGATTCACGTGAAAAGGTTTCTGACGTGATTATGGCCGCACGACGGGAATTAACAGACTTTGAACGCGGAATGGTAGTTGGAGCTAGACGCATGATACATTCCATTTCGGAAATGGTTAGGGAATTCAACATTCCGAGATCCACAGTGTCAAGAGTGTGCCGAGAATACCTAATTTCAGGCATAACCTCCCACCATGGACAACGCAGTGGCCGACCGCCTGCACTTAATGACCGAGACCAACGACGTTTGGGCAGAATGGTCAGTGTTAACAGACAAGCAACACTGGGTGAAATAACCGCAGGAATCAATGTAGGACGTACGACGGACGTGTCCGTTAGGATAGTGCGGCGAACTTTGGCTGTACTGGGCTATGCCAGCAGAAGACCGACTCGAGTGCCTTTACTAAGATCACGATATCGCCTGCAGCGCCTCTCCTGGGCTCGTGACCATATTGGTTGAACCCTAGACGACTGGAAAACCGTGACTTGATCAGATGAGGCCCAATTTCAGTTGGTAAGAGCTGATGGTAGGGTTCGAGTGTGGCGCAGACCCCACGAATCCATTGACCCAAGTTGTCAACAATGAATTGTGCAAGCTGGTGGTGGCTTTTTTTACATGGAAGGGACTGGGTCATCTGGTCCAACTGAACCGATCATTGACTGGAAAGTGTTATGTTCAGCTACTTGGAGACCACTTGCAGTCATTCACAGACTTCATGTACCCAAACAACGACGGAATTTTTATGAATGACAAAGCGCAGTGTCACCGGGCCACAACTGTTCGCGATTGATTTGAAGAACATTCTGGACAATTCCCGCGAATTATTTGGCTGCAGAGATTGCACGACATGAATCCCATCAAACATTTATGGGACATAATTGAGAAGTCAGTTCGTGCACAAACTCCTGCACCGGCAACACTTTCGCAATTATGGACGTCTATAGAAGCAGCATGGCTCAATATTTCTGCCGGGGACTTCCAACGACTTGTTGAGTCCATGCCACGTCGAGTTGCTACACTTCGCCGGGCAAAAGGAGGCCCGACACGATATTATGAGGTATCCCATGACTTTTGTCGCATCAGTGTACGTCGCACACGAACGCACGCAAGAATTTTTGCCAGTTCAACGCACGTGTCACATCAGATGTCGGTTTTGGGAAAGACAACGCAGGAATTTGCGCTGTACTGTAGCCGAAAGTGAACGCTTATGATATCGAAACAAAAATGCATATTTTTTGCTCCGGTGACTGGATTCATTTTATTGCTACCGCCATTTTTAATAAGGGAATATCTTAATTAACCATGGAGACTACATATGCTGCTTTCATTATTATGTACATATAGAAAAAAAATAGAATACGCGCTAAAACAAGGTGTTTTTTGTGCCCTATGTATGAGAACAGAAATATAAGTGATATTAGTTAACGAATAAATACATTATCGGTGATGAAAACACATCAAATGTTTTTAATTTATTACAATTAAATATGTATTATTAGATGCATCATCCGTGAATTAAAAATATTATCAAATTTTTAACAAGCATATATATATATATATATATTGCAAAGTACTGTAAATTTAAAGAACATGCGCCAAAAAATGCATTCAGTATTACATAATTATATCGTTTAGTTATTTTACATTCACTTTCAGTTAGGTAGTTCGTAAATAATGAGGGTGGGGTCAATCATTTCGTAGGCAACCTCTGTCTGACACTTCTGTTAGGAGAAATATTCTCGAAAAAAGTATTGCGTGGATATAATTGAAGAATGCACTAACTTTTGGAAAAAAAAGACGCCGAGGACACGTTGGGATAGAAAATTATAGTGGGCACTGCATAGGCCTTCAGGTAAGAATTTAAAAAGAATATCGTTAGCTAAGCATGTACACTGCTTTGCTCGTGCCTTAAATCTAGTAATTACTTACTCTGCACCAAACATTTCCGAAACAAAAAAAAAAAAAATTTCGACTACGTTCACTATCTGTCCGTATGTATTTATTGAATTTGACGATGGGTCTTTTTAAAATGAAAATCCAATACTTCGGTTAGGTGGCCGGGAAGAAATTAAGCACTCGGTGCCCTTCGTAGTGCTTATTTTGACGTTCTTCATTTATATATGTACCTACATTTCAATAGTAAAAATTCGAAAGACGAGATCTTAGAAAGGGCATCAATTCCTTGCAGTTATTTAATTTCATTGTAAACATAAGATCTGAATTCTATTGTTAATTTTATAAAAATAATTGTACAAACAGTCGAAAAATATGTAGAACTTGCGTTCAAAGTGTTGTTTTCCCTTGGTGATAAGTTAACAAAACTAAGAGAAGAACGGCCCAAAGAAAAACTTTGGTTGCCATGCTATGTGATAAATGGAGTTTTCGTCTCATTTTCGTGAGCAGTAATTAAAACGAAAGAGGAACATTTTTTATAACTTCTAGAAGAACACATTTTTTTTAGAGACTGAAAAAATATTTCATGTAGAATTGTTTAACCACAGCTTGGAAATAAGTAAAATATGTGCACATTTCCAAAATTTGAAACCTTTGTTTGTAGTCTCTTGAAATCCTGAATAAATCCTGAAATCTAGCAAACGCTTAAATGAAAACTACCCACCTGAATTAACTCCTTATTTAGGTAAATAGTACAGAATATTCAACATATGTATTGCAAGGTCACGCTAGACTGCTTAATATTAGAGAGCTCACGGTTACTTTACTTATCCGCACGCAAGATGCTGCCAGCTAACCTGATGTAAGTGCGTGCCGTATTTTCCTTATGATGCTAGTAACTACTACATGAGCTGCGAGGTCATTCTGCAAACCTAACATCACAAACAACAATCTCAGGAGAAACATGTCAAAAAAACTGCCTGAACCGATTCTTACAGTTACGTACGAATGATGATCGATTAGCGAACCGGCCCGGCTTTGCCCGGTAATATTTTTATTTTTACAGCGATACTTTGAAAGACAAAAATGTTTACTGTGTGTCATACTAATAAGATAAACATATGCTATTGCGGACATTTCTGTAGACCTTTTTGAAAGCTAAAATTCTGTAGCACATTAGTTTGATGTATCTCTTATGGTTTAGTCAGCGCAAGGCATGTAAGCGCCCTAAAAGCGACTTTTTACGACCGGATTACAAACGGTTCAACATTTATCTACTATCCTTACACTAAATATAAATGTATTATACCCCATAACCTTTCTCAAGAAAGTCTCTAAATGATGTTGAAAACCGCATCAAAATCTATATAGTAGTTCAGAAGTACTAAGTGAATACACAGACAGACGCGGATAAGCGACTTTGTTTTATACTATTGTATTTAGAGATTTATTATTAATTACAATTTTCTAGCAACAAAACAGTATTTATTCTTATTCTATATAATACAGTATTTATAAATATCAGCAAAAGTCAATTTTATACATTATAGTAGGTATATAATAAAACAGAAATATAATTAACCTTATTTGAACAAAAACAGTAAATTTACAAATAACCATAAAATTGTTACTGGTTTATGATAATCGCAGTGAGTAGGTTTGGTCTTCAGCCTGGGTCAAAATTGCTCCTGGGTGCTTATAACCTAGATAAGCCACTGCGAAGCTCAGACATCAACTTTAAATAATTATATTAAAGTAACAAAAAACAAAATAATAAATATGATTTTTTAAATACTTTTGTATAAAAATTTTACTCGCTTGGGGTCTGAATAACACGAAGCATTGTCAGTATGGGAGACATTATGTCGAGGGTCTTAGGACCTGAATTTCAGGAAGCGGAGTGCGTGTGAAAGCACTTGACCGTGATGTATGTGGGATCTGAAATGCACGAGATGGAGTATTCGAATTGTTGGAAGGATTTCAGTACGAGAACTTTTCAGCTTCGAATATTAGAGCATTAATTTTGTGTATCGAAATTGGTTTGTTCTAGAATAAAATGGATTAAGCTTACTAATATGATTTTCATAGATGTTAAGCAGATCAGTTTTTAGAGATTGTTGCAAATATCGATAGCTTTTTTCACTCGGGAATTTTCCTTTCATCCTCGTTGATTGGTTTCATAGTCATTTTCCTGCTTTTCATTGTAATATTTGTGCTAAGGTTTGACAATACTTGCGTGTCGTTCCAGCCTGAATTTTGTCATAATCGTTTTTATATGCAAAACTGCTCGCAGGATCTAGGATATTGTCCTAAACTAAAGCTTGTTAAATAATATTTTTGTAAATTATTAAAATTATTAAATGCTACTAGCATTAGTTAAATTTGTTAATGACATTTTGAAACAAATGGTTAGAGTTACTTCAATCATATATATATATATATATATAATTCTAATGATTACTTGTATATATAGTTGAAATAACTATGATAAACAAACAAATACCTTAACTATTAAAAACAAAAAATTTAATTTCAGATGTCGATGACTCGTGATTGGTTGAAAGATTTTCAATATTGTGAGACACTTTGCTACTTTACACTGTGTTGGTCCTATGGACGATAAGCTTGTTACACTTCAAGCACCATTATCAATCAGTAGATGAGACATTTCATTTTTTAAGCTTAGTACTGATAGCAGTCGTTGACGCGAAATACGATGTTGTGTTTGTAAGCAGTAGATTCTAAGGCCGAATTACTGAAATTCTTAATTTATTAACTGTAAAATTTATTAAATAATTACAATTACATACAAATACACATGTATTTACCGCGAGAATGGGAATAGAAGACTACGCGGGTAAATCACCCATAATTTTATAGTGGTCAATTGGGTAAGCCATGTGAACTACCGATTATGAGTCGGAGGTCATACATTATTACAAAATATGCATAATTTACCGGTAATATTTTCAAATCTATATGTCTCTGTCAAGACTTACTGGAAGCATTTTTTCCATTCACTGGGGAAAATATTGAAACCATAAAATTTAAAATGCAACGACTTCGACGTTAGTCCCAAAAATAATACGCTAGAAAACGTTAACTAATTCATTACCTTGCTAAAGTGAATATTTTTATAATTACAACGATTAAATACACTGATTCCAGTGGCATAAATAAGTCCGCAGGATATTACCGACGTACGTTTGTGTGCCGTATATCTCGGCAGCTTTACCTGTAACTGTATCCGTCAACCTGTAACAACGCAGTTTATTAAAGGAAATTCTTACATTTAACTTAAAAAAACTTTATATAACAAACGTAAATATGTTACATGGAAAGTCTAACTATAAAAAAAATAATGTGTTAGGGCATATTCCACTTTTCCTTAACTTATTTCAAAATATATATAACTTGAAAATAATTAAATTTTGTAGAGCCAATATATTTTGGTCCCATGTCTAGCAAGACAATGTTAGAAAAATTTGTTCTGATCCATTAAACATTAAACTTTTCTGACACATAATTATAAGACCAAAAATAAAAACTGATGAACTAGAATGTATAGTAATAATAAATCATCCTTATGAAGCACATATATATTGTATGCATGAATTACACTGACCGAACATAAAAATGAATTGTTAGAATTTAAATTTTTAAAAAGTAGCTATGCGAGTACTAGGAATTAACAATGAAGTAAAATGGTTTAATACAGTTACGAGAATGGTCCTAGCAGGTGTTCACATTCCAATCTGAAACACATTTTACCTGTTACGGGGGCTTATTCTAAGTTTCGTCGGGAACTGTCTACGTCACCACGAACCCACTCTCTCTCATCCCACGAAAACAAAGTCGTCATGAAATTGGTATTCAGAGTACGGAGTCTTTTCAAAGGCAAGCACATTCGGGTATCTTCGGCTTTGACGACTATTTCCACCTACTCTACCCAAGCCTTGTTGTTTGCTTGCATGTTCGGCAACCTACGAGAAACATGTAGCTAAGAATATTTGTATCGGAATTGCCGGAATGTGTAGAACAATTGTATTTAGAACCAAATTGAAAATAATAATAATAATATTTACTGTTTGCCGTAAACTATAAATGCTTGAAAAGTTTGTTATATACGAGCTACAAATCATATGCAGTTGTCTTAAATTTGAAGGGGAATATGAGCAATCATCGTTGGTGACAACGCCATTCCGCAACTATTTTTTGGGCGGGAGTATCGTACATTTTTCTCTTCTCGACATAGCAGTGCGTTTGTTTCGCGGTTGTTACATAGTTATCCGTCTAGTTAACTAGAAGAATGGCTCGCCAAGGACGGATTTCGGATCGCCAGCAGTCAATCATTTTGGATTTCATGGAGAGCCACCCAGACCTACGGCGAGGAAAATTTACCCCGTAATTTACAGTGACCCTGAAAAGTCAATACTGGGTGCAGTTGACCAATATGCTGAACGCCGATGGTCTTGGGCCAAATAAGACCGAGGAGAAGTGGATGAGGGTATGTCAGTGTTATGCATTAAGGTCGTAATATCCAATATCATTTGTTTGATGCCAGTTTATACTAACAGTGGTACAATTTATGTAAGGTGTGAACATAACTATTAAAACATGTAGGTTAAGAGATTTAATAAGTGATGTTTCCCATCGCCTTAATGTCTTAGTACCAAGTTACCTAACGTGTATTGTAGTTTACCGACTTTCCATTAGAAAAATTGCTTCCCGAAGTTGCTTATACATTTCCTAAAGGCGCGATTTCCAGTAAAATCTTTACCTTTAAAGAAATTTATGTTGGGAAGGGTTCTGATAATGAAGCAAATTGTTGAATAGCAATATCAAAACTAAAAAAAAAAACAATAAAGGAACAAGCTTGAAAAATCTAGGTGTAATTTGTAATTGCTTAGAATATCATATGTAGGCCTAAGAAAAACTGTCAAGCAACAGTTGTAAATAAAAAAAAAGGATATCAATAAATCTTGCATAAAAGGCTAAAACAGGAAATGGTAGGCCTATTTTACACTACAATGTAATATTATTCAGGAGAGTATTTGTAATTTACAGTAGCATAGGATGTAACCTGAGAGTGTATTTGCTATTTAAAGTATCTGAAACAAACTTACTAAGGTTACTCAAGTATTTAATACTATAATTTTTAATGTTTTAACTGCTGTTTCATCATTAAACTAACTACAAAGTGCTGGAAATGTTTGCACTACAATTTCCTTGCAGATATTCAAACAAGGTCAACAAGGAAGTCATCACAATAAATGTGTACTAATAACAAAATATATACGTATAACTTTTGATGATGAAGATATTTTTTACCAAACGTATCATCTCAGGAAATAAAAATAAATTTTGCAAGTTCCGAAATGTGATTAAGCAAATCCTACCACCTAAAAGGTATGAAACATTAATTGGCCAGCTGACCTCATAGGAACAAAAAAACAGTAGAAAAATGATAAAGTTAAAATTCTAAACACATTTTTATTATTGTTAAAACTATGTGATCTGTAGATCGATAAATAATTGAAACAAATAACTATTTAAGTAAGAAATAATTCACACTAATAAGAGCTATAACCAACTAGTTAATAAATATGTATAGTTAACATAAAGATATAAAATAGTACCAAAGTATCACATCATAAGCAGCTCTGTAGTCGTGTGAGTAGCACTAACGGATATCTGCAGGCTCAAACAACGCTGTTTGCTTTTTAAACTCATAAATTGTTTGTAACTGGGAAAAAAGTATTTCAGACATGTGAAATAAAAAATACAATGCTGCAAAAACCAGCTAATCACAGTAACCTAATTTTTTATTCTCTTGTTCTTATAGACATGGTTTGACTGTAAAAGTGCCACGAAAGCAAAGGCTGACAGAATTCTATGCCTACTGAATGCGACAGGTGGAGGACCTGTTAAATAAATTCTCACTGTCGTGGAAGACAGGTTGATTGCCCTTATTTCTTGGCATGCTGCCACTGGTTTCGAAGGACTGCGTGAGGGAGGTTTCGAGCTGCAGATTGTGCTCACACCAGCATCCACCCCAGTGGCAGCATCCTTGACTGCAGCAACACCATCAACATGTACCTCGGAGACCACACCCACCACAACTCCACCCAACACAACAACCACAACAGCACCTCAGGAAACATTAACGTCTATGTATCCAGAATTTTTTGTAACCAATTTTCTACAGGAACCTCTAAATATAAGTAATAGTTCCCAGGCACAATACATAACCATCAGCACTGCCATCACCGTAGCCAGCCCACAAGAAACCACCACTCCTACCAGTCAGTCACGAAAGAGGCGCAGAACACATGCAACCGCTTCCATCTTTGAAGCATCATCAGCTGCGTACCAAATACTGGAGGAGGCGAATTGTGCAGCTCGCCAAAGTATTGCTCTGGGAATGAATAGACTTGCTGATGCATCAGAGCAGCAAGCCCAGGGATTGCATGCAGTGGCAAACGGATTGAATGCCTTAGCTGCAGCAATCAGCAATACGTCACGGAGGGATTTGTAATCAGTTTATATATTTTAAGGGTGTTCATGGTAAAGTAAGCCCTCCTGAAATTTCTACTTTAAGCTTGATTCAGTTATATTCATCTGCCAAATTTATAAACATTACCAAACGACTTTCATGTGGTATTAACATGACTTCATTATTCAGTAGTCTACTGCATATACTCGTAAGATGAACAAAAAGTAATAACGATTGTCGTACATGTCAATTTAGTTTGTGAATACTGATTAATGTTAACGTTTTTCTTTGCTATTCAAATATGAATGCTCATGTGCTCTGCTCTACTTTCCTGAGGTCATAAGAAATGTATAATTTTATTTATGCTGTCTATTTAAAGTTTCAGATGGTTTTAATATGATTCGAAACATGCCCAGACATCATTTAAACTTTTTCCAACTGTGTCATGGGAACAGCACATTTTTAGATAATAGTGTTTCATCCTTCATACAGGCAGACAATTCGTTTTCAACCGTCATTAAAAGACATAAGAAATTGTTTTTAAAACTATTATGACTACATCACAGAAGACGTCACACTTCTTTGAGTACTTACTTGTGAGGTTATTTTATTTCAGTATAATGTTGCACAATCTTATGTTCCTACCGTATTCATTGCAGTTGTAAAAGCATTTGCGCCCAAACCTAAATTCTTACTGAAACAGTATATGTCTTAAAGTGCAAACACCTCACAAATTATCAACCAGTTACGCTGGATTCAGAATAGCGCAAAAGGGGCGATGCAACAGACTGGCAGCCATACAGAAGTCAGTTCAGTTTGTTGCAGAAACAACATAAATGGCCAATGCTAGAGAATTTCAGCTCAGAAAATATTCATATTTGATTTGCATCACGTACGCAACAAACTGGAAAATAGATCAGAAGTTCGGACTTTTAATATCTGGTATGCTGAGCAGTTAGCAGCAAATTTTTTACATTTTTAAAAACGTATGAAATTCTATAGGCGTTGTGACAATAATTGCACAAAAAAGTTTTCACTGAAGAAAATGTAAATATTGAAGTGTAGGGACGTCCTGAATAAATACTTGTTGGGCAACCACAAATACCACTACTGGTAAAAATTTGGTTGGCATATATCAGTGGTACAAATACTGAATATTTACAGCCTAGAGACTGTTTTTTGCACTTGCCGGAAATGTGTATTCACAATAATGCGAACTTTATGCTGTCACACCTGTGTTGTGCCCTTCAAGCATTACATGTGCACTCCTATATGTACAGGCAAATGGTGATGTTTCTTTTCTGTTATTAATGACAGAAACAATTGTCATAAAACTCGGTGTCTGAGCCAAATAGTTCCAAATGTGTACAGCATATTCCCACCATAATGTTCATCACTTAATGCAAGGGGTTTTCACATCTCTTAACACATCACTTTTGACTTATACAATTTGAATGCCATCACTAACACGAGCGATATCTCAGCCGAATACTAACAATTAAAAACCTGTATTTACACTGTGAATGTAGTACCTGATTTCTCCCGAAAATATTAAGTTAAAGGCTTGTGGGAGTTAATAACTCACTGTTTATAACTACTTGTATGAACTGAAAAGTTCACCCAGATATTTGATAACTGTATTAACATTTAAATTAAACAATAATTGTTGTATGTGGAGTATAAAACATATTTGTAACCTCCCTCCCTTACCCATACTAATGATATGTACAAAGTTATTGTTAAACCGGTTTGTGGACAGTCACATAAAAATGCGCATTAATTGAGGTCCTCAGAAGTGCAACACAGTATGTATAAATCTCTGTAAAATATTGTTAATCCCTTCAAAGTTTAGCAACAGACGATTTCCAGGTTGGCATATCTTCCCAGGCGTGTATAAAAACCCCTTTCCAAGAATAGGAGGGGGTCAGTAATATCGGGTACGTCAGGCAGTCATATCGGGGCAGTTGTTAGTTCATCTTCACCGCCGAGAGACGTCAGTTCGAGCAGAGAGTAAGTCAGTACAACAGTTACTAAGGCCGGGATATCGGAACCCGGCCACGTCCGTCAGCCACATCATTAAGAGGGGTCAGTCGATTACTACCGCCCGGGTCAGTAAGTTGCTTATCACCACGTTGGACAGTCAGTTAGTTCAGATCGACCGCCGAGAGACGTCAGTTCGAGCAGAGAGAAGTCAGCCGCGCCATTTTGGCCGGGGGGAAATCGAACCCCCGGCCACACGTCGTTAGAACAGCACCACCAAGGCCAACCACACCGCCGGAGCTTGCCCACCATAGCTGACAGCACTCACCACTGAGTTAAGTATGACAATCACCGTCACAGAAGCCCCACTCAACCAAGAATCCGCCCAGTTAATCCGAGTAACCAAACTAGCACAGTACCGCACCACGAAAGTTTTGATGTTGTGTATTTGTGAATATAGACATGAGACAATATATTCGTACTTCAAAATACCACAGTCATAGTCTACCTCATTACCAAACCTGCAACCTCCACGCACCTTATAGTCGGTGCCTGGGGGACATTAACTCTGACCATATAAGCTGCCATGTCTTCCACAGTGGCGGTACATGAGTCGTCGTTAATACTCATGCTTAAGTGTGATTCTTAATTCATAGTGATAGATTGAGTATTGCTGATTTTAATAGCTGGATGCAATACTTCAAATAAGTTGTACTTATTATCATTTCATAGTAAGTAAATAACTTTTGCTTATATCTGGAATATGAATAATCACACTAGCATGACTTATTCACATATGATAGTAGTTCAGTTCTGATTCGTTGTGAACATAAAAACTGAATATTTATATTACGACTTTGTTGTTCACAACATATTTTCATTCCAAATGTTTTTTCTTTCAAAAATTTACAGAAACACAAATTTAATGTAGATAATTACATGGGACAAATGGCAGAATTGTAATTCTTCATGATTTGATATGAAAACATAACCTCTCGTCATAACCTTTGTGTATCACTTACTAATACAATTTTGCACAATTTGCATATGAAGTACCTTACTGTTCTTATTTGTAGTAAAGTCGCAGGTTCAGTGGTTTAACAAACAAATAGCATCATAATCTTAGACAAATATGTCTCACATCCAGATTCAACAAGAAAACAGCCTTTTTTATTAAATAAAAACAATCACATATTAAAACGGTTCCCGAAAACTAACAGACTAAACTGTTATAATGGTGAAATATTCAATACTCAGAAGTGGACTTATTGTTATAACTTATGAATTATTAAACATTGTTTCTTTAATGCTGACAAAAGGTCAATCAGGATATCACAAGATAAATTTCCGTACACAAAATAGGGTCACCGTATAATTTCTATTACAGGAACGTGCTCAAACTAGCAGGTTATAATTGAATACGTTTGTAATACGAGTACTGAAACAGAGGTTATGTTGGCAGGATGCTAGTATGAGATGCCAGCAACCATTTTCACGATTGATAACGTTCGCGGAATGATGATTGTTAACGCTGATTCATACAGTGTAAAGTAAAACAAGGCTATGAGAAATAATTGGTGGCCCGTACTGCAACTGCCTTTCAAAACACTAATCATTAAATGTTTAGGTAAAGTTTACAGGTAGACCACTAGGCTACCAAAAATACGTAAAAAAACTAATTTAAGTACTGTAGTACTTGAATTTATGTCCTACATAATTGTTATCATTAAATGTGCACATTGCATTTTACTGTTTTACAAATAGTGTAGGAATATGACATGTTGCACGTATTAGTGGTATTTATATTCAAACACAAGGATCGCAGTTGTATGATGCAGATAAACTATTCGCAGTCCAAAACCAGTAATGTTTTAGCCTTGTAATAACTGTAACATTTTGTTTTATATTGCAGAAAATAAAGGAGCACAATGCATGTCGCTAGTTACATTTAATAAAATGACTTCCGTGTAAATAGCAAAATTATTGATCTGAAATAAATACGTTGCTGTTATAATAAGTCTTCGACTCTTCACTGGCCATCTCTCTTTGACATAATCTTGCTTTATTAGCTGGGACATGAAACCGAAAGTTTCCAGTGGTCATGAACTGAACATGCACTAAAATTTTCATCAATTACCACAATTGTAGGTAAATGCCCTACAAAAGTACACTTTAAAGAAACCTTTTCATATAACTGAAAGTGGTGTATAATGCTTAAGCTACCTTTTCTTTTGTATTTGTAAACAATTGTGTTTTGTATGTGTGCTCTATATTTATATATTTCACGTATGCTACTTGTGTTGAGTAGATACATATGTACAGGATATTGTACATATATGTACACCCAGAGAAAGTGCAAATAAAATGTGCAGAGCATTTTTACAGCAGCATGATGTTTGTTATAACAATTTTCTNGGGCTGAGTGTTGGTTTGCTTCCTTATAAAAAAAAACGCCTTTGGAAACATTGTATTTGTTGGCTTAAGAAGTGTAAACTGAGATCACCCAGTGTTCCATGTTTAGTCAGAAATTGCAAACACCCCTTGAGCTATTGGGACTGCAAACTTCCTTTGTTTTGGGTAATGGCTGACCTTTACAATTGCATGCTTCATTATCAATGCTGTAATATATGTAGAAAAGTACTACCCGCATTTATATTTCTCTGTACATTCTTAGTAGACTACTTAATTAATACATGTAGCGATATAAATCGAATTACTTGCTGATTGTCAGCATGAGGTGCTGGTAGGGTACATAAAATTGCCAGTTCCAAACGTCTGTATTTTTGTTTTCTCTCTCAGAGATGGAGTTGTCTGTATATAGTTTTCAATTCAGCGACAATTAGCAAAATTGTTCGAAAGCACAGTTCCTGCCAATTAACAAATGATACAGTTAACAAGGTGAGCCATTTGGTCACCCAGTTCGACAGTGTCGATAAAATGTACATGTTCTCCTCTACTTGTGTGAGCTGCTGGGTTTTAAGGAAGGTTGGCCCCATGGTACAGGTTGTTATTAAAAACAAGGTTGAACTACAATTTACAGTACTAACAAAACTTTCATTGGTAATGCTGCTTTTATTACAAAAGGAACATATTTACATATTCATTACAAACCATTGAAACATGTAAAATCATTTTCTTTAAATACTTTTATATAATCCTTTATAATACACATCACAAACACACTTGTATGACTCCAGCAAACCTTCTGTTAAAACATTGAAGGTATCTTACTGATACACAACAGCGCGAAACCTGACATGTAATACAGTAATCAGATCTTTTGTTTTGGTATGGAATTTTTCATCGTCAGGAGTGGTGACCTACTATTCCCAAATATTTGGAAAATATTGTCCGTACTAAGACGCTTTAATCCATGAATGATAAGTTGTACAGTTCATGTGTAGGTTTTATATGCATTTATGTCAATGTGTAAAATAGGAACATATTTTCAAATACTTATGTTATTGTCATACATGTAAATTGTTTGTTATAATAATGTATGTGTGGATCACAAAAAGGAAATACCTTACATAAACTACTTCTTAAGAAATTCAAAAACTATGTTACACACAAATGGTCTAATTTTATTTAATAAATAACTTTTTGAGTACTAAAACGCATTATTTTTAAACCACCTTTCGTACCACTACAGTACAACTCAGAAAATAATTTGCCTGTCGTAATCATTTTGTAATTATCCCCAAAAGGTCGTATTGAATATTACAAGCACTGCATTTAATAATAGTACTACTAATTACAAACAAGGAGTATCATTTGCTCGCTCAGTTTGGTGGACTGAATAAACAACTGTGGATATCAGTTACAAGTGCGAATTGGGGCTCATTAATGTGTGTAGTAACACACTGCATGGCAACAAAACTGACACACTGCTTTTTCACAGTACCAAACTAAGTTTTATTGGGCTGCGACTATTATAACAAAATTAATGTTTACAAACAAATTCATATCTACCAATGATTTTACACAGTATAAATTTAATAAATAATGACCATAGTTCCTTACGATTAAAATATATTACTAATGTTTCTCCCNGAGTTCATTGGGCTATATATCACTTTCACGTGTTACACGTGGTGCTTTACAATACATTAGAGGTGAGCCGATACTGTTTTTGAGCCCTTTCCGATATTGCCGATACCAATACTGATACTGCCTTGACAAGGAAAAATAACATTATTGCACGTTTCAAAAAATTTAAAATTTTATTTTTAAACATTTACTTAAATAAAATTCTAATTGTCTTCATTTTTATTGTTTCAGTGATATGCCTAACTCTTATGAGAAATATAAAACTAGGAACCACATATTAAGCTTAAGCATATTTATAAGACAAAAATAATCTCCAAATCATGTCATTACGCAATGAAACTCTTAAAAAAAACATAACACTTCAAATGGTGCGTACATTCAAGGTGCCGTTTTAAGTTTGTGGTACTATGAGACCTCGATGATGTACCGCCTCTCGAAACCAAACATTTGCAAATATTATAAACAAAGAACCTTGCATTCTTGCGTGTTGCTTACGGTAAAAAAATTCCACAAGTCACTATTTCTTCCAGTTATATTGTTTGTTTATTGCTGGCACACGTAAATAATTTCACCACGTTCGTACCCTAACCTAACACCGTCATATTACTACAGCAACAGCAAACAGACCAACAAAAGAAACGGAAAAAAATACAAACCGTCAGAATAGCGCCGCCAGGCGGCAGTAATGTGCAGCATGCAACCAATATTCCAAGATAACATAAGTTTTTTTATGCGTCGCCGTGTTCGCGGTTTGTCGTGAAACTAATAAGACGAAATATTTTTGGACGTAATCGTAAATATTAATTATTTTTATTATTATATATGTATTAGGCTGTCTAAATGTTTAGTTTTGTTCATGATACAAGCATCCCTACATAGATAAAATTCAGTAAACGCAAATGGTGTATGTTATTGTGTTTTTGTATACATGTTTTGTAAACAATCATGAAAAACGTTTCTAATTTTGCTTTGGAAATAAACACAGCCAATTGGGTACTTTAGTAAAAACCAATTTTAAAATAGTGATTATTTTAATAATACCAAATTGTGAGCTACGCCAATCCAATTATGGCAAGTTGAAAACAGCATCATGTGAGATTATTAGGGCAAAATATCGGTTATAATATAGGCGATTTAAACATGAATTGCGCACAATTCCGATAATTACGATATTGGCCGGTTTCGATGTATAGGTACCGGTATTGGCTCAGCCCTACAATACATATAGCATTAAAAAATATTGAAGTGGTTTTAATAATAAGGGCCTTTCGTTATTTAGAATATTATTGCAGCCTCAAAAGTTAGGCGCCATCTTTAACGTTCAGCCGCTTACACTGCCGACTGTTTATTTGCCACGACTTGCTCAGGGTAGAATACACGAGACTCAGTTAATTGAACACTAGTTAATTTTTGAAATAAAGTTCAAGTTCGAAGTTAGTTTGTTCTATACTTTATTTATCATTTGTTGAATGACACAGTTCACTGATGAATTACCGGTATTCAGAGTACGAACCGTACCGAGATAAATATCCAAGTACAGAACAGCGTCACAGTGGTTTACCGTTTATTAATGTTCTTAAAAAATTTACCCGAAGAAACTTAAAATGCAGCTACCTCCCACACCGGCTGAGAAATGAAATAATAAAGTTTTGTTGCCGATGTGGGGGTTCACGTCACACCCGATGCGATCTAGGCTAGCATTGCATGATACTTCTCGACTGCGCTCACCTGCCCTCACGGGCGTCGTGAAGTAACTCTCCCTCACGACTGACTAAGACTGCCTCCGAGGGCGACAGACAGATGCCCTTTTTGTGCTGCCTATCACCCCCCTCTCCTGAGATAAGCGCCTGGCATCTGCCAGCAGCGTCATCTAAAACTGCACGTGTCCCGCGCTCAACATGTTATCGACTGCGTTAACAGAAACGAACCTCTCGTACAACAAAACTTGTTGATGTTGCCTGAAACTGCGCTGGAGGAACTAAAGCCTGTCGACGTTGCCTGATCCACAGAAACGAACTAATCTAAGTAATAATAACACTTCTCAAAACACTGAAAACAACTGACGTTCGAAATGAAACGGTTATGAAATGAAACGGTTACCGGACTACTGATAAAACGCAAACAGCACACGTCCGCCCTTTAACCTACAAATGCACACGTCTGTCTGAAAAACAAACACGGGAAACGAGCTACCACGGCTTTAAACTGAAATACGATAAAAATATTACGACGCTTTACAAAGCTTCATACACCCACGTCCCGAAAAATTACGAATATTGCGTCATTACATGGTATTCCAATAAAATAACTTTTTCTTTTTGGGCCATAAGAAACTGGTACTGCTGAACTCTTGCAAAGAGTGTGTGATTGGTGATTTTGAACGAAAATTATGTATCATATTATAAATGGCTGTATTTGATACTGTGCTGCTCTACATGGCCGCTGATGATAACGCTTCGGTCAAGTGCCTTTAATTTCTGTAATATTATCCAGTACTCCGCGTTAGGTGGTTTCTCTACACTGTCCAAAAAGTTACATTTTCAATCCTTTCCAAGCACAATGTAGCATCATGTGCAATTCATTACGACTACAGTATTAAGGAGCATCAGTAAAAAAACACAGTTAAGTCAGTCTTAGGTGATAAGAGGTTGTGGTAAGGGTAAAATTATGCATCGTGCACCACCGACTAAAGACTCAAGACACTGAACTGACACACAATGTTTTCATTCTGTGGCATGCAAGTCTTCATGTTACGCACTGTCCGAAAATTTTTGTTAATAGGAATTCTCCATGGAAGCTACAACCTTGTATGTTTTATATATTCCATTACATTTTTATACTGTACCAGTTAGAAAACAATTAACTGTAGGTTACTATGTTTGTCTTACTGTTCAATAAATTTCCAGCACAAAATATTAATATCTAACACAAACATGTTACTGACCATATCTAATCACAAGGCAAACATTTAAATATATAATTACTTTACACATCATCTATCAATCTATTCATATTGGCTCACTAGCCATGACACAACCTCTATCTGTGTTACTTGTGTCACATCCAGGCATCAATGCTAGTATATTACAAGTTTTTAACATCATGGAAATAGTAACAATAAGTATACAACACAAATAATCTTTTAACTACCCAAACGATGATGATATTACTTCTTTATGTTTTGTTGAACATATTTAATTTTCAATTTCCGGTAGGTAAGACAAATACCCTGATAATAATGCAAATCCACATCTTGTAAAACAGATGACCCTATTAATGTAGGTGTTTGACATTGACATTCAAAAATATGGGCAGTGGTCTTAAGCATCAACAAAGTGAAGTGTCGATGGAACAGCTGTAGAATATAAAGTTAGGGTAACAGGAGTAGGTTGAGAAAATGCATCGGCCATCTGCTTAGATCCAGCATATTTAACAAATGCAAAAATTCACTTTTATCCCTGCTGGGATTGAATCGCTATTAAGGTGGGACACAAGTCGTCCGTCATATGAATCTGCAGTTCGCGATGGTCAATACTCAACAAAAAGTGTAAGACAGGCATTCTAACTACGATGGTTAGCGGAAGTATGCACAATTACATTACAATGATGACACAATTGCATCTATATTTAATATAAAAACTGTGTGAAATGCTTATATTTGCATCATCAACTAACAATACTTTGCCCACATTATTGTAAAATCAAAGTTGCACAATAATGTGTACTTTGGCACATACATTATCATATTGTGCTTTATGCGTGATTATGTTAATACTTCGAGGATTGCATGCTGGTAATAAAGCCAAACCATTAGGGTTATGGTGAAGTTTCATTCTGATACCCGTAGGCTGGCGGTTTTTGCAAAGGACAATAGGACATCACTTCCTAATGTTGCTAAGTTATAAAATACATGAACAATGTCGCAATAAATGAACTAACACCCATATTGCAACCTGCTAATGTATTGTATTTTTCTTAAATGCAATATATACAATCTTAAACATTGCTTGCAAAAGTGAGGAATAATCATAGAGGGCAATAATGATGACTTCATTAGTGAAGCCTTGACGTGAAACTTCTCTATATCCCAAAGGGTTTGGCTTTTATACCAGCAGACACACATCGAATGATTAACACAATCAAGCATAACACACAATATAATAAGGTATTAAATGGAAGTTTTTTATGTGCTAAAGTTACACATTATTGTTCAACTTTTATTATACATCAAAGAGTGGGTGAAGTGATTCCGGTGGCTCTTAACAATGAGTCCTTGAGAGGACCGCATAAGTTTTCACAGAAGGAGCAAGCAGGAAAATCCAACTATTACAAAAACCAGACAATCTCTGATACTTGGCGATAACTTTTTTACCTTTCGCAATAAATTAACACAAAAAATTATTCCATCATTATAAATACCGGTGGCAATTATATTACAAAATATTGCTTTTCATGTGAGCAAAAATTGAAAATTGTAACATAGAGTTATATGGCTGTAATTTTGTGACTGATGATCAGTTTTAAGAGTTTTGTGTGTGTTATTACAACTTGCGTTTACTGAACAGCGAGCAAGAATGTTCGGTAAGCACGTGATCCGGCAGCGAAGTGAGCCATCCGTGCCAGCTGTTGGTGGACATATGAACCTAAGTTCAACGTAGGCCACATAATCCAACTTCCCTACCCTCTTTAACAAGACAGTTGTAACTGTGAGCAATACCCTAAGCCTACAACAGGAAGTCTTCGAGCCATTTGAAATGAAGGTACCGATACCATAAGATGTGTTGCAGTGCTCTGGGTAATAGGTTAGAACAGTATAATTTATGAATTATTTAGTTGAATGACATAATACTGGGAATTACAATTGTATGAAATATTTTCTTACGTGGTAAGCACAAAGTGTAAGCACAACTTGTGAACACAAAGATTATCACTGGTTTGGAACAAAAACAAGTTGATCCAGAATGAGGACGATAAACAGGATAACTAACATTGCTCTTAAGTAATGTGTGGAGGTAAACACACACACCACCTTCAGAGAACTTGCCCGGATATTAAAAATTTCCAGATCGATAATGTTTACCAGACAGACAGGTAGGTAGGTTGGTCTTAACACCTTGCAGACTATGAGCTCATTAGACAGAGAAAATGGCTCGGGGAAGGAATCGATCACTGCCTGAAGTAAGGACTCAGCCCAGCATTTGCCTGGAGTGGTTTAAAGAAAACATTGTAATATAAATCAGGATGGCTGAACCGGGACTCAAACCAGAGCCTTCTCGAATGTGAGTCCAGTGGTTTACCACAGCATCACTTCACTTGGTTCCAACAAATATGGACCAGGAAAACAGTAACTACTGGGTCCCATATGAGCACACTTCAGCATCACATACAGCAGTGAGTGGAAATGTGCAGTTACATGTTGGTTTTATGCTGGAATCACAATAGCGCGACAGACGTGACATTAATAGAATAATTGTCTAGCAAATCAGGATTGAGACATATGTGACATCAATGCAACAAAAATCGCCAGCATGTCAAGATTTCAGAATAAAACATTTTTCTCATTTACTTGCGTTGTGGGCGCGACCGGTCTGCAAACTGGTCTAACCGGCCATATTTTTGGTTCTAAAGTTTTACACGCAGTCTTATTTACAACATTAATAAGCAAAGCAATGCATGTTTATAGCTAGACGTAATTACAGTTATATTTTCATGCCCAAAGTACCAGCACACATCTGAATAATTTCTTGAAAGTATAGAAAAATAAGAAAATAATGAAAACATTAAGCAAGAAAATTTTTTTAAAATTATTATTAAATTTTGATTACAAGGCGGTAAAATCTAGTGTTAACACGGATTTTTGTTGTCACATCGCACCTGTCACGGTATTTTGATCCCAGCACTAAACACAATGCAAGTGTGTAAAAAATAGACATTGTCAGTTGATAGGAAAAGTTCTCTGGCATTAGTATGCTGAACCTAGGGTTGCCAACTCTCGAAGGAACCAACCCGGGAGATTTGAACAGATCGTTGGTGGGGGGGGGGGAGAGAGAAANTTTTATTTTTAAATTTTTATTTACATTGCTTTCGAGAAGCATCTAATGTTATTTGTTTTTTTAGGACATAATCAAAAAAGGTTTTACAAGAAAAATTACAATTTTGTAATATTTGTAACTCAGCTTTTACTAAAGATATGATCATTCTGTTTCTTTCCTTGCTCCACACTTGTTCCATCATACTGAATACGCGTTCACAAGAAGCATTAGAGACAGGAATGGAAAGAACAAACGTAACAAGTTTCTTCAATTCTGGACAGGAATTTCTTTCATTTGATTTCGCAAAAAGTCAACCCAGCTTAAATCAACTCGATTCCCTTCAATGAGATGTGGTTGCATTTCACGGAGAATTCCAACCTCATCGTATAGTTTGTCAGTATCTAAATCAATTTTTTAAAGTTCTTGCAGTCTGATAATTCCTTCTCATGTAATCGGTTCTTTCAGTGATAAAATGTTCATTCCTTGGTATTCCAGGTCTTCAAAGTTATATCATTATTGTAAATAATTTAAACAACACGTGAAAAACTTATTGACCTCAGTTTTAAATTTTGTTTTTTGAGGATCATCGAACTGCTTTAATAAATCCATGGCAGATTTACCAAAAAAATTATCGGTCTGTCTGTTTTGTAGCTTGGTTTTCAAATCAATCATTATGTCATAAATTTCAGTGCTTGTTACTCTGTCGGCTTCCAGTAATTTAATGGCGTTCTAAAAGATTTGCATTATATTTTGCATAAAATATAGAACACATAATACTGTATTTGTTTCTGAATCACTGGCACGAAAATTTTGCCATATAAATGCAGAGCAATTATCTTCACATAGCGACTTGAAATAGCCTATTAAAGCTGGCCACAGCGATAGAATTCTGTCTAGGGCAGGAAGTAACGATAACCAACGAGTTGGCACATGTCTTAATATTTCTCTGAACTCAATTTCAGCATCAGAGCAACTTAACATCAATTCATTTCTTCTTTTAGCAAAAGCAGAAAATTCACTGTAAACTTTCAAAATAATTAATTCAACATCAACTGACAGGGCTTTTGAAGATATTTTAACGCAGTTGTGTAGAATATGACACTTGCAATTCGCTTTAAATATATTTGTGTTTAAAGTTTTAAGCTTTTGATAAACGGAAATATATATTCCATAATTTACAGCAGCATTGTCGGCACAATATGCTGAGATTTGACTTGCTTCTAGACTGTTTTTAGTTAAAATATTTATTATTTTGTCTTTTATTGCTTCACTGTCTTCTTGGCAATCTTCGTAAAAGACTAATAATCCGGTTTGAATGCCACTGTCCAGCGAAAAATACTTAATTAATAATGGACAAATTTTTAAATTTCCTCTATTTGATGAATCACTCGCTACTGAAAAATATGGACTTGTTTTTAGATTATTAAATAAGCTTTCTTGACTTGCCGGCCCTAAAACATTTTCAGCAATACTGCTCGCTTTTGTTCTGACGCATGATACTTTCTTCGCAATCGATGAATCAGAAAACATGGCAGCGTTTAATTTGTGTCAACAATCCTGGCTATTGTAACTATGGTGATGTATGATACCATGAAAAGTTGAAGTAACTTCAACAGCAATAATGCAGTCCTCTTCTTTACTGTTTTTAGATGGAAAAAAGACGTGATACCTCGACTTCCTTCGGCATTCTTGATAAATGTTTGATGTTTAGAAGACGCTGAATGATGATGTTTCACTGCCCCGAAACCGTCAAACTTGACCGAAAATAAATGCTGACATATGTTACACTTTGCTGTGAACTNATTTTTATTTTTAAATTTATATTTACATTGCTTTCGAGAAGCATCGAATATTTGTCGGTTTTTTAGGACATAATCATAAAAAGTTTTACAAGAAAAGTTAAAATTTTGTAATATTTGTAACTCAGCTTTTACTAAAGATATGTTCATTCCGTTTCTTTCCTTGCTTCACACTTGTTCCATCATACTGAATACGGGTTCACAAGAAGCGATAGGGACAGGAATGGAAAGAACAAACGTACCAAGCTTCTTCAATTCTGGACACGAATTTCTTTCATTTGATTTCTGCATGAATATCTCATTCGACTGATTGAACAAAACAAAGGAACGGCACGCGGTGCNATTCGCCGCTCGCCGCAGTAAAATCTGTTAACGCAATACGCACATTACTGCATGAATATCTCATTCAACCGATTGAACAAAACAATGGAATGGCACGCGGTGCGGGGGGTAGGCCGGTAGGCACGAGGTGGGAGGCCGCGCGCGATGCGACACGTCAAACGTGACGGCGGCGGCGGTACGGCAGCGCTTATGCATTCGATGTGTTTCGATTTCGGTTCGATTTATATATTTTGTTGATGACAATATTATTTTAGAAAATCTGGAGACATTATTGCATCCCGGGAGCTTGGGAGGTTTAACATTATTCCCGGAGTCTCCCGGGCATTCCGGGAGTGTTGGGAACCCTAGCTGAACCCCCACATAGGAAAAATTAATTAAAAATAATATGAGTGAAGGTGAGGTATACGCAGTAATTTCACATTCTCCATTTACCCCAGACTTTGTATCAATACGGTAAAGGCCATTCACGGTTACTTCCAAATGTTATGAACCCTTGCAAAAGTTCTGCTTCCAGCATATTTATCCACCTCATGCAAACTAACCGACTATAGAAAATTACACCAAAAGGGACATGCGCATTAGTGTGCAATCAGTCAAAGGACATTTTGCACAAGAACTATTTCTTACTGTTTTCATTTATATTAATTGAAAATTAATGATATAATAAGTCTTTATTTTCCAGTTAAGTTGTGTCAGTTGTTTTTTACAAATTTAATAACAATCTCCGCCACATCGCCGCCATGTTGAACCGACTCTCTTCCGACGAAATTATACCCTTCAAACCGCTCGTAGCCAGTTGTTTCGTCCCCACCGACTCGTGACGTCAAATTACCGTCATTTTAAACTTATAATACCAAATAGTAGGCTGGAACGAGAAATTTTTTCGATCCTACTTTCTTTCGTTGGAACGAAAGCTTAGAATAGGCCCCCTGGATTGGCAGCAGGTACCAC
The DNA here is from genome assembly GCA_002778355.1 of Clitarchus hookeri. Taxonomy (NCBI): domain Eukaryota; kingdom Metazoa; phylum Arthropoda; class Insecta; order Phasmatodea; family Phasmatidae; genus Clitarchus; species Clitarchus hookeri. The sequence continues at coordinate 656,749 of NQII01000585.1, read as the reverse complement.
GAACCCTTCACTCCATCCCTTTCCCCACCGATGCGTTCTCACTCACCCAGTTGTGACTAGGACGATCTTGTGACGATACGACTCCCTGGCACCTACGGTTTTCTTGTGCGTATGGTTCTCTGGTGCATACTGCTCTCTGCCGCAAATTTCACTTATGCCCCTTTACTTCTGGACATATAACATTTGCAGTAAAGGGGTGTCCCTAGGTACTTTGTTTCCATTGGTCGAATGAAATGAGAAACAACTTCTTTTAACTTGATGCGTAGTACTCATGCTATTCGTCGATAGAAAAAACCACGGAGGTAGATCTACTGGCCTTCTGTTGGCCACAGCTAATACCTGGAAAGTGGTTTAGATGCGTACCGTCAAGTGTCGTACGGTCGGGCGCTGTATGCCCAGTCGAGAGAAGTTGAACCTTCGCCACATTGTATCTAAAGGGGCATACAGTGCTCGACCGTAACGACACTTGACCATACGCATTTAAACCACACCCCATGTATAAACTGGGGCCAACATTAACATTGTAAAAAACAAATTTACTTTTTTACATTTTATTATCAACTAGCCTAACTGTAATAAAAACAATACATCTCACAATAAAATAAAGCCACCAACACATAACCCAATACTGTTCATCTCTTGCGGCAACTAAATCCAGATAACATGTGTGATGGCCACTCCTCGAAATCCAATCACTATCTAATTCTGTACATTCTATTCCTCCACGACATTTTCGAATCAGAAATATAATTTAAATAGGAATTGGGTTAGGTTATATTAGGTAAGGTTAGTTAAGGTCAGGTTAAGTTCGGTAAGGTAAGGTAAGGTCAGCTTACTAAGTGTAGGTGGGTTAAGGCTAATATCATTAAACTTAGGTGCTTCTTAATCGAGCGTCCCCTCTTAGGTTCATACTTTTCCGCTTTTAACTTTCTCCTAAGTGGCGTTAAATTGTGTCTGCATGCTCCAAAAACGTCCAATAAAGGCTTGTTAGAGATCGGCATAGTAAATTAACATATGCTTGTTAATTCCCAACCAATAATATGCCGTTTTTTTATATGATGTACCCAAACATTTCACTATGTCATTTTCAATTATGTTGAAGTATTCAAATTAATCCTCGAATTGCCTGTGGTAAGTGATAGCGTTTCTTGTGATTTTCCATTATATACTGGGAAATATTTCGACCAGTGTTGTGCAATGGGGTGTATCATTGCTGCTCTATTGCACAAAGCATAAGTTCAGGTTACAAATATGCTTCTGATGTGTGTGATTAACATTGCACTGTGTGTGTATCGCTCTGGTTAGGAACTGATATCAAAAGTTTCAGTGTACTGTTGGTTTAGTGCAGTGTTTACATTGTATTCAGGCATTGTTGAGCTAGTTGAAGGTGCCCTCTCCCGATTTTCAGTTCGTCTGGCTTGCAGTAATTCCTTTCTTGTTTGCTCGAAACTCTCCTGAGTTCTCTATAATTGCACACTAATATTTGTCACCTCCCTTCGTGTGTTCCGTTGTACTATTTCTAGGTGTCTCTTAATGTGTTGATTTAAACTTTCTAGCTTTGTGTTTCTCTGTTGCCGTTCACTTTTTGTATGCTCCCCGACTTCTAAATCCAGTTGTTTTACTTTTAATGTGTTAGCTTTAACTTGTGAAATCATTGTTTCTACCAGCTGCTGTGCATCATCATTGTTAAATGTCAATTTTAAAAATGACTCTTCTAACATTTTATTGCGCTACTCTTAGCTTCAGTTTGTAATTTTGCCCTCTCCAGCCCTAAATTTACATCGGAGATAGCCTTTTGTACAGTATGTGTCTGTTGTGTAACCTCATACTTAATTTTATTGCATTCTTCCTTAATGTTATGGTCCAGTAATGCAGTGTTGGGTTTTACTTCATTCCTATTAGTTCTTACATCACACATGCCTTATTCCAGTTTAGCTGCATTTTCTCTTATGTCACTTATGGCCTTTTCAGGTGCAGGTGTATTTGTCATTAGTTCACTCATGCCTTGTCCTAGACCAGCATTACCTTTTTTAACTTCATTATTTCCATTTCCAGAATTTGTTGCATGTAAGCCTGCTTATGGACTATGAATTTTCCCTCTGCTGATGGTAAGTCGTGGTGTAGATTCTTGAACATTTGACTGTGTAACAGGTGGACTTTGCTCCTCCATAAATATTTCTGCACCTGTACCTCCCGCTGGTATTGTTGTCTCACTATGCTCCTCATTTGAGTTTTCTAATGGTTGTATGTTCCTAGTCCAGTCTCTCTCAGTTTCTTCTCTGATTGAGCTTTGGAGAAAAAAAACTGGCATCCCCGTCTCCAGATATTGTCGTAGACAAACAAATATTAGTTAATAATACAAAAGTTGGTTTTCAGATTTAAAAGACTTTCTAAGTCGTGCCCGACTCAGTGCGCAACTGAAATGGTTTCTTTGGTATTTATTTAGTATTGTGTTGTTGTCCGCAGGGGAAGGGGGNGTGAATATAAAAATAATTGCTATTGTCTATAATGATGGTGTGAGGGGTTTGCACATGTGCACAAAATAACCTGTAGTGTTTGCAGTGTAAAGTGACTTAAAGGTATGTTTAATAATGTGCCTTGTTGTGAATTCTCTCTTACTTATCATTAATATTCCTGTAACAAAACATTCCTCTGGCACTTGTGTAGAACATACAAGGTTAAATGAGACAAAAAGGTTTGAGCATAACTTAGGGCGTAGTAAGGTACCAGGCTCTACCATTTGCAAGGATAATACTAAAAAATTATTCATCAGATATAAGAGTTTATAAAAATATAAAAATTAAGCTGTTCCACTTTAACAATATTCTTGGAAATATCAAAGTCACCTTGCCTGCCAAGTACGCATAACACAACTAAATTCCCTTTTAACAAACTCAGACACTGTGCATTCCATAATATACATGAATGTTATTAGTTTCCTTGACATTAGCGCTAGCCAGTGAGTATGAAACTCCTTCTATTTTAGGGTTTTCTAATGGGCAGAAAAACTTCAAAAAACACATTTTAAATTCAAATAAATATTTTCTTTGTGTTACTGTTCAGACTAACTTGAAACATGTCACGGCAAGACAGGATGTTCATTCTGTAAAAGTGTTTCTGATCATGTACTTATGCTTTTTCGGGGGATACCTTTCCACGGCCATTATTTATAAAAAATGCAAGTTGAATTCGGCTTATATTTTCTCATAATTTTACAATCAATCATATATTGTGTCTTTTCTTTATCTGCCCACTGCTCTTTAACACTTAACGACACATGACACAACAATATTCAACTTATGGTGTACTTCACTACAGAACATAAAATTATAATTTGAGCAGCATCTTAAATTAACTACATGTGTTCCAGATGAAGCCTTGTCCGAGAAGAAGGAAACTAGGCAAGCCAGCAAACCCACTTCCCAGATTAAGGCGCAATTTCACACATCCAATAACAAACCGCATCCGCTTTGGAACTGCCTGAGATGTGGATAAAACGAATAAGTAAATGACGGTTACCTGTCAAAATCATATGGTTGCTGCTGACGTGACCTGTGTTTTTGCTTACATATCACGCGTTCTCGACCCCGCGCATACACTCATTTCTGGCAATCGTGACACTAAGAAATATATTTCTAAACATCAAAAATACATGTTTAATTAATTTTTGTTATAAGATAAATAGTTTTTACACATATCTTGACCACTTTTCACTTCTTTGTTGGTAAACAAACAATATTTACTTTAACCGTGATGTCTCTATTAAAGATATCGCCTGTCAAACAAATGCTTTGATATGGTAATTGAACTTAAAAAAAATTTCAACAAATAATACGATAATATTTACATTACACTTCAAAATATGGAAAAATACTTCAATACAAATAAAGCATAAAATAAACAAACATTCTGAATCATTACAGTCTCACTTTTAGATTGCAGTAAAGAGTGCATGAACCGCTCTGTTTCTATATGACTAGCGATTATCAAAAGCCATAAAGTTACGCTGAGTTGACAGAATAAGTTCATACGTATACAAATATATAACAAAATTTGGCAAATAATAGTGTATAAATATATAATTGTTTGATTAGCTACCCACTGCAGTTCTATAGTGAGACGCACTATAGAAAGCGTCCAACCAGAACCCTTGGCCATACATTCTTCTTTTTCACGGCAAAGGTTTTCTTTGAAGGCTTCTACAGCCTCTGGAATGTCAACAACATTTCAAAATTATACGTTCATAGTCTTGTATGCTCGCTTTCTAATGCCTTCATCCAAAGGTTGTGGCTTTTCGCAGGTACACTACAGCCAAACATTATTTTTTATGATACCTTTAACTTATTGTGTTGATTGATTGTTATCCTTTTCTTAATTTGGTCAAGGTTGGTTGTGTTAATACTTATGTATTATATATGTATTATGTACCAAAAAAGTTATTTTCAATTACCTGATCTTTTAAAGTACCCTTAAAAGCTTATTGTTATGGTAGAATCGATTCGATATGGTTTCGCCAACAGCTAGTAAAGATTGTTTCTTGGCTGCAGGAACTCTACCTTTACAGTTCTTTGTATGTTTCTTCTGCGTATCACCTTGTTTGAACAGACCTTTGCACTGAACACATTGTTGCATAGCACAGGAAGGACCCTTCACACAAGTAGTTCTTTCATGCTTTCAGGCAAATATTTTGTCACAGTAATATAAAAGAAGCCTTGACGAACTCACAGATGGTAGCGCTACTGTGGGGAACCCATCCGAAGTCGATGACGCTGTCCCTGCCATGCCTAAAGGAGTCGAAGGTGGCACTGCTGTAGGTGACCCATCCGAAGAAGTCAATAGCGGCACTGCTGTAGATGACCCATACGAAGAAGTCAATGGTGCTGTCGGCGTCATGTCAGAAGAAGTTGAGGGTGACACTGCTGTAGGTGATCCATTCGAAGAAGTTGATAGTGCAGCCAGCGTCATTCCTGAATAATTCGATGGTATGTTGGAATCATGCCTGAATAAGTCGATGACGACACTGCTGTAATTACTTCATCCGAAGAACGCAGTTTCACTATCAACGAGTCAGCAGACGAGGAAGTTGGGAATAAAGGGCGGGTTGTTGTTGTCAATAGAGCATCATCGGAGGGTGGCCGACAGTTTGGCAGCATTAGTGTCACATAGCCAGGAGTCACAATAAGCATGCATTTATGATGGCCAGACTCCATTTCGAAGTACCAGTGGCAGTTTGAAAAAGTCGCCACCCTGAATGGCTGGTCAGACGAACAGCGGGCTAACTACCTCGCGGCTGTATTGAAAGGCCCTGCACTGAATATACTACAGTCTCTACTAGAGTGGCATTGACTGAAATACCCCACACTGTTATCGGTTTTGAAGCTACGTCTCGGTGACCGATGTCTGCAACACACCCACCTTGCCTATCTGCGAAGCCGCATTCAGCGACAAGGGGGGCCACTGCCAGAGCTATGGCAGGACATGATGCATCTGTTCCTCTTGTCTTTGTAAGGGTGCCCCGAGGAGGCAACATCATCGCAGTCAACTTCTTTATCAATGCTATCGCCGATACAGATGTGCGACAAGTGGTACGCCTAGCTCTGCCTCATATCATGCAGGGTCTGGCCTGGGCACTGGTGGTGGAATCAGCAAGACAGGTGTTGGCACCCCGATGTCAAATGCAGCCAGTGACAGTAAGTGTAGACGACGACAGTTGAATCAAGAAGACACTGAAGAATTTGGTGATCGCCAAGATATACATACTTTCGAAGGTCTGTGCTACAGAGCTTCGTCACCATCTACCAAATAAGCCAGTGTGTTGGGCATGTAGACATATAGGGCACCTGCCAGCCAACTACCCACAACAACAGCGCAAGTAGCAATGGGAAAGTCGGCAGGAATAGGCAGGTGCGAGTAAAACATATTTGCGAATTCTTGTAAACACCGATCTTGAGGGGCGAATATTGGAAATAGCTGGAGGTAAGGCTCCAAAATTAGTACAGGTAGGTTAGGGGAAATAGGATTCAGATGCCACGTTGGTGGATGATAACAGCCTGAATAATGTTTTTTGTTTGATGGGGCGACCATAACTATGATAAAACCAGACACATTCGGACCATCCTCCTAGCGATCGTCCAATGACCTCGGATAGTGCTCTTTACTACAGGATTGGGCGAGACCACACTAGTTAGAAGTAAGATATGAGTGTACTTCAAACTTTGTGATCTTAGCATAGAGCATAATATTTACATAGCAGAAATAGAGTAAGAATGTATTTTGTGGTTTTATGTATTAGATGGGCTGAGGTGCTGTATTGATGTGTAACTTTATCTGCTACAGGTAGGCAGTACCAAAATGGTTGTGTCAACACATCAGGATTTTTCGTTGTAATTTTCATCGAGCTGCTTAGTATTCTGTTGTCAGCCAACATTGCTATCGGTTTATAGCGAAATTGTCACTGAATGCAAATGTCAAGAAACATTTGTCAAGATACTTGGGTCTAATTGAAACAGAAGAGGAATATGGGATCTTGCCAGCTGGTGTTCTTGTAGCAAGGACTAAAATCTCTTCAAACTCTTGTAATTTGCCAGTTAGAATGATAAATTTGTCCGACTGTGCTGTTCGTCTTGAGGAGGGGGCATGATAAGAGTTTGCAAGTAGATCAGATACATGCTTTCAATTGCTCGTGATGCTTCAAGAATATAAAATATTGAATGCCTTCTACAATAAATACTAGACAACAACTTCTACTATTTACCTCACTTAGCCTATGGGCCTTCCGAGGATTCCATTCTAGTGTTTTAAGTTTTGTTTTAAACTTCTATTTGTCCTGTCCAAACCACTGTCCTTTTTTACCCATTAACTTATTTGTTTACATGTACATTCGTATCCATACATATACATCAACCCCTATACCTGCACATAAATACGTTCATACACACAAGCATCTTACAATACATCAATCATATAAATCATAACAGTAACAGTAATAATAGCAATACCAATAACTCTAATTACAATTCATTTCATCACCACTACAATAAATAACGGTAAATCACAATTGCCATCGATATCAAAAACCCTCTATCTTAGTCACAATTATAAGATGTGACATATCCCCAATTTTTTTTCTCATATTATAATTTTTATATAATTACAGTACATTAGTCATTTTTATGGTAACAGTGGCAGTATCAATAACTCGAGTTACAATCTGTCACAGTGAAACCCCCAATAGTGTATCACAATTACAGTCATAATCAGGCAACCAATCACAGTTTTTGTCAGTCCCTTTTATATCATCTTAAAAATAAAACAATATCTCTTAACAATAAGTCACAACTATAATCATGATCAAACCTTCAAACACAGTCTTAGTCACAACATCATGTTTCCCTTTTCATTTCATTTATTTATTTACATAATTAATGAACCAAGTCATATTAACAATGACAGCAGCAATGCTACAACAGCAATGCTACAGCAATAACCTGTACCATCAATGACAGTCCTAATCAATCCATAGCAATCTTACTCATAATCACAACAATTACCCTCAAAACATAACCCTATCTCTCATCCTTTCCTTTCCTTTGCCTAAATGTTATAATGGTTCTCTCTCCAATCTATCCCAGATCACAAGTTATTGTCGGTTTTTTAGTTATACTTCTTCGATCTTCTTTCTTCCTCACTTCTTCTATTTTCTTCTCTTTTTATCCTATTTATCCTATTTTCTTTCTTTATATTATATTCACTTTTTACTATTTAAAAAAATCCCATTAGTCATCTAAGTCATCATTCATTGTCTTAGTTATAATGTACATATCCTTTACATATTCATTTATTGTTTCTGTTATTTCATTATCGTAAAGCTTGTATAATCGTAAAGGCCATGTTTCATTCTTCTGTCTTAGTTTATTCAATAATTTAGCTCTTTCCCTATTAAATATTTGGCATTATATAATAGGTGATCTATATTTTGTGCAATCTCTTGACATTGGCAGGTATCATCTTCTATTTTGTTAATCTTTTTTAAATATGATTTAATTTGGAAATGCCCTGTTATAACTTTTAGTGTTTGTATTTTAATTTTGCTATCATAATTGTACCATTCAGTTATATCTGCTACATATTTCTTCAAATTTTATGCTGCTGTGACATCGCCATTATATTCCTGATGCCATTTTCTAATACTCTCCTTATATAAATGTTTTTTGAATTCTTTAAGGCTTAAAGGTACATCTCCGTTGTTTATTTGTATCCATATACTGTTCCCCATTGTTATTCTCCTGTAGGTATCGTTTCTATTTTCCAGTTATATTGCTTCATTTATTATTTTATAGATTATTATTCTGTTGTTGATATTATAATCTATTGGTATTGCTTTATTTATTGTTATAACTGAATAGTATGAGGTTGTTGGGGTTAAATTTGATAGTTTTATTAATGCCTTCCTCTGGGCTGCCCTTAATGTTCTTTTTATATGAGTATTATTCAGTCTTGTTNAGGAGTATTATTTAGTCTTGTTTCATAAGCTATGCTTGCATACTGTACTATGTTTACAAAGAGTGACTGGAATATAATTTTCCTATTTTTGCTGTTATATTGGTATATGTACCAAATTATCTGTTTTAGTCTATTAAAAATTGTTGTTATCTTTTTAGTTATATATTTAGTATGTGGCATTAAGTTCATTCTATTATCTATTGTTATGCCTAGGTATACAACACTTTTTTTATATCTGATTGGTTCCTTATTGTAGTTGACTATTGGATATCTTCTTTCAAGGTTCCCTTTTAACATTATTGCATGAGTTTTATTTATAGATATTTTTAAATTATGATTCTCAAGCCATTGATAAGTGTTTTGCATAATATTTTTAGCTTTAGTTTCCAATTGTATTATTGTATTTCCTTCTATCAATATCAAACAGTCATCTGCAAATGCAATATTTTGGTATTATTGATGTCATTATGTATTATATATTTATCAATGACCAAGTTCCAAAATGTAGGCCCCAGTAAGGATCCTTGTGGACAACCTCTATTTGTAGTTCTTTGTATAGTTATCTTGTATATTTATCATGCGTTCATTTAAATAGTCCCATAATACTTGTTTTATTTTCCTAATAATTGTGAGTTCATTTAAATTTGCTTTTATATCAGACCATGTAACCGATGAAAAAGCATTGCTTATGTCCATTAATATTGCTAGGATATATGTATCTTGACTTTCTTGTACTATCCTAATTAGTTTTCCTATTGCCATTTCAGTTGATCTATTATTTCTAAATCCAAATTGGTTTGTATGTAATGTCTCCTCTACTTGTTTTTTTTTCATCCTTTTGTATATTATTCTTTCATATATTTTCCCAATTACTGGTAAGAGACATATCGGTCTGTATGAACTGGTGTTAATTTTTGGTTTATTATTACCTTTATATATATATGAATATAATTTTCCCATTTTTCTATTTATTTGGATATATACCATTGTTGTAACAATTTTTTGGTATTTTTAAAAGGGTTTCTTTATTTTCGTCCCATGTTAATTTTATAGCTTCTATAGTAATCTCATCTATTCCCGGAGCATTTCTTTGGCCTGCATAAGTCTATTGCCATTTCCAATTCTTCCATAGTTATTTCATTTGTATTGGTATTTTCTTCCTCTTGGTGTATTATTATTTCGACTGTTTTATTTTATTCGACATTAGGTAATAAATCATTCTTTAATGTCTTATATGTTTCCTGAATTGTTGTGTATTTATCTACAATTTTAACACTACTTATTGGTTCTGTTTTTTTTTTTAGTTTTCTTCTTGCTATTTTGTCGATTATGTTCCATGGTGTTTTATGAGCTTCTTCATATATAAATCTGGTCCAGGTGTTATGTATGTTTGTTTTTATTTCTATTTTATATTGTTTTCTGATATTCTTATATTCTTCTTTATAAATTTGTTTTGCTAAACATTGACAGCAACTTCTGTATTTCCTATGTTTATTGTAGACTCTATTCTTCATCTGAGTTAACTTTTCTCTCCACCACCAATTTGTTGGATTATTTTCTCTGTGATTAGTTCTCATAATATTTTGTTTAATGTTACATATTCTTACTAGAGTGTCTTGTAGTTTATCTATCTTATCTTCCATTGTAAGTATATTTTCTTGATTGTTTTGATTATGAATTTCCATTTTCAACTCTCTATTAACAATATCCCAGTTTTTTACATATTGGTGTAACCTTTTCTTTATTACATATTCTTTTTGTTTATCGATTATTATTTTGAAAATTATCTTATAATGATCACTTATGCTATCTTGTACTGTCCATTCTGTTATTTTATTTTGTAGATCCTGAGTTATTAAAGTTAAATCTATATTTTCTTGACCATAGATTGTATCATAAGTAAATAAATTTCCTTGTCTATTGCATATTGTCCAATTATATTTATCTATTATGTTTAAGATAATTTCACCTCTTTCATCCTGTTTCTTGGAAAACCATGTATGGGACTTTGCATTAAAATCACCCCCAATTATTACTTTCTTGTTACCCAGGTTTTTTATTACTTTGTGTATTTGGTCTAGTATGTATTCTATATCTTTGTTTGGTGGCATGTATACTGAGATTAGGGTTAATTCTTCTTCATTTACTAGTATTTTAGCTACAGCTATTTCCTTGGTTGTTAGATGTTGTAAATTTAAAATTTTATATTTTTTGTTTATTATCATCATTGACAGGGCATTATCATTCTCTTTTTTGACTGTTTGCCAATTATTATCCACGTTCATATATTTGCTTGCGTATAGATATGGTTCTTGAATTAGTGCAATGTCATATCCCTGTGTTGTAAGTTAATTTGTAAAATCTACAGTAACTATTTTTGAATGCTGTAAATTATTTTGCATTATATTTAAAGTCCCCATTAATTGTCTATTAATTAGAATACCTTCAGCCATTACCATTTCCCAAAATCAGTTTCTCTCTTCAATCTTTCACATGCCATTAGATTACTTGGGCAGTTTTTATCTGTGGCTAGATGTTGTGCGGTGAATATGGAGCAGCGCGGTCATGCAAGGGTGGCAAAAATGAGAAAACCCAGAGAAGGCCCACCGACTAGTGATATCGCCCAGTACGATTCGGGAGTGACCCCGCCTGGAACCGAGTCCGTTTCGCCTTGGTGGGAGATGAGCAGTCTAGCCCCACAGCAACCGCGGCTTCTTACTAATAGTAATGGTAGGAAGTTTGATATATTGAATGCTATCTATGTGTATCATATATAAGAGTATATAATTTCATATAATTTAGTTATTTTAATTTTATTATGACCTCCATCCCCGAGCAGTGGTTTCAAAAGTTCTCAACACATCACAAAAATCTTGCTCTTGAAAACAAAACAGCCACCTGCATTGTCGACTTCAGACTCGCGCGCCAACGAATCATTGAAGAGAAAATTGGTAGAGTGCGCATACGAGCTGAGATATAGACACTCTACGTGTTCTGCTTTTCTGTCAACAGTACCATATAAAAAAAACTAGGATTTGAGATTCGAACACTGTTTATGAAATATAGGGCATTGATGATTTTTGTATACTTCATCTAACCTCTTTTTAATGCAGCTTGCATAATTATATTCAAATTTTTTCAAATTATTTTACTTATGAAAAAAGGTTGGCCTGTTGAAAGTTTTAATATAAACAAACACGTTCATCACAGTTGACCATGTAGCTTTGACAGTTCTGCTAGCCACGGGCGAGTCTTGTTGGATACATGAGCCAAAGATGAAAAACAAACGGTGCGCCTCATTTTTAGTCTGTGAACAGAAATGGTCTAAAGAGGTTAACACAGTTGGAAACTTAACCTCACGAAAATATAGTATACAAAACAACGATTTATTTTAATTCGATTGCTGCTAAGTATCGTCGGCTGTCATACTCGCTAAGGTCTCGTGCTCTTGTGACGAGTCCAATCCCCATACAGCCGAATCAAATAATTAAGCATTTCGGAGCACGCTGAAATCACGAGGTCCAATCATTTTTATGGGCCCGCGGAAGTGTAGTGTAGGGGTCAGACTACTAGCCTCCCACCAATGCGAACTGGATTGGATTCCCGGTGGGGCCACTCTCAGATATTCACAAGTGAGAATCGTGCCGGACAATGCCGCTGGTAGGCGGGTTTCCTCTGGGATCTCCCGTTTATCCACCCTTGCATTCTGGCGCTGCTCCATACTGACCTCGCTTCACCCTCATCGGCTCGCAAGACCCCGATGTCAAGAGGCACCTATACCACTTGACGTCGAACAGTCCTGGTGGAAAATTTTTTTATATAGTCATATCTAGGGAACCATTTAACTGATTTAACCAAATTTTGTATGCTGACATTGTATGATAAAATCATGGAATTTAGAGATGAATGTTGTTGTTTGATCAGCCATTAAAAAAAATTGCAGTAGATGAAACAATAAAGCTTTTTCGTTATATCTCAGCTGATCGGCCGATTATCGCTAAAGTTCGAACGGAAGTAGTTCTATGGCAGTCCATGTAAACATGTACGATTAAAATTAATAAGGCACTTATTTTAAAAATGGCGGCAATATGATTCTTTTAGGTTAATTTTCTTTATCAACCATACCATTAGGTAAATTTCGACCAAATTTTGAAAGCTGAAATAATAGTTTACAAGCATTATATATGCCTATTCAAAAAGTCTCTTTTGTCCTACATTTAGATGGATAGTACCACATGCAAATTAACTTTTTTTGTCATATCACGGGAAACAATAGACGGATTCATACAAAATTTACCAACCTAGTGGTACTGCAGCACGTGATTTAAACATATGTGCAATGTATTTTGTGTGTAAAATTTATATGGCAAATTGTAATTGCACCAAAACAGTATCTGAAAATAATGAATTCCATAATGTTTTACATTAGAACTTTCTTCGAAATTTATTTTCTATTTTCTATAGAATCACATAAAAAATTCGGCAACTCCACTTTGCGCATTTGTCAGTAACTCGTTTCGCAGAGAAGATCGCACTTTTTAAATCACACCCACATATTATATTGTTACACGCCTACTGCCACACGTGGCGCGGGCAATATTCGCAGACTCGACTCAGTGGGAGGTGACCCATCTCGACCCACCCCTCTCCACAGGCAGACCCGCTCATGGTCCTGTCGCCGGGTGGCCGGGAATTAGTGACAGCTGACCTGTCTGGCGTCCCCTGCTGGAGAAGTCAACGACTTTAGAGGACGCGCAAGAATATTCTGGGAACTGGGGCCCTCGGCGCAACGCAGCATTTAGAGAGATTTCTGGGCGATGGCCTACGACACTATAAATATCGCAGCGGTCCTAGGGTCGGGAGTCTCTATGGAAGCCTTCTGGCTGAGTGCGGTGATTGGGATATCGGCGAAGGGGACGGAAGACGACGGGAGATTGCGAGACGATGGCAAACGAGGTGTGTATTTTCGCAAAGAGGTTAAGTTTGAATTTGGGGAATGAAATATGTTTGTTTCGTAAATTGGTTGGTACTACTGGAGATGTTCATATATTAGATCATGTACAGCTTGTGTATAATGCATAAATGTCATCAAATTTGGTTTAATTGAAATAGGATAAGTGGTTTTCCTTTTATAACATAACCTCAACTTGGAAGGTGAGCGTCCTAATATTACTGGTGCCCGCCGGGATGCCCCACCACCAACTACAAGCGTACCTCTCTGTACATTTCTATTTTTAGAACACAGCTCCTACCAAATGTTAGAATACAAGGTCGTGAGGCGCGCGCTAGTTATAACTTGTTCTATGATGTTAATAGTTGAGAAGGTATATAAGTCAGTGTAAGAGTGTCACATGTCACCTCGCTCTGCCATTAGAGAAGACACATCACAGTGCTACAACAGCATAAGTGCATCAGTCTCATTCCTTCGCCCTGCGCCTAACATTAGAAAAAATTTAGGGATCGTGAGTGTGCTTCCACAGGAAAGCGTCCAACATGCCACGAAGATACTACAGAAGAAAAAGATATTGGCCTAGGAAGATATTTAGGATTATTGGTGGTTTTAGTACTGATGCTGCTAAAGGAAATTGTGTTTATGTTGAGCAAGTAACAACATTGCGGACTGGTGGAATCTGAACTAAACTGACTGAGGTGGAGTTGTAAACCATATAATACGGTCTTAATTGTAAATACTGGAACTGTCAAATACGGACATATAATGTATTAAGTAATACAACATGTTTTGATATACTGTGTATTCGGAATGATTTAATATAATTAAGTACATTAATTTCTTTGAGGTAATTGTAAATTGTATGTGTTGAATTTATTAATTCTAAATAGCAAGAAGCATCAATTTATTGTGAGGTATTGAGACTAAAGTATTTTCTTTGTAATAATAATACATTTAGTAAATTAGAAAATCATAAATAATTATTATATTTAATTAATACCTCCAAACCTATAGGACCCTGACTTGGAGAAAATCGTAACATTGGTGTTAGAAGTGGGATGGAGGCATTTTATTTAAAATAAAATAATTTTAATTATTGTTACAGTTGGTTATTAACTGGTAGGTAAATTTTGTAAATAAATTAATAATAGGTGTATTATGTAATAATATCAAGATTATCAATAATAGATCAAGGAACTATTTTGATATTTTTTAATGCTAACAAGAAAAATTTGTCGGCAAAAATGTAAGCACTTAGCTTTTTAATGGAAGGACTCAGAAGCCAAATAGGTAGCGTTAGGGAATCTGTAAATTTAGAAATAAATAATGTCGTAAAAAATGTTAAGGAAAATGTGAATAGCCAGTTTAGTAGTGTAAGTGAATATATAGACAAGAAATAGACAGTGTTAGCAAAGTGTTGAACAGGAAAAAGAGACAGTAAACGAAAATGTTGATAGAAAAATAGACAGTGTGAATGAGAATGTAGACCTTGATAGAAGGAGTAAAAGAATTAGTGAACAATATGATAGATTGTGTAGACAAGAAGATTGACAAGGTGAGCGAGAGAATGGACAGTGTGAATGAAAGGATGAACAGCATGAAGAAAAGCATGGACAGTGTTAACGAGAGGTTGGACTGTGTCGAGGGTAGGGTGGAGATGGAAATAAGCACCCTCAAAAAGGAATGGCAGGAATTCCTGCAGTAGCAAGGGAGCAGACGTGCAGCAGTAGAGGAGGAGCTGAAATTGACCTACAACGGGCCAACGAGTGATGGCAGCGAGGAGATCATAGAGGTCGCAGCGAATACAGCCATAGCAGGGGGGGGGGCCGCAATTCTGCAATGGGGGTACGCGTCATGGTGGGTGAAGGAGGAATCATAATAAAGCCCACCTCCTACGATGGACAGGCACCTCGGTGCAAATACCGCAACCAGTTCGACATATTTGCTGGCCTGAATGGTTGAAGTGACGAGCAGTGGGCGTACTACCTGTACTGAGGGGACCTGCACTGAGAATACTGCAGTACCTGCCAGAACGACACCGGCTGCAATACTTCGCATTGGTGTTAGCCTTGGAGCTGCGATTCGGCAACTGATACCTGCGACATGCCCACCAAGTCCAATTGCAAAGCTGCACCCAGCGATCGGTATAACCACTGCAGGAGTTGTGGCAGGAGATCGTGAGGATGACACACCTGTTTTTGGAGGGGTTCTCTGAGAAGGCACGAGAAGTCATCGCAGTTGGCTTCTTCGTCAACGCTATCGCTGACACCGAGGTGTGTCAAGCTGTACGCCGGGATACTCTTCATACCATGCAGGATGCCTTAACCCGAGCACTGGAGGTGGAGTCAGCAAGCAGGCATGAATGCTCTGACGTCCAGTGTGGGCAGTTGTGCTGAACGAAGAGGAGTATGACAGAATAACGAGGACACTGAAAGAAATGTAGATAACCACGAGAGACATAGCTCCCAGGGTTCGCACCACAGATATTCGTCATCCCCCATTCAAACGGCTAGAATGTTGGTTGTGTTGACAGCCTGGGCACCTGAGAGGCAACTGTCATCAGCAGCAGCAACAGCAGCAGCAGCAACACCAGCATCAGCAACCAGAGAGCAGGCAGCGAGTGGTAGGCGAGAGTGCAACACCTTCTGGAAACATGAAAGCACCGGTATTGATATGCAAAGGCCGGTGATTTCTGGAGAGAAGGCTTCAAAGTCTTGCAGATATGTTTGGTGAAACAAAACTTGAATGCCATATTGATGGAGGGGAGCCTAAATGATGGTTATTGTCAAATGGTCGTTAACACAGGGGCGACTATAACAGTGGTAAGACTGAACATTGTAGGGCCTTCTCTCAGCGATCATACGATGAGAGCATGGATCACTGATATTTAACTATAGTAACAGGCGAGACCACACCAGTTAGGGATAAGGTAAGGGTACTCTTAAAGCTTGGTAATCTTTGCATAAAGCACGAAATTTGCATAACTGTAGAGTACGAATGCCTTTTGGGACTTGTAAGCTGGGGTACTGTATTAATACTCGATTGGGGGTGCAACGAGTAGACAATACCGAGTTGGCAGTGTCAACACGACAAGATATTTCATCGCCAACGACCTGTCCAGTAGTGCATAGTCAGTCGAATGTAATCCCTGCCTCTAGCGAAATTGGTTTACCAGGCAGATGACAGGGAAAATTTGTCAGGTGGTTGGGCATAACCAATTCAGTCCAGAAAGGTTGCATTATACCAAATGGTGTCATTGTAGTAAGGAATTTGGTATCTTCAAACTCTGATAGTTTGCCAGTAAGGATGATTAATTTATCTGATATTGCAGCCACCAAGGCGACTATTGCTAGCTTCACATTAGGTGGTTGACGACATTATAAATGAGATGAAAAAGTTTGATGTGACAGAGCCATCAGTTAGTCTATTGTCCTCTTTCATTGTATGTGTTTTAAAAAAATGACTATTAGATATTGTGTTGATTACCGCCAACTTTATAATATGACCAAGAAAGATATTTATCTACTCCAAAAAACAGATGAAAGGTTGAACAGCATAGCAGGTTCACAGTGATTTTCTACTTTGTATATGAAGAGTGGGTACTGGCAATGTGAGGTGGCCCCTGAAGACAAAGGAAATACTGATTATTGTGTTAAAGGGAAAGAAATCTGGCAATTCAAGTTTATGTACTTTGGGTTATGCAATGTCCCTACCATATTTGAACACCTGATAGAGAAAAGCTTACTCTTGGACATTTTCCAGGTGCGCCTAGACGACATTGTGGTCACAAGAAGAACACTTGTAGAGCACCTGACGCATTTAGATTCTGTGTTTCAGAAAGTCGCTGCAGCCAACCTGAAATTAGTTCCCAAGAAATTCCACCTTTCCGAAAAATGAAATTACTTGTTTCATAGCATTACATTCTTAGTCTAACATGACGGTCGAGAGTTTAAATCGTTTCTTGGAACAGTACCTGGCGATCTTCGTGGAAGACAGCCAGAAATATTGGGACTCCATGGTACCCTTATTTCTCCTGGAATATAATTCAGCAGTTCGCTAGTCAACAATGGTAACTCTTTCAAAGATACTGTTTGGGAGAGAGCTCCATCTCCCTGCTGACCTTCTATTCGGACATACAGTGAAAGAAGAAGCATCCACCCCAGAACATGTCACAAAACTTCAATAGAGGTTAGTTGACATCCACGAGCATGCCCATGGCACCTTAAAAATAACAATGACAGAATGTAACTACAATATGATCGAAGGATGCCTGAAGAAGTTTTTCAAGAAAGTCAGCTAGTGTGGTAGTACTACCCTCAGAGACGGAAGGGAAATGGCCAGAAACTACAGAAATGTTGGAAAGGCCCGTATAGGATCCTGAAACAGATCAATTATGTGGTCAACCGGATATGTCAGCAGAGCTCTCGGGCGAAGCCTGAGGTTGCCCACATCAACCAACAGACGCTGTACGAATATCCAGATGTTGGAGAGTCTGTTCAGGATGAACAGACTTAGGGAGGAGGGGCAGTATTATGTGCCTACCACCGCATGGGGCACGGGCACTATGCATTGACTCGGTTCTGTGGGGGATGCCCCAACTCTACCCTTCCCTCTCCCCAAGCTGACCCTCTCGCACTCCCCTCGCTGGGTGGCCGGGAATGATTGACAGTTGACCTGGCTGGCGTCACAGCCCCTTTTCCCCCTGCTGGAGAAGACAACGACTTTAGAAGATGTGCAAAAATATTCTTGGAAATACGGCCCTCAGTGCAATGCGGTATTTAGAGATATTTCTGGGCGATGGCCCACGACTTTATAAATATCGCAGCAGTCCAAAGGTCGGGAGTCTTGGTAGAAGCCTTCTGACTGAGTGCGGTAACCGGGACATCGCTGAAGGGGACGGACGACGATGGGAGATTGCGAGACGACGGCGGACGAGGTGTTTGAGGTGTAAACGGACGAGAGAGCGTGAAACCCAACGAGTGAAGGCTACTGTGCATGAAGGCGCTCAGATAAATCTACAACATTGCGGACTAGTGGGATTTGGGCTTAACTGATATGGGACTGAAATAACACGTGATACGAACTTTATTGTAAATATTGGAACTGTAAAATATGGACATATAATTAATTAAGTAAATCAATAAGTTTTGGTAGACTGTGTATTAGGAACGATTTTAGTCAATTAATTACAGTAATATCATTGAGGTACTGTAAATTTAAATTGTGCTAATCGAATTTATTAATTGTAATTATAAAGATATATCAATATACTGTGGGTTATTGAGATGACAGTATTTTATTAGTAATTATTGTAAAAAAATGAGGAAATCATAATTAATTATTTAATTAAATTAAGACCTTCATCCATTAACGAACCTGGTTTAGCCCATTGACTGAGAAAATGGTAACAATGCATACTTTATATATATATATAATATACTAGCTAACTGAGAGAGCAGAACATTTCATTGCGAACGTCAACAGCAAACATATACAAACAACATGGCTACCTTTCATAGCAGCTGGGGCAGATCGCTACATTATCCAAACAATGAAACTGGGACTACTTTTTTTTAGATCTGACAGGAAGTGTCATTGTAGCAGTTTTAGGTAGATTTGGAGGGTATAACAAGGCGTAGGCCAATGTCCAGCTCAAAAAAACCTGAATTGCTTATTGCTTGTGCGTCTAAGATTATTATTATTAATATTCTTCCTACAGTAACAGACACAACCGACATAACAACTTTTGAGTCCGAAACAATCAACAGTTTTTACGCAGTCAACTTAAGATAGTCCGCACTTCGTAGGTATTCATACTGCGAGGCGGAGTCGTGCTCTGTGTGTGGCAAACTGCCGACCACCAATTCGTGGCGACTGGTAATGAGACCTCTATAAGACGTAACTGCACTTTTTGCGCAGCCAATGGATATAACCCACCTGCATCGTGTTTTCAGAGACTGGCCTTCTTACAGGCGGTTTACATACGCCCTGTAATATTTTTATTTATTATTAGCGAGGTTTTAAGACGAATAGTCAGTATCTGAGTAGGAAGAAGTCTTAGGTTGTGGTAAGAAACTATCCCTTAATCACTTGACCCCGGAAATCCATGAAAAACCCATATCAGATTCTCTGAACTACGAACAAAGCACTGTATCTCCTGATCACGATTCCAGTTTGAACAAGGTTGCAACATCGCAAACAGATGCTTCTGCCAATTACTTCGTTAGGGAATGTTGCTCTGCTTGACAAAATCCATAAGTCATACAACTTTGTCTGTGTTCCTCTAACTCACAGTGGGTCGTTTTTTAAAATTTATTTACATTTTATTTATAAGTGTTTTTTAATTCTGTGCATATCAGACTTAACCGATAACGTTCATTTGGTTTATTATTCGCCATTTAGGTTTACGTAAAAAATGTGTTTTACATATTGTAATTTTTTTCTTCATTGTACTGTTTTTACTTGACCTTGTGTTCTACGTAACTTGTATCGTTACTTTACCAACCGTTGGATATTTTCCATTCTGATTATTAATTACACTACTGGAAATGCATTAAAGGACACATAGTAAACATTGTTTCATCCAAGTCAGTTTTACAGCACATGCTGTTAGTGTGTAAAAGGCACACTGATCGTAAGTGGAAGAGCATCAATCGTCTACACCAGTCTGCAGCCCACCAAGTGTGTTATCGCAGCTCGTCTGACAGCACGACGAGTGCAATTGGCTGTGCGATTTCATTTAGTGCGAATCGTAGTGTGTGTCGAACAGTGCCTTGAAGATGACGGCGAGCACCAATTGAACAGTTAAGTGACTTTGATCTTGGCCATTATAGTGGGACTCCGAGAGGTTGGCTGGGTATTCCGCAGAATTGCCACTCATTGCCACTCACTTGGGGCGTGATGTGTCTGTGGTCCACCCACCAGTGGTGAACAAGATGGGTGACAGAGAGATCCCACAGCCACCTATCCACACCAGTACCACCTCACTACACTAATGAGCGCCTGGACAGAAGGATAGTTACGGCCACTCTGAATGAGATAGCAAACGCATTTGCATTTAGGGCTACTGTAGCCCCCATATGTCTGTACAAACAATAAACAATGGGGTGTTGGAGTTGGTGTATGTTATCAGGTTCTCTGGCATGTTTACCCCTGACACCTGCTCATCGTCGTGAACGTCTCTGGTGGTGTCGGGGAAGAGAGAGAGAGAGAGAGAGAGCATTGGAGAGGTGAATGGAGAGCAGTGGTGCTGATGAGAATAGTTTCTGCCCTGGACAGCGTGATGGTCGTGTTCACGTTCGTAGATGTGCGGATAAGTGGAACGATCAGTCGTGTATTCGTATTCGTCATACCAGACCCATGCCTGGCATTATGATTAGGGGGGTGATTATCGACACGGCCCGATCGCCTCTATAATGAATTCAGGGAACAATGACGAATGCATCGTACATTCGTGACGTCAATCTCGTTCTTTGACCGTATCTTGACACACTGCAGGAACCAATTATTCAGCACGATAACGTGCGTTCCGACGTTGCTAGGGCAACACAGCGTACTCTGCATGGTGTAAGTTTGCTAACCTGACATCCAGCCCAGCCCCGGCATCAAACATTGCTTAACTAAATCAAGAATTACGGCGGGGGTGGGAAACCCTACCCCAGATAGACAATCGGCATTTGTACGACAGATTACATTCTAGAATTGCAGCATGTGTTGCCGTTCTGGTTGGTTTCACCCCTCATGAAGATGTCTGCTGTATTTATTGCATTTAATGTCCTGCATTTTCCATGAACTTTTAGTTTTGATCAGTCCCACATACAACCACCTTCTTTTGTACCGACTTTGGGGCCGATTCGTTTATTCCAACGAGGTTTTCTTAAATGCATTTCTACAAGTGTATATTGTGTGCTAAATGAAGTTTCACATTTATATGCTGCACCTTTTCCATATCTGTAGGGATAGTTAAAACCTCAAGTTTTCGTCCTTTTTAGTTATGGTATTTTGTGTTGTGCTAAAAGAGTTAAAAATATTATTGAAATTGTGGAAAGTTCTTTATTATTTTGGTTTTTTACAACTCCATGGTCAAGTTCACAAACATCATGATCAACGCTGAACCCACCTAAACTCAAGGTGGCCACAAGTCATATGAAATGAAAATCAGAGCAGTTTGTTCAACATTGTCTATGCTTCGCCTACCTGTCCGATTAACAAATGTAACTTCCGGATTTTGGGAGTTATAAATGTGTTTTTCGAAGTGAGAGCTGATGTGCTTAATCCCAGTTTCCATCAGTTTCTTAAAGAAACACTAGAATTTACAATGCAGAACCAATAGAATATCTACATTCTAAAGCGAAAAGTGATGTTGCATCGAAGATAAGGAATTCAGGAATTCTGCTGCATCATGATTTATATTGATCCTCACTACATCGAAAAGTCGCATTACTACAATACAAAATTTAGCACCGTAAAATTAACCTTAAGGTGGCAATTTTTAATGGGGGAAACATTACGCTTCTGGATAAAAACAACTAAGTTCTAGTTTCAGAAAACAGAAATCATCACATTTTTGGCTTTAAATGATTAGTATTCAGAAAGCAACACAGATACCTTACTTATACACATAAAATACGAACTTTAAGGGAAGGAGTGAGACAAACAGTAATGGTTTGGCGTAGTCCAGGACTGATATGGCAGATTAAAAAATTGGGAAGGGATTGTGGTTTTTGGGAGAGGGGCTGTAGGAAGGTGTAAATCTTCGGAATAAGGAGTGGCAAAAAAAAGTAACAAAAAAATTAAAATGTGTGCTGTCTAGGTGGAATGATAGAGTGTGTGTTATGCAATTAGTGTTCTCATTCTACAGATTTAGTATAGAGACAATGCTGGGTTACACAGTCCTACGTACACTGAAGAGTCAAAAAATTGGTACACCTGCCTAATATCGTGTAGGGCCCCCACGAGCACACAGAAGTGCCACAAGACGATGTGGCACGGACTCGACTAACGTCTGAAGGTATGCAGGAGGCACTTCACACCAGGAATCTTGCAGGGCAGTCCACAAATCCATAGGAGTGCTAGGCGGTGGAGATCTCTTCTGAACAGCATGTTGCCAGATATGCTCAATATTGTTCATGTCTGGTGATTTAGGTGGCCAATGGAAGTGTCTAAAGTCAGAAGATTGTTACTGGAGCCACTCAGTAGCAACTCTCGACGTGTGGGGTACAGCATTGTCCTGCGGATTTTTCCACGTCTGTCGGAATGCACGATGGACATGAATGGGTGCAGGTAATCGGACAGGATGCTTACGTATCTGTCACCTGTCAGGGTCATATCTAGACATATCAGGGGTCCCATTTCTCGCCACCTGCACACGCCCCATACCATAACAGAGCCTCCACCACCTTGAACAGTCCCCTGTTGACATGTAGGGTCCATGGATTCATGGGGATTTCTCCATACCCGTACACGTCCATCCACCTGATACAATTGGAAACGAGATTCGTCAGATCAGGCAACGTGTTTCCAGTCAACATTCAAATGGCGGTGTTGGCGGTCCCAGGCGATGTGTAAAGCTTTTTTTCGTGCAGTCAACAATAGTACACATGTGGGTATTCTGCTCCGAAAGCCCATATCAATGTGGTCTGTTGAATAGTTCGCATGCTGGCACTTGTTGATGCCCCAGCATTGAAATCTGCGCCAAATTGAGAAAGGGTTTCACGTCTATCACGTTTAATGGTTCTCGTCAGTCGTCGTTTGACCTGTTCGTTCACGATCTTGTTTCCGGCCGTAGCGATGTCGAAGATTTGATGTTTTATCGGATTCCCGATATTCACGGTACACTCGTGAAATGGTCGTACGCGAAAATCCAAATTTTATCGATACCTCGGTGATGCTATGTCCCGTGTCTCGTGCGAGGACTATAAAACCACGTTCAAACTCTCTAAAATTTTGATAACCTGTTATTGTAGCAGCTGTAACCGATCTAGCAACTTTGTCATACGCTTGTTGTCTTATATTGGCGCTGCAGACCGCATCGCGTTACTCGGATTGGTTTCATACGTCTGTTATTTTTGGCTCTATATTGTATATCTGAGAAATTATATTTATTAATTATTTGATGCATTTTTACGATGCCTTCTTGCTTTTCAGACTCGATGAATCATAATTCTGATCATCCTCGTGATAAAATGTAACCAACTTACGACATTTATTTTTACCCAAGCCCGTTTTAGTTTAGTAAAGCATGTTATTTTTGAAGTTAAATGGCAATGTTGAGGTGGAACTGAATTCAAATTTCTATTGGATCTTTCTTTCCTACAATGACTATGAAAAAAGTAATTAAAAACAATGAATATAATATATGGATGAAAAACACAAATGCAATAATAATAATATTTTTTCAATTTGTGTTTTTTATCCATATGTTGTGTTCTTCGCCTATTTGTTTACTTTTATCGTAGTGATTGTAAGCAACGGAGATCCAATCAAAAATTGAATTTTTTAAAACAAATTGTCTAAGCTTGTAATACTATCAGTGGGTTTTAAGATCTCTTTCCAGTAAGAAGGGAGATTCTCCAGCCGGTTACCCCTGCACAAACCAGAACAGTTTGGTATGCTGTTCCTCGCTGTACGGATGTTATTGAGGGGTTTGTGAGGGAAGGTCCTTAGCAACTAAACTGCTTCCCTCCTCACCTCCTTAATTATTTGTGTATACGAGTATGACGTAAGGAGAATTGTTCTCGTCCCGGCCATCACAAAAGTGAGTACATGTGTGTGTGATAGCGTATCTAGAGGGATGGTGGGGGGTCAGCGGCGGAGTGAATACAGTTCAGTTGCGGCTGTCGGAACACGTCCGACGCACGTCGCTAACAATGGGGCGGGAACTTCTCGCGGCCCGAGAGCATGGTAGGGATTGGCCGGGGATGGGGTTGATGCCGTAGGGGGACGGAAAGCCACTGCTGCCAAAACCGCACTCTTTGCTCGCGAGATTTCCCCAGGGCTCGTTTCCAGGACGGGCGGGCCTGCGCGGCGTTGCGACTTGCCGCTCGGTAACAACTTGTAGGACGACCCCTGCTGGTCCCACCACACACTGCGCGGGCTTCAGCAGCCACAAGCCGTGGTCCTCCTCGCTCGCCACGCGCAAGAAAAGTGGTTTCACTTCGACCATGTGTTCTCCTGCACTCATTTTACCTAACTGACTTTTATAGTCCATTCACAGTATCTTCACTTTTTCCTAATCCAACATTTGAAAAAAAAAAAATACAAAAACCCTCTGTCACGTGAGTTTGGTTGTTTCCTAAACACTTGTATCTCAAGCGTTTCATACTCTTGTTAACACATAAGTACTTAATTTTGTTTAATCTGAAATCGTACGTATAATTTATCTATAAATTATAATATGTAATTGAAAGTCAACATCAATAAAATCAGGGACAATATATATGTGTTAGTAATTCCTAGTAAGAAACTTATAATATGCAAAATGTTATTAATTAAACTGTGCGCGCACGAATGCTGTGCGTTGATCTTTTGGAGTAATTTTCTAGACTTGGTTAAGGTTTATGTGCATGAAGCGGAGGAATATCCTGAAAGTCCAACTGAAGCAGGACTTCAGAAGTCGAAAGTAACCATGAATGGACTACACCTACAACACAGTCTACACTATCTAAATTACATAATTTCTACAGATTGAAACCTAACCATAACCTAAACCTATAATATTAATGTGAAAATAACACACCTCCAACAAACACGGTACACGTCCAACACCACAATTTAAACAGGACAGTTAGCAAAATACAAGACACTTCTGATATGGGCTTCACGAAAACTATGGCACGACCAGCAGTTTTGAATAAGATTTCTATTTTTTTTTTTGTTATATCGTGCAGCACTATAGACACAGAGATGATGCATCTTATTTTACATCGAACGCTCAGTTCTCCACATCTCGCTTACATCGTCAGTAACAAAAATAGATTATTTATTCGTTTATTCAAGTCTTTCGTGCCGTTTAGTGCGAGAATAAGCAGATAGTGCCCAAAATAACAACAATGATTCCTCACCGAAGATGCCCTAGGTACAGGCAAGGATACTGATTTTTCAGAAGACCTGCAGTTACCAGTCGTACTGGTCTTCTCATTTGGTGATGAACGTGTCTTAAAAGCCATAGGTTCAGTGCTAAATACAGTCGATGGCATTGTCAAAGACCCCGATGGAAAAAGACATTCGTTGACTAAAAACTATTCAATTTTGATGTAAGAGTCTGTAGAATCGCGGGGTATGCAGGAACTAGGCGAGACGATCCGAACTTCTCTGGATCTGCCAAAGAACTGAGACTATCATAAGGCGCTGCCCCTTTCTATCCTAAACCTCAAACACTGAAGCGGAAAGTAACGGCATAAGAGGCACAGAGAGTACTATTTTTTGTCATTCTGTCCGATACTACACAGGTTCCAGGATTATCTATGCGACATTTTGTGTGTCGTATCCTTATTTCCCTGACAGCTTTTTGACTATTAACGGAAATATATGCGTATAGAATAATAATAAAGACTTTAGTATAAAAAAGCATGGATAGTTGACTGCATACAAAACATTAATTCTGTCGACATGCACAAATTTGGAGACATTTGGCCAACCAATGTAATTTCTGTACATATGGGTGGGGGACAAACCGAAGGATTGATCGAAGGATTGGTCAAACGATTGTGATCGATCGAAGGATTGACATGATTTGTTCTGGATTGCGGAAGGATATTGCTAATTATTGGTGTGAATAGTGTGGATAGGTGCAGTTTGGTTAGTGGATTTGTTAAGAAAGGTGTGTGGAATGGTGTGGATTAGCGTAGATTGGAGTGGTTTGGTGTGTGGATATGTGTATGTTGGTGTATAGGTTTGTGTGTGGATTGGTGTAGATTGGTGTGGTTTGGTGCGGTTTGGTGTGTGGATTGGTGTATATTTGTGAATGGGTTGGTGTGTTGACTGGTGTTGATTGGTGTATGGATTGGTGTGTGGATTTGTGTGTATTGGTGTGGATTGCTTATTGTGGTGCTGATTGAGGTGGTGATTGTAGTGCCTTTAATGCCGATTGTGGTTCATGGAGGCTGATTGTGGTGCATGTTGTGCTGATTGTGGAGTGTATGGTGCTGATTGTGGTGGTTATTTTTTTAAAGATATTTTGAGATTGGTCTAACCAATGATGGAAAAAAGAGTCTTTTATCGATTTTTTGGATTTTATAAAAGTTTTTAGAATTTTTTTGGGTGAAGATTATTTACCATCATTGGCACGGGAATAAGGTCCTACATGTGAGATCAATGTTAAGGTCCTCCAGATCTAACATGTTGGTTGGAGTCTTCAGTGCTCCCTAGGTCTTGAAAATGTTAGAAATAATTAACGGAAAAACCAATATGGCCAGTGGAGTGCATTCGACAGAATGAGAAATGACGATGAGCAGAGGAGGGGGATATTAATAAAATGTGATTGATTGAAGGGGTTTGTCGTCTGCTGAACATGGTGCTGTGGGAGACCTCCGGAAATGTAATTTGTTTTTAATAATAAAAAATATTTATTTAAAATAATATTTTTTATTAATTTTTTATGTATTGTTAAGAAATTTATATAGGAGTTTAAACTAAATGTTGGGTTCAAGTTCAATGGTTACCGAGTTAACGCCAAATTTCAAGGTCATCTAGATTCAATACAGCGGAAGTAGTCAGTTATATAACATGCTCGCTGACTTTTATCGATGTATTGAATTTTTTCTCGAGTTTAGGATTTCAAGGTCATTCAAGGTCACATTATAGGATCAAGGTCAATTGCAGTTAGGTCCAACATGGAGGTTTTGTGACGTCATAACATGGTGGTTGGTCGGTTCCAGTCCCTCGTCCCCTCTAAGCCAATACATTTGAGATTTTAATTTTTAAATATTTGGGTATTTGTAATTTTTTGGGTTTTCTGAGAACTTTTATATTTTTTTTCTTGGAATTTTCAGGCTTAAGGTCAAAGGTCACTGGTATCAAGGTCAAAGGTCAAGGTCACCGATATCTCACATTGTGGACAAGATGGCTGACTGAACCAATATGGCTGATTATCAGGTCTGATTCTTGATCCTCGACACTGTGTCTCGATTCGGCATATCCTATTCTTATTAAACAAAATAACGATACCCCCAAATCCTTCCGATGGATTTAAAAGTGTATTTCGTAAATAGTTATTGCAACTAGGGGAATCGGTGGTTTTTAATGGGAAAATAGAAAAATTTAAGTAAAAAAAAAGATAAATTTTGAGTGAAAATGGGTAATTCCAAGATGGCCGTCTCACTCTCTGATCCCTCATCCCCTTGCGTTAAACTTCTCCAAATTGATCTACTTATCTTCTTTAGATTTTATAGCACAATTTTATTTTTTTATATATTTTTTTATTTTGCTAATTGTAATATTTTATTATGTAAACGGTTGCACATGTTTTCATATACAATCTATATGAATATTTGTGTACAAATGTTTCTGGGAGCTTCTCTAATGTGTAATTGTTCTCGTGTTTACCACACATTGCGCCACTCCTGGGAAGGTAGGTGGGCTTCACTATGGAATCGGTGGTTTAACGGGGAGTGTAGGCATTGGTGGTCACGGTGCAGAGAGAGGGAGAGAGAGAAAATAAAGATTGAGTGTGACAGAGCTGTTTGAGCGCCCGAACTAGGGGGTTAGAATTGGGATGTGTTGTCGGCTAGACTGCGTTGTCTGCCACAAGAAGACGGTTTGCATGATTGCTTGCCATTTAGAACATTGCTTTTGTCTCCTACAATTTATGTGAGTTTATCCTACAAGTATTGAAGAGACGGCGTAGGTGTATTACTCAGCAGTTTCTCCGGCGTATGGAGTTTGATTCGTATTCTTCTGTGTCACGCGGGACGAGACACAGTCATTGGGCGCCGGCAGTGAAGAAGGTATCCAGGTGGCGGGCGAGACTGCGATTGCTGCCAGCCCAGGTCCGCTGAAAGTCGGTGCAACCGACGTACATGCCCACTTCAACCAATTACCGTGAGCCTACACAAATCAACCTTTTTATTCTTGAGGTACTGTGATAACCCGTCCTAAACGTTTTGCCATGTGTGTGAAAGGAAGGCGCAACTATCATAAAATATTAAGAGCGCAGAGTTGTTTTACCATTTTTAGAACATGTAAATTTTAATATTTGGATAGCTTTATCGTTATATACTTGATATACTTGAGTTTTGACTTTACCTAATTTATTTACAGAAGTTTATATAATTATACCTGTCGGTAGTTCATACCGATTAGATCATTTTGGAATCTTTAAAATAGTATTATCTGTAACTATGCTTATTTTTATTCATGCTGCCTTAAGAGCATTAGAGTAAATGTAAGCTCATTAAATTGGATAGTTATAAATGTGTATTTTCTGTTTATGTTTTCAATCAAGTAAATCTAATTGAGTTAATTTGCTGCCCTTGCTCTGCAGTTATGCAGTACGATAAATAAAAAAATAGATTTTCCAGATTTCGAGCTTTTAAATTTAACATTGAAATATCACCAGGATATATAATTTTAATGAAAGTGTCCATTTGTTGCTATGCCTTTTAATGCATTTGGGTAAATTGAAATTAAATTTGTATTCTATGCCTGCTTTAGTTTTGAGGTTAGGAGACTGCATTAAATGTATGATTCTAGTCTGTTGATCAATTGCCTTAGACTATAATTTTATTTTTTACCTCTTTGAAGAGTGAACATAATAAATAAATTTATTTATGAAATCAAAGAAATTATATTTTACATCCTTGTATAATTTTGTAATTAATTATGGGACTGTTTGCTGTACCTTAGGTTAACCCTTCATGACATTTTTTTCTTTCTTTAGAAGCCAACTTTGGTTTGAAGACAAACCATAACCCTCAAATTTGTTTAATATTTTGTGATCTTATGTATGTGACGAGTGGGGTAACCTGAGGCTTCATCTAGGTTTGGCTCAAATTGTAAATAAAATCTGCAATTATGAAGCCTTTGCGTGTTTTGCGAATACAAGAGTAAAGGATTATAAATAAAATTGGAGATTAACTCAAGTCCTGGAGCTGAATGTCAAGGTAAGTGCACGGCATCCACTATCTTCCCTTCTCCTAAAGGAAGGCAGCGGTAAACGATATCATTATTCAAAATTTTGGGGGATACCTAGGCGCCGTTCCTTACCTGCCAAACCCCCCACCTCGACATAATGCCCATATAAGAACCAACTCTCAATTATATTGCTGTATTAACGATGGAGATCAAAGAGAATGAAAACCTAATTTTGTAACCAGCAAACACATCACAATTTGTCTTGTTATGAGCAAATATTTGCATTTAGTTATTGTCTATGAAGTATGTGTATGTAGTAACGAATGAAATGTTATCAAGTTTGAACAGTGATTCTAAGTACCTTATTTAAATTAAAAAATCTCTATGTATTTTAAAAAAACTAAGGTAAATATGTATATTTGGTCATAATAGATAGTGTGTTCCATAAATTATATTATGAAAATTTCTGTGTTTCTAGGTATTATTATATATTTTTTATGATCTAATGTATTGTAGTGTAAATTTATATGTTTAAGTGTATTGTGAAAACCGGGCTAAAATTATATTAACCAATATTGCCTCAAGTAGCCAAAGCTACCCCAGACATCCAGCGTATTTTAACAAAGGGACTTTCTACATCACTGCGACATAACCCTGTGCAACCGCGAAAGTGTGGAATAGAGGGATGCTGCTGTGGGCCGGTCATTCACCCCAGTAAGCAGACCCAGCGGCTATTGCACTTATGCCGGGCAGCTGCCATCCCTTCATCTTTCAACCCCACCCTCCGCCACAGTCGAGGACGACCACTAATTTGACCAAGGGAATGATGTTATGGCCGCTACAAGTGTAGGCGGTACGGCCACGCATGAGGAAGGCAGCTCCAGGGCTGGTTAGGAACACGGCGTGAAGACGAGGGCTGGCACGTCCGCGGAGCTGCCAACTCGCGGGACGACGAGTGGACGACGACTACCTGCACCGGGTCCACAGGCTGGGCGAGCCCTCCGTCCTGCCGACTACAGTCATTCAATAAAACAGTGGAGAGTGTGTCAAATACTTGCTGTGAGTATGCGATTAGTAGTACCAGCTTCACACAGAGTCCCTTGTTGAACATAGATGTAACATCCTTAAGATGACTTCTTAGAGCAGGCTTTGTAAAGTAACTCTAGGAGCTAGCAAATGGTCAATACCCTCAACTAAAGAGTTTTCTTTAATCTACCTTATTTGTGCGGCATGGTCCTTAAGGTAGTCTAAACCATCAATAAAGACGGCTACGTAACAACACCAATATTTCAGAGTGATACAAATAATTTTATGTTTTCCCGACACCTTCTCTCAATAAAATTACTCAAAAGTAAATTAAACTTCTTTATTTTGAACCATTTTATACGTGAAGTTATGAAAAACCTATTTCACGATATATTTTTATCAAGGTTTGTTTTGGACACATGTTTGGTAAAAATGTCCGCTAGTTGATCATTTGAACTTACGTATTTTAACTTCAGAGAACAGATAGCAATTTTATCTCAATTAAAATGATACTTGGCGTCGATGTGTTTCATCTCCTAGTGTGACTTAGGGTACGTTGCAATACTGATTGCAGCCTGGTTGCCTAATTGAAAAAAAAAACTATTGTGTTGTAAACTTTAAGATCTTTCAGGATGTTGTTGGTACATCATCCTTCACTCACACCATTGCTCAAGGCAATATATTCTGCCTCAGGTCGAAGTATATGCAATGACCTTTTGCTTACTCGACGACCATTACACTAAACATCTAAATACCTTGAACAAGAAACCTGTAGTTGAATGATGTGAGATAGTATCTCCATCCCAGTCATAATCAAAAAAACCTTGGATTGCTGGTGCTTCTTGAATGCTCTTAAAAATCAGCTTCTAAGATGACGTTCACTTGATATATTTAAGATTTCTCTTTAACGTTTGGAGTAAACTCTTAGTTGGATGGCCTTATATAGCGACTCAAAATATTAAATGATATAGCTGAATCCGGCCTGCTCCAAAGCACAGCATATATCAGTAATCTAATTATTCTTCTGCATTCTCTACATAAATTTCCATTACTTGCATCACAATCTATATTTTCGAAATTCGGATCCATGGGAAACTCCGTAGATATACAGTTTTTCATTCTAGAAATTTTTATCAAGCATTCAAGATGTGAACTTTGACCTATTTCTATTTTACCTTCCTCTCTTTGGTCATTGAACTTCAAACCAAGGTTATTAATAGTGCTTCCTTTAATTTTAAAATTGTCATTTAATTTGTGTTTTTCATTTATTTATGGAAGGTAAGCCTGGTGAAACTTTTCAAGTTATCATCCACATAAAACAAGACTAAATTATATTAACTGCCGTCTCCCACATTCAACATAGAAGAAATAGTCCGATTTAGATAGTTTGAACCCCTCACTAACAATGAATAAATTAATCTTTGATTTCCAATCCTTTGCTGACTTATTCAATCCATTTAGTGTTTTTAATAATTTCAGGACTTTCCCATCTTGCTTCAATTCAAGTGGCTTGGATATGTAGACCTCTTCTTAAATATCACCATGCAGAAAGCCATTCCAAACTTCCATTTGTAGTATATACATATTATAGCGAATTACAACAGCGAGAAGTATACGAAAAATTCGAAGATTGACAGCTCGTAAATATATTAAAGCTAAACCGATGTTATCCTTTTGCTGCAAGCCACATGCTTAGAGTCGCGCTTAACAGTTTTTTTTTTTTAGAAATTTTCTTTTTACGAAACACCCAGTTACAGTCCATAGTGTTTTCACCAACGGGGAAAAGAAAACACTTTCCCAAATAAAATTGTTTTTCATAATTCACCAATTTATTTTAAATTGCACCCACACACTGATATTTTGCTGGTCTTTTAGTGGATTCTGTATAAGTAAGTGGCACTTCTTCTTTTGCGGACAATAAATATGTTTTAAAATCATTGTGTATTTTGGAGTATCAATTGCAGAGCAGTAACGGAGTCTCATGAGTAAATTTTCTTGTTTTAAGTCAGGAGTATTATTTTCTATTAGCCTAATTTCCGAAGGAAAGAAAGGTTTACGAGATTACTTTCCTGATTGTGTGTCTGCGTATATATGTGTGTATATGTATGTGTGTGTCTATGTGTCTTAAAAGTGTGGCTGTGCTAGAGTGTGTCCCCCCTCTTTTGAACCAATTTTAAATGCCTGAACCGAATTTCACCAAACATGGTACATATAAACGTGACGCTATACCACCACTGTGGAAGACAGTGTGGCTTATAGTGTCGTGGGTTAATGGCCCCAGGCACAGACTATAATGTGCTTGGATGTTGAGGGTATTGTAAAAATGAAGCCTTTTACTGTTTCTCTTGTTAAGGACGAATATATTGTCTGGAGTTTACACAAGTACTACATACATCAGCCCTTCCGAGGTGTGGTACCTAATTTGACTACTCATATTCACTGGGCGACTTCGTGGTTGAGTGGGGCCTCTCTGGGCGACGATTTTTATACTTAACTCAGCGGTGAGTGTTGGTAGGCTGTCATCTGGGGATGAGCTCCGGCGAAGTGTTAGGCCTTGGACGAAGGTTCGCAGGTGCTGCCGTCTCCCAGGACTGCGGTTCGGACTCGTGCTCACGTCTTCTCGTGATTCCTTCACGCAACTCTTCCCTC
>NQII01000585.1:581895-619831 GCA_002778355.1 Clitarchus hookeri | reverse complement strand
AGAATCCCTAAACCGTCACACGACACATGTATATATACATATATATCGATCCCTATTTTCACATTTATTTGCGGACAGCAAGGAGCTGAAGTGTGATTTTGAGTCCCTCAGAGTATAACAAAATCATTCATTATTTATCATTTCAGTCCTCTTATTGTACTTAATCACTTTAATTTTGTGACCAGTGTTCTTCAAGCCAATGCTAAAATTTTCTGAAGCATTTTGATTACTTTAAACCTGTAGTTCAGAGAACAGACTGTTCTAAAATGTGAAAAATCATCGTTTAATAAGATTAAATATTTTGATTTACTGAAACTTTCAACCTCCATGGAGCAGTAAAGATCCGCATGCAACTAACTTGCAAGGTCAGAAATATTTCCTTTCATGGTTTTCAAAAGGCAGTTGATATTGTTTGCCTATAAGACATGCATCACAGCTGAAAATTTCTCTGTTTGAATAAGACATGTTTAATTTAGACAAAACCATTCGTATTTGCTTTGTGTTTTGATGAGCAAGTTTTTGATGCCGAGCGTAAAAAGATTCCGCTTTAATTGAAGACTCAGAAGTTTAATCTTCAACAATCATTTCTCAAAAATAAACCTTTCCACATAGTCTTTCTACAGCAGTGAGATTACTTCCCTCGACAAATTGAAAAGTATCTCCCTTTCCGATCTAAATGTGACGTTTAGAAAGTGCTTGAGAAACAGACAATAGGTTCAGTTCTGAACTAGGAACATGGAACACATGTTTCATGATACTTTTTAATAGCTTACGTTTCCTAATTTTACTGTAGTGTGGTATCCCTCAAAATTTTAAAAATATTCATTTTGCGGGAACATATGCTGACTTGCACCGCTGTCCAAATAAAACTATCCTTCTCGAATACTTTAATTAATACTATACATAGCTTAACTGACAAAAGCATTGGTACAATCTCGACTTTGATCTCCTTTCCCTTTTGACGTGTGACTTTTAATTTTACTTTTCTTCTGAATTCGAAATCGGCAATCCTCTCGGAAATTATCAGGATATAAATACAAGTGACTTATTAAATTTGCTTTATTATTAGGGTTTTTGAAACATTTGAGGCTGGGATGGTTGTTTTTGAGCCAGAATGAATACTTTGGATGTACTAACCAAGGAGTTTTGTTGCGTGAAATTGCATATTTTTCTTTTGATTTTAACTTATTTTCTTTAATTATTAAACGAAAAGTAGATACATCATGATTTGTTTCTGTGGGCCAATAGATTCCCAACTGGACACAAAAAATTACAATTTCTCACAATGTGTCACTAAATTAGTAGTTATGATTTGCCTTTCAGACACACACTTTCTCGTAACTTTCAACTTAAAAAAAATATATGTAATAGCAGACATGTGAGCTGCGATTCCGTTACCTTCATCAGTCTATGAAAAAAATCTTTCTTGTAATAAATCAATACTTGTGTCAGAATTTTGTTCGTACACCGACAGCAATAATTATTTTGACCACATCGCGTTTTAATGTTTACAGTCTAATGTATGAATAGTTGGTTCGTCTTCCAATATACTGACAATAAGCTCTTTTGCTTGACAATATTTTTCATTCCATAAATTAAGTTCCTTACCTCCTTCTGGTTTAGATTCTCAACCAAACAAAAATATTGTCATTCCCCTTCGCCACAGTGGCGATGGTTACATGAAACTTAAAAATACTACAGTTTTAATCGCCTTTTAATTTCGTGACACGTGTTGATTCCATATTCATATATATATACTGGAAGTCCCGTAGTTTGTGTTTTATAATAACTATTTAGATGAAAAATGCCCCGGTTACTTAACAGCACTCAGGAAATCGCCCTTTATGTTTATGCTCAACGCTGTGGGTCCATAACCTGTAAGGATTTGGTGAAATACTCATGAGCAGAAAAGAACAGAAAGATAATGTTTGTAATAAATATTTAACGAAATTCCACACCAAGACGGCCAGGGAGCATAAAAGTAAAGAGTTATACCTCAAGGATATAACGAGAGATCTTTATCCGTTTGATCTGTTTGCCGAAGCAAGCCGAAGTAGGTTTTACGGTGCTGTCAACCTTAGAAAGAGTAAACGACAAATTCGAAATTTGTTGTGTTGGTAGTATTATAGAGACCTCCCCAACTGTTACTTATGTTTATATTGTGATTGGCCTATATTTTCTAAGCAATATTATAGACGCTTCCCATACCACAGTTATTTCATATCACAATTGCATTTGAGCGAATATTAAAATTTAACCATGAAGGTGACACACTACATTACAACCCGTTGTATGCCTAAGTTATATTAATAAAAAAAAAGTGTGAGACGAATAAGCAGATCTGAATGGCGCTTACCCAAAGCAGTCCGTGCCACCACCATTACAATTTCAATATGCTTATCATTCGTTAGTTTATACAATAACTAAAATAGAAACTAAATGAGTGTTTATTGTATATTTATGAAAGGTCTATTTAAATATTGTACACACTTTGTATAAATGTATAATACATATTTTTAATACCGAAGTCACAAGACCGTAGAAGCTTGACTTCGGCAGATTTCGGGTATCTTTGGTAAGGTTTCTTTTTCCCTATTCGAGTTATGATGGCCTGAAGACGGCCATATTATTTCATTTTTTTTAAAGAACGAAAGCACGAGGAGGTTTTGCTGGTAATCG
Organism: Clitarchus hookeri; assembly: GCA_002778355.1. Taxonomy (NCBI): domain Eukaryota; kingdom Metazoa; phylum Arthropoda; class Insecta; order Phasmatodea; family Phasmatidae; genus Clitarchus; species Clitarchus hookeri. The sequence continues at coordinate 617,152 of NQII01000585.1, read as the reverse complement.
AATCACATCGATATTTCATAGATATAAATAATTTTGTTGTTATCCCGACACCATCATTCTCCATGTGATATTTCCACATGAAACATCCCTGATTTCAAAGTATAATATGCCTTTTACATTATAACAGCAAGTTCGACACTGGTTGGCGCATCTTATGCTGTACGGCAACTAACTTACCAACAAGACAATATTGGGTGCTGTCTTTCTATCTAGCAGATAGCAAAAGTTGCTTTTTAAGATTTCCTTATATTTCACACTTCCATGGCATTTTACAAAATAAATATAGTAGATCAACACAATAATGGTCAGTCCTAATATTCTCAGACATAAGAGTAAGGAAAGTGTATTTATTTGTTATGTTGAAGAGCTACGTCATTGTGTTTTTATTTCCGAGGAACCATTTAAAGTATGAGTGTTACGAATGTCTAATATTCGTATTAAAAGTAAAAGTAAGGTACGTGTAAGCGCCAAGCAGTCAACACCACAATTATAATTAACTAAAAATTATTAATTCTGCTATATAAAATAATTTAGAAAAATAATTTCCAGATCATGGTTGAAAATCTAAACTGTTTAAAATAAATTGTTTATTTAGTAAAGCAATTGGAATTTTGTATGTGCGAAGATAATATGTTCCGTTTTATCTAGCGGCTACACTAGTCCATAAATCTTATTTGTGATACGAATTCTGGACAACAGAAATTAATTAAGTAGATATTTTTTCGCTCGTTCTCTAAACCTTCCATATATTATTTAATTGAATATAAAATTTGTTATTATTAATATAAGTATTATATTCATAGACACTCTTCTGACGCAGTAAAATTGCAATACAATGAATAAGGTGTAAGAGACATTGAGCATTCACTGGTAATATATTTATCACTTTTCATAACTTTAATATATAGATAGTTTCGAAATTGTAATAAATTAATAAAGAATTTATACTTGTTTTCATTTGAAGCAAGCTACTAATTCTGAATTAATTTTTCTGAAGATCTCTTGACGAACAATTCCCAAGGGGTTCAATCCCGTATATTGAATATGAAATGTGTATAAACTAACTTGCAAGTGCCATTCTATATCTCAATAAAAACAACATGGCAAATTTTAAAAAAAGTTGTGAGATATGTTGAGTATTCATATAAAGTTTTCTTAAGCCCATTTACCCTCTATTTCGTTTGACATTCTAAAATTTCTCAATTTTATATTCATTTATATTTAGTATTTACAACAAATATATCCATGTATCTGATCTAACATATGCCATGGAATACGCGAAATAAATAATTCTAGTCAATTTGTTTACCCCTTAGAAGCCAAATACCCAAAAAAAGACCGTTAAAACTACTTCTAATCTGCCAAAGAGGGGCGGGGGGGAACACACTAATTTCTATAGCTCCAGTGGATCGGTCTCTGCGTTAGAATGTCACTGAATGAGAACACATACATTTTTACATATATAAATGCCTGTATGATCGCTGCAAATCAAGATATCCCATAGTAATTGTCATACTCTATAAACAGTAAAGTGAAGCCTGACTGATCTCAAGATAACAGTTACGAAGTCACATAAGGGTGGCAAGAGTATGTTTGAAAGTTATGTTACAAGAGATTTGCATTTCCTACTTTCAGTATAGATAAAGAGAGTCGGTTCCTAGAAATTTAAACTTTTCGTACTCAATGATGATAACTATAATAATATTGAAATGTTTTATGATTTGAATTGATTAACTAAAAGCAGCACTTGGTAATGTGTCATAAATAATTAAAACTCAATATAAGAAAGAACATTTAGACCGCACTAAAAGTGTATGTGCTGCTGTGACTTAGAGTATGTGCATATCTCTGGTTGACAGCAGCGCACGGTGGCCATATTTCTGAGTACACTGATCACCAGATTGAAGGTACAGTCGAGTTTCGCGAATTCCTTTGCAGCTAAAGGTGTGCAAGTACGCTCTCCGGGAAGCTGTGTCACCCTTCGTAGTGTCGCTGCTAGGTGTGGAGTGTTTGCTTATCTCAGTGCTCTGAGTGACGTCATTCAGCTAGGGCAGTTTTCGTGGTCAGTGACGACGCCTTACTACATACGTATACGGGAAATAAGGCGGCTTTATACATCATCCAAGTATCAATAAAACCGACAGAGAGGCCACGTAACACCAACTGCAAAACTGCTGCCCTTTCGTTTCTTGAAGACGCCTACAAAACGAGAATAAATCATGTAATTCCAATTTCTTTTCTTGCCGATATTCACAGTTTCCCGTCCTGCAAATAGTTGGCACAAGTTTTATATTTCAAAGGGCCAAGGGTAACCAATATATAAACAATTATTAAAATGGTGGCTTGCGGGAAATAACTCAGTGTGATTTAAATATTTTAGATGCTATCAGGAGTTAAAATAATATTTAAGTAAGAATAATAGCAGTCCGGAATATAACTATCACTATAATATAGTGTTAATTTCCTTTAAATAAAAACATAACATTCTGTTACATGCCGTAGATAACTCTCATTACGGCTTTACGCAAAAAAAGTTGGCAATCTTGCTGCTAGGGTAAAATTTTCAACTCAATAAGAAAATGGAAATAACACAACCAAGATAAGAAGTGGTAACATTGATCAAGATAAGTGGCAAAATGTTTTTCCTATTTTTAATCTTCTTTCAAGCAATGATTTTTTCTGCTCCAGCTTGCACGTCAGTTATCAGAAAAACGTTCAAAATCCAGAAGTTTCTGGTAATCCAACCAATAGCTTCGTGTTCACTGGATTAGCAGTTATCTGCGTTGTATATTGTTACCGATCCTACCGTTATGGATAAATGTTGCCTGAATATGGCCTTAAGCATTTTATTAAACTTATTTAATGATTATTGTAAATCTAAATATTCTTGGCTCACTGGCTCGTGTGACCGAGTGAAATGCGTTAGAATTTTTCGCTAGAACCAAATAACTAAGTTATTTCCCTTTTGTTTGACTCCGTTCTCGAGTAATATTATGATTTTATGATTACGTTAATCAATGCGCGTGTCTGTCGTTATCTCGTTCATAGAAGGTTTTGAATTCTTTTACAAAACACGCTCGGGGTTCTTCGTACGGACATCAAAGTTCCGTGGTTTTTTACTACGGTGACTAATCATTTAAGACAATATTTGAAAATTAATATTGAATAAAAGGCTAACCTACGGAAATATTAAATACATTAGTGACATAATTGTAATGTTCAGAGTACACGTTTTCAACAATTATAACAGAAAATGTATCATCACTGGTACACAGCATTGTAAGATAACAGCAACCAAAGAAATACAGACTGTACAGCATATATCTCGTAATATAAATCTGTGATTAAATTTTTTATTGTTAAGGTAAATTGTGATAGCTTTTTAATGAGGACGCAACAGTAAAAGTGTCTTAATGTTGTATGCTGTTGCTATTTTAAGCAAACCGGTATTCTGCCAGAATGTTCCACAATAATTGGGAGGATAATTCGGTGTTCCTTTAAGCTGTCTTTTGTGGTATAGAAAATCTTAAAAATGTTGAAATTGTTTGTCAAATGTGCAGAAATATTCATTTGTTCCTAATTAATTTTAGCATTACAATTACGATAAAGAAGAGAACGTTATCTTAAATTAAGTTATTTTATAAAAATCTGCTTAGTATATTTAATTAATTTTCGTCTCCCAGAAGTATTTATTAAAGGAATACTATGCATGAGCTCGTGGCTATTTTTAATTAAACTTGACTAATATCAAGCAATTTCAAACAATATATATTTTTTATCACAATAGGCGAACTATTAAAAAGACTGAATCCAAACGTGGTACCCACGTAGTGATATAGTACAAAATAAAATTAAAATTTCTTTATATTACAAGCGTGCAATTTCAGGGAACCGGTAAATAAATATTAAGAGGTTTATTAATAAACACCTTCTAAAATTCTACTTACGTTTCAGAGAAAAAAGTCCAACAGTGGTATTTTCGAGACAAAGACTTAGTAATTCGTAAAAAAATATAGAATTTTAGATTATATTATAAGATATCTAGATTTGGAAATAACATTGCAACGGCATATAGCGTGCCTTAGAAATTAACGCCACTAAAGTGACGGATTTGTAATAGGCGTATATGAACTTATGAACAAGTGATTTTGTGATGATGTGAGTTTGTTATTTAACTATATTTCAAATTGAAAGTATTATACAAAACACATTTTTTATATTATTTTTAATAAATATTACTATACAAAGCTCATTTTTTATAACAATACTGGGTCATTTGAGCATTTTCTCCAGTTGGAGACTTAAAAGTGTTGATACATCATGACAGGCGGACTTTAACATGTATAACCATAGTTCAAACAGTACATGGGCAGATCATCAATGATAAGTTACTTACTAACACAGTGGATAAATGATATAATTGTCATTAAGATAGATATTAACTACAGATCTAAGTATGACTACAAAGTTTAAACATAGAAACAGTGAACATGCCTATGTAACATAAGACACTATTATGAGTACAAATATATCTATTCGTAGGGAACAAGTTGGTGTAGAAGAATTACAAAAGGCAGGCAATCACAGTATACGAGCCATGACTTAGATAACAAATAGGTAAATAAGTACAATGAAATAAAAAGAGTATTCAGCGATCAGAATGGTAAGTGCCGTTAAATAATATGAAGTACTTCAGCATACGAATACATACAGTACAATTATCTTACGAGTATTATCATACAGATAAGGGCAAAGAAACGATACAAGTAACCAGTGCTCTAAAAAGGTGTATATATAAAACACAGACAAAAGATACGTAAAGAGGACTGTGTTGGAAAAAGTCTGTCATAGGCTGTTCACGATAAATTGAGCACTTTTCAGCACCTAGTTACGTTCTTTTTTAAGTCATTTTTTATACTTGAAACCACCTGTTTTAAAATAAATATTACCATGTAAGATATGAACATAATCTGTATATTAGAGCACTCGGAAATTAACGTCTTATAATGGGGTAAGATGGTAGGCCCCTATCCTTACAATGTTAAAACACACAAATTCATGACTCTTTTTCTCAGGAACTACTGAACGTACAAATATGATATTTTACAGTTTGTTGTGTGGCTCTTGTAGAGTCCGCTGATCTGCAAAGATGATGTTATTTGAAATCTAATAATTTTATTCCCCCCGTCCTTTCCCAAATTTTTAATTTTCTTTAATTATTTTTAAAATAAAAATGTTATAACTTGGAATGTACCAAATAAAATGTCATGGTTGAAGACCCACATAGTCAGCACAGTAAGCTTTATAATATCTGCAAGTTGCATAAAAACATCTCTAAAATGTAAAAAAAAAAGTAATTCCTGGAAAAACAGCTTCAAAGTAGTCCAAAATGGAAAGTATCACTAAATCATACAGCACTCTCCCTACAACTTCTAGGCGGCCCGTCATAAAAATATTACACAAAAATGCAGTTTTCTGCTTTTTAAAAGCACCCTGCGCCATATTCTGAGCTCTCGTCATCCTCTATGCACAGACGCTTCCTTCTCATATTCCTTCTAGCCTCTTTTGACATCGGCTGTGCTGCGTTCTCTGCTTTAGTTACACGTAGCTTGTCAAGTTTTTGCAGAGTGGTAACAGTGTTTCTTCCTGCTTTGACAACTAACTGTTGTTACACTTTTATTCTGGAAGCATTGCCATCGTTCCATGTAATAACTACAGCACACACGCCAAGTTCTAGGGTCTTGTATCCAACAAACACATTTTTTGGCACACGATTCCAAATTGTATTGTTGTATGCTTCGTTCACATTGTGAGACTTGCCATGTAGGCATTTTATCAAAAGGCCAGGTTTGGCGAGATTTCTGTAAAAACGTTTTCTTTGCTACATAACAGCTTCAGGAATGGAGCGTTTGTGTGTGAACTTGTCAAGAGTGCCAGCTTCTTCAGCCAGTCTATATGTACACCATGTGTCAGGTGGAAATGAACAGCGGTGGTGACATGGTTTCTCGTCTGTTGAAATTCTATGAAAGTAGGTGGTCCACACAGCTATCTTCATTGCCTCTTAGCTGCCTGTATTTTTTCCAATCACGTTTCCATAATACTCTTGGAGTTCATCAAATTACTTTTTCTGTCACTCTTCCAGCATTCTTTATAGATTTACCATCACATATCTTAATGTTGCCAAGTTTACTTTTCAATGTGCGTAATCTTGTCTTCATCCTCATCTTCACATGCTTGACACATTCCAATATAGTTATAGGAACATCGCATGGTTTATTTTTGCAAATGGCAGTAAATGATTTACTGTCGCCATCGCCCAAGTAATGGGAACATCGCACTCCTCGCTCTGTCTCTGACCGACGGAAACCTGCTGAAGCCGCAGCTACTTCCGTCTTCCAATTTGACTCCAAACTCAGTGGATTATAGGGCTTAAAGCCCCGCAAAAGAGCAATAATTTTCACCTATTTCATACATTCACATAATTATTCTAAATAGTCCCCCATCACCTTTAATAAGGAAAAAATACATAGTATTCATATGTTTCAGTCCATCTAAACGTTATGACACTTTTTAACCACGTCACTGTATTATTCTTTTAATATTCCTATATATGACGTGAACTATTACGCTGGTTTAAAACGAGCTTAACGTTTCTTATTAACGTGCTGTAAAACTTTTGTTCAGAAAGTATCCTAACGATACGCTCGAAAATTATTATAATATTCTGTGTGAAGAACTTATATTCCTAATTGAAACAATAACTTATATATTAGCATTTTTACAATCAAGTCAATAATGGCTTGTTACATAAAAATTAGTATGATAAAGGGTGTTACTGTAAAACTGTTTATAATTCCCTCGAAGAAATTACAAATTTTTTTTACAACGCACTTTCAGTTATCTACATAAGTAAATGTGAATTAATATTTTATTTGTATACGTTCTTACAGCAGTAAACGAGCAGCCCACTCGCTGCAGAGAAGCAAGCGAATGATAGGAAATGTTTCATGTCGGCAATAAAGTTAAACACGCATAGTGAATGAAGATAGAGGAATATGTACATCTTTAACGATATGAGTTAGCATGTGTACGTGGAGACACTTATACAAAGCTGGCATTATGTTGCCAAGTCTTGCATTGTAGACTTTAGGACTTTTCATCAACTAGAGGCTGACTTGCCTTCTTGGCAATGTTTTCACAAATATACTTTATTTCAGCAGTAGGCGAATTGCCTAAAACATCAAACTGAATAAGAAGATGGAGATGATATGAAGCTTGTAATTTTATCGCAATATACTTCGAATACCGCGCGAAAAACTTAGGCATCAAAAATATCCTACTGTCTTTTTCGTTATCGTACAAACTAAATATGAATATTCGCACACATAAAATTAATGTGCATGAAGTGCATGTTACAACGAAATTACATTTCAATGATTTCGTTATCAGAAAACTGACTTTATTTTCAATGTAAAAATGTTATATGTAATTTACAGCTTGCAACAGGCAATGCTGCTACGATATAACATTACCAAGATAATCTTTCCAACTTACCGTCTGTATCGAGGTCTACAAACTATCATGCGTCGTCATGTATCAGCACGCCTGACACAATATTGATCGTATTGCAGCCAAAATGAAGCAGCAGTTTAATTACTTTCTTTAGAATAATCTATGAATTAAATAAAAATACACGACTCTAAGCTTCGAAAGATTTATTGAACATGTTTTACAGATATCACGTGCTAGGATTTAATAAACTATCGTTTGGAAGGTGAGTGTATTAAGTACCAGAGCAGCGAATATTGAGAGTTAACTTAGTCCTGCTAAAAATTTAATGTCAATAAATCTCACTAAACACCATATAAACAAATATTTCGACCTCTTTTACATCGGTGTCATTTATACATTACTCCACACACGCTGCTTAACAGCTAGTGATGTCAAGACTTTGGATTTTGTTTCCCAACAATGCTGCAGAGGTTTGCATGTATGTAAAGATGAAATAAAGGCACAGTTTTTCAACACAATTAACTTAAACCAAAGATTTTAACAGCTTTATATGACTTAAATATTTAATCAAAATAAACTTTATAACAAAATTGTACACAAAGTTATATGTAACAAAATACCTGGAATTGTAATATACGTTCCATTCCCCATGTATGTATATCACTCAATCTTGCAATGAAATTATAGTAAGTGCGTCAATATACACGAGATATACACTATAATTCTCGTGGAAATGTTTATTTAAACTAAATTATATTATGATTCAAGAACAAACTCAGGATAATACTATTTCAATTTAAAAGAAATCTTGGAACAGGAGGTATTGTACTGCAGCCTATCTCCTTTCCAAACAATATGATCTAATAAATAAACTTCTGCTTCAGGACAAATAAGTTTAGTCTAAGTTACAATGCAGACTGTCCCATTATTCTCCTTTCTTAGGATTGCATTTAAAACGTGTAAATTTAGTAACATGCTTCTCGGCAGGAGGATATATAACAATAACATGTAATTCTGCGTGTAATATGAGTGTGCGTGTGTGTGTGTCATAACACGAGCCGTGTTCACTCGATACAAGGGAACACTTGTCCGATGTGGCAGTGCGACTAGCAAGCTGCAGGCTTATGCTCGACTTTTCATTCGTATACGAACAACCCACCTACCGTTCGAAATGCGCTTCTTATACGAGCTTCGTATACGAAACAAAATGTACTGTACACATCATGTTAAATCAAAATATAAAAAAAAAATGTAATCAATATATTATCAACAAATTACAATTAACGGAAACTAGAACTAGACACACAAATTTTCAAGTTAGGATGGCTGTTTCACGGTAAAAAAATTATTTTCTCATAATTTAAAACGCGAATTTGGATGTTGTATTCCTCTGCGATAAAGCCACGTACAACAACTCTTCAAGAAATTAATTATATTTTGTAGTATGTTTGGAATTAAAATTGGTTACGAAATGTAACACTTATCTTATGTATACAGGCGCGTGAAATACTTTGCATAAACTTCGCAGATGCCATAGGGCAAACATTTAATTCTTAATCCGACTTTCTCATTCCTCTACCTTATACCTTCGTTTAATTTGCCTTACATACATAGAAAAATTTGTGATAAAATGTAAGAAAAATATAGTTTCTGTGGTATAACTCAGTAGGTAGAATGAATACATTTCCTGTGTTAAACACCGTGTGGGTAATGTGTTTTACTCGTGTAAATGAGACCTACATATTAGGCTACTTTACGACAACGCGATGTTAACGTACTGATTGCTGAATAATTATAGCCGATTGCAATTGCAAGGAAATTAATAACGTTGAGTGCAGCTTTGTAGTATTTGTTTTTTTGTACTTGTTTGCTACACCTTCACTGCATGGACGGCAAATTAAATGCAGCTTCAATGTATTTAGCGAGGTCATTATGAGAAATGAAAAATATTTCGAAAAGCTAGAGTTATTTTGGGTATTTATACGGGATTTATTCAAATATAAAATTTAATCGGAGTCGACCGGAATTCAAACATGAAAGGCCTAAATAACAGATTATCCTTATCCACTTATCTACCGTAACCACAATATAAGCCATAAGAAAACCGTGATAATAAATAAAGTTAACCATATATATATGAATATTTAAATTTCTGTTGTTTCTTTTCATGTTTGGTTTATTCTGTCACATTATTATTATTATTATTTACGTAAATATTGAGGTTTATTTTTCACTCTGATAAACTGCTTGGATGTCCTAGCTGTCAAGTAAACTATCAATGTGGCAATTCGAATTCCCTCATTCTAAAGGCCAATGATTCTCATCTCGAGCGCTCATTTTGTACGCGAGCTCTAGCGAGAGCTGCATACAAGTTTCCGGAAAGCGTAATTCGTACGTGGAAAAGCCATTCCAATTTGTTGGAGTACGACCGATAGATCTGTATTTCCAAGCATGGGCTCCCGGGTCTCAGTTCTCATAACGAGGGCTCTATCTCCGACATCCGAGACCAGAGTGTGATGTGCGGGCGACATGGTGGACGTGACGTGTGTTTTCTGTGCATGGTTCCTATCCCATTGTTTCTGCTGCTTGTCCACTGCAGGCGTACATGTATAGCCTGGTCAGTGAGGTTGTCTCGCTCGAGTGGTGGCTGTGGTTAAGCACACATTGTGCACGAGCATTGTACGGAGCACACTCCCGATGGTACGTAGAGTTATTGAGAGACCAATCAGCTGTGATACTTTTCTGCAAGTACAGTTGGTAAGCTATTTCAAACAGACTAGAGAACGTCAGTTTTCCTTAAAAATTACGTGATTTTATGATGTGATCAGGCCTTAGCTGAGAGGCCTGCCTGATCACACCTTCAAATATTGAACCAGGGCATGCGCGTGATTGCAACAACACCTTGCGAAAGACAGTTGCAGAAATCCCTTCCACTGGCCAGTTAAAGGAGCCAAAAATATTAAACAACGCGTCCTATACAGGCCAGCGTAACACCGGGAGCTGCGTCTTTTGTCTTCGAGCCGACCAGAGAGAAGACCACTGAAGGGTGGTGTATCCGGCCGTCGCTAACCGCCCCGTATAATCAGCCTCCGGCAACATGAACAAGGAAGGAACTTTCCAATTAGATTGCCTTAGTAATGACGTGAGGTAATAACACATAATATAATTAATTAGTATCTTGGTATTCAATTTAAGCTCCCACAATCAATAATCAAGTAAATAGTTATTGTTTAATCCTTACTTTGGATAAACCTCGTCTTATACTGCTTTGCTCTGCCTAATCAATACTCATTATTACATCTACGCTCATAGCAACTTTCAAGCATGAATTGGCTTAAAATAGCATTCGTAACAATGGCGGAGGCTTGGTTCATTCATACCCTCTCGCTGCCTTGCATCAGCTTCTCTACCATCCACCCCCATTTCAATAAATTCCTCACCAACCTACGTATATTTCCGCAGTTATAATAGAAAAATTTCAGCCATATCCACTTTTAACATTAAACGTTTTTGCTTTTAAGGAGCAGTATAAATAAAATAATGTCATAATATAAACTTTTAAAAAGTATTATGTTTAAATAATAATTTAACTTTCACAGTCTTATATAAATATACAAATAAATTATTTTAAACATAAATAATAAATGGTTTTAAAATTTAATGAATTTCAGTGTGAACAACCTAGTTGCGTATATATACATGTAAACAATTTACCTCAGCAATATTAAACTAGTATTATAAATTTAAATATAGATCACCTGTGTGCGCTGGTTGAAGTTATTTGAAATGCAACTATTACTGTGATAGGAATTCACAACCCTCTGAGCTTTTTCTTTAAATTTACTTTCAACTACAGCACTAACTTAATAAATTTCATCCAGTACACCATATTATACGTCGATAGAAATTGCTGTGCACAGATAAAAAATATATTTATTTTATTAATTTTTCTTTTAAATCTAAATACTGTATATTTAAGAAACTTCTCATAACAGGCGTAGAAGTAAGGAATGTCAGTTAACTACGAGATTTTAGCATTCTTACATAAAACAAGTATTACGTTATTAGTTGGCGTGTGGAAGATCAAGTCATCGCCTATACAGGCCAGGCGACGCGACCCAGTTGCAAAGTGCCGAGACAACACATTTCCGCATCAGCACTTCCCCCACGGATCAAGAGCCACTGTGTTGCGAAACAGTGTTCTGGCGCATGCCACACAGATTTATTTCCCCAGACCCACTTTAAAGCTTTTCTAGTTTTAAAGTCCTTATACTACAAATATCTTCACGTACTTCCCACAAGTCACTGCCATATGGACACGGGGTACATGAATTCCGTTAGGTTCATGCAGTTCAATGACCCGAGGACTTAGCCAATCCTCGTTGCTTTCAGACGGGCAAGAGACACGCCATGCCAGTTACACTGCAATGTTTGATACAGAGACTGCTAAACTTGATGTGAAAAGAAATAATTGTGTGCAATGTTAAGGGTATTTAACGAAATGGATATAGTGCCCGAGACAACCTCACTTCAAATGTGACTCTCCGTTCACGGTGTACCCACATCCACCCAATTGTCAGGAATACTTACTCAGAAGGTCAATCCTTTCGTTTTGTGTGAGACGCGGAGCAATCTTTGCGCTTCTTGCGGAGTGATGACCCGACCAGAGAGGCCTGTTTTCTGTCTTCTATTGGCCTTGAAAGAGTTTAGGCAGCAGGGGCGCAATCTTAATATGTTGGATTTATACTGTGGGTATTTTCTCTACCACTCAGTACTTTGAAAGTATACCACGAGGGTACTTTCGCTTTTGACCACCCTGGTGTAAGTCATTGAGTGCAGTATTTCCCAATCCCCATATGCTACCCCTTTGTGTGGAAGTAGAATTGTTATTATAATGTGCTTAATTATTTATGTGGTCTTTCCTCTCTACTATCTTCTATTTGCATAATCAGTGTCATTGTTTTTTACTTATACTATATGTTGATGTCCTTCGGGCTTGTTAACATGCTATACGTTCTTCCCCTCTCTATTACAATCTTAAGTTTTTAATAATCAAAGTCATTATATTCTGCTTATACTATGTGTTGGTGTCCAGCATATTTATGAACATTTGAATAATTATGAGCTTTATCTGAGCACAGAGCTAACTACAATAACTTATTTTCAGAGAAAACCATTTGTAAGTAAATATATACCATAATAAATATCCTCATTTGTAGGCATTATCAAAAACCGTATGAAAAACAGTAATGTAATATTAAAGTTGTAACATAAGTCAGTATTTATATATTACCCGAGAGAACATTTGACAAAGAGAGTTAAAAAATAAATGAGCTTTAACCTACGTTTAAATTCATAGGCTTCCAAGGTCAGACACACCCAGAAATATAATACAACCATAAATATAATAAAACCATATTAAATTCACAATTTAAATATAAATAACCATAATCTGCATAAATTATTAGGGCCCTCTTATTTATTTAAAGCAAACATTTTATATAAGATGTTTTGACAAACTGTGAAGGCATTCTGTTAATGTATTTCCTTGCAAGTTTCATATCAACAGTAACGCACGTTCCATGTCAACAGCAACCAGCAGCGATGTCACAACAAACCCCCCCTCGCGTAAAGTTCCTCCGGAGGCCGGCACAAGCAACGCCCACGAGAACATCTGTTCTGACGTCACACGCAGAAACGTCGTCGAGTCGCGCACGTTAGTTCCACAGCATCAGCACTACCGCTTAACCAAGCTCGCGAGTCGTACGATAAACTGTATGCAGGTAACCAGCGGTTTCCATATTTTACATACACCACTCAACCCACACCCTGCAGGTACCTTACACTTACATAACAAGCTTTACTTTAAAATATTTATGGTTGCATTGAAAAAAGAAACAAATCAGCGATTGCTAATAGGAGGCCTTCAAAATAAAATTTTTGTGAAATATAATGTATAAAAAAATTTTTCATGTATTTAACTATCAATAATAATTTGGAAAATATTTAAAATGTTCCTACTCAATGAACAATTTCTACGAATAAATTAATACATTGTAAGAGTTTTCATCATAAAATAGAAACGTCTCATTTGTAAATCTTTATTGAATTGTGGTCATTTATATATTCTAGTCTTTAAGGAAAAGGTAATGACTTTCTTATCATTGTAATTTAAGATTTTAATTTTGATAGAAAACGAACTATTTGTGCAATTGACCTCGTTCCATATATATTATTATCTGCTACTGACACATATTTCTTATACAGTAAATAATATTTATTAGTTCAACATTTTGTTTTTTATATTTTAATATTTGTGTATATGTTATTTTAAGTATCCGTTCCATTTCCATCTTAAGTATTGAAAAGTAGTAAAAAAGAAGCTGCCAAATTCATTTTCCTTTTGAATTTTATGGGAATTTCAATTATTAATTAAATAATATTCAACGTTTCGATACCATCCCATCGGTATCCTTTAACCGTGACGTCATGTACCATTTAAGTATGTAACATTCTCCTATCACATGATTGTTTTTGTCAGTGCTCTAACAAGTATTGATTTTCAGCAAGTTTTTATTCTGTACAATCAAAACACAATAATTGCTGTAATGGAGAGAGCAGTTAACTTACCAAATTTAAAATCTTTTCAGTTTAAAATATTGCTTTCCATTTTTATTATGATTATTGATTAATATTTTCCTCTTCATTCCTTACAAGGATTAATGTATCAAAAGATCCACGCCACGTAATACTTAGGGACTCACGAACTCAAGAAAGGCTGCCATGTCCGCGAATCGCCCGCGGGGCGTCTGCTGCTCTCGCGTGGAAGACAATTTGCACAACCAGCGAAATTGTAGTTCAAGGCCCGCAAGGACACTACAAACACACAGTACAGCACTTAATCGGCCCACCCTGCCTGAGGACTGCACGAAAGTAATTGGCACTTCCTTATACCAAACTTATCTTTCTACTATAATTCCTTTCAAATATTTGCATACCTTAACGAAGAGGACTTCACCCCGGTCCATATTCCTACTGCCAGACAATGAACCACGCAAATTCAAAATCATCTTCCACTACCCCCATGGGTTCTACGGGGAGATGAGGGCACCTCGCTAGTGAGTATTGGGGGAGATGTTATGATGTGATTAGGCCTTAGCTAAAAGGTCTGCCTGATCACACCTTCAAACATAGAACAAGGGCATGAGCGTGATTGCAACATCACCTTGCGAAAGAAAGTTGCAGAAATCCCTTCCACCGGCCAGTAAACGGAGCCGATAACATTAAACAACACGTCCGATATAAGCCAGCGAACACCAGGAGTGGCGTCTTTTGTCGTCGACCCGACCAGAAAAGAATACAACTGAAGATGGGTGTGTCCGTCCGTCGTTAACCACCTCGTACAATCAGATTCCGGCAACATGAACAAGGCAAGGACTTTCCAATTATATTGCAATAGTAATGGTGTGAGGTAATAAAACTTAATATAATTAATTAGCAACGTGGTATTCAATCTAAGCTCCCCCGATCAATAGTCATGTTAATAGATATTGTATAAACCGGACCTTCAATAAACCTCATATTATAATGCTGTGCTCTACCTAATCATGACTCATTGTTTTAGCTATGCCCATAGCAACTTTCACAGATGAAATGGCTTAAAAGCCCATTCGTAACAGTAAGTAGTTAGGTGCACCAGCCTTACAAGCATGTTACACTGTCTCCCTCAACTGAATACCACATTTACACTGGAGAGACAAAAAAATCTGTTTAGGCGTACGTATGCAAATAACAGAGGTATGGAACCACCCAAAGTAAGGCGATGCGGTCGGCAGCGCCTATATAAGGCAACAAGCGTCTGGCAAAGTTGCCAGATAAGTTACTGCAGCTACAATAGCAGGTTATCAAGATTGAAGTGAGTTCGAACGTTGTGTTATAGTCGGCGCACGAGAGATGAGACATAGCATCTCCGAGGTAGCGATAAATGTTGGATTTTCACGTAAGACCATTTCACGAGTGTACCGTGAATATCGATAATCCGGTAAAATATCAAATCTTCGACATCGCTGCGGACGGAAAAATGCCGTGAACGAATGGGACAAACGACAACTGACAAGAATCATCAAACGTGACAGACGTGCAACCCTTTCTCAAATTGGTGCAGATTTCAATGCTGGGGCATCTACAAGTGCCAGCGTGTGAACTATTCAACGAACCATCATTGATATGTGCTTTCGGAGCCGAAGGCCCACACGTGTACCGTTGTTGACTGCACGACACAAAACTTTACGCATCGCCTGGGTCCGCCAAAACCGCCATTGGACTGTTGATGACTGGAAACACGTTGCCTGGTCTGACGAGTCTCGTTTCCTATTGTATTAGGTGGATGGACGTGTACGGATATGGAGACATCCTCATGAATCCATGGACCCTATATGTCAACAGGAGATTGTTCAAGCTGGTGGAGGCTCTGTCATGGCATGGGGCTTGTAGAGTTGGCGTGAAATGGAACCCCTGATATGTCTAGATACGACTCTGACAGTTGACATATACTTAAGTATCCTGTCCGATCACCTGCACCCATTCTGTCTATTGTGCATTTCAACGGACGTGGACAATTCCAGCAGGACAAAGCTGTACCCCACACGTCGAGAGTTGGTACCGAGTGGCTCCAGGAACACTCTTCTTACTTTAGACTCTTCCATTGGCCACCTAATTCACCAGACATGAACATTATTGAGCACATCTGGGATGCCTTGCAACGTGCTGTTCAGAAGAGATCTTAACCGCCTCGTTCTCTTATGGATTTGTGGACTTCCTTGCAGGATTTTATATGTGAATTGCCTCCTGCATACTTTTAGACATTAGTCGAGTCCATGCCACGTCATGTTGCGGAACTTCTGAGTGCTCTCGGGGGCCCTACACGATATTAGGCAGGTGTACCAGTTTTTTTTTTTTTTTTTTTTTTTTTTTTTTTTTTTTGTGTTTTTTNGCACAGTGCACGGCATACAATAAGGAAGTATAGAAAACTATGTGAAGACCAACGCCATTAAAGTATTTATAGAAATGCTGTAGAAAAGGTCTTAATTGTAATGTTCTACAATAGTAGTGGAATAAGATAAAATATTTCGCATATTTATCTGACATAGCTTTGCAAATCACATTTTCTGTTTCCACGGGTAAATAACTGTAAATACAAATCCACACACAGCAAAAGTTCCACGATAATTCAATACCTACCGAACAACTTACAGACAGTAAAAATACTTCAATGGTATTCACAAGACTTATTGACAGGCTTATTTGAAGTGACTATGAACTATAAATACAATACAGCAAAATGTATTTAGCTCAATTACGTCAAAATAATGGTTAAATTGTATGTATTTATACAACTGCTATGACTTACACCTGTACGGGTTGGGGAGAAATTCGATGAGCAAATTTGGCGAGATGGTTCATTATGCAAAACGAAGTAGAAAATTATATACGACGCTTTATCCCCACACTAAATATTAAGGAGATATAGGTCCTCGAAATAAATATTTTATAATGTTTTTTGCTTGGGAAATATTGGAAACAAAGTAAGATCTAACTACATTTCTCCGAACACCGTTCTGTGTTATAGGGATTTTCAAGCTAAGAGCTAGAATATAAAAGGAATGACCGCCCTCCCATTGCAGGCAATTTTTGTACGCACACAAACCTTTGACAGCAGTAATACTGTGCCTAGCACGTAAACTATACTGACTACATGTGTGTATCGTAAGCTTCTGTCCCCTGCATAGCATAAGGAGGAATTTCTGAAGCTTACTGTAAAAAGCGATTACAGTTCCTTAATCAGCCTACAGTCTTGAAGATGACTACTTTATGTCTCTAGTGACATGCAGTATATGATTCCCTGCATGATGTATTGGTTTTTCCTACGCTCCTGGAACTATGTGGCTGCCACCAACATTTCCGTGTCGATTTTACACGAAAATAGTGGTTCCTGGGCAGTTGCAACAATATGACCTTTTTTTTTGTTAATGAGGTAACACTGCTAAATAAACCAGTATCAAACATTCATTATTCTTAACGCTATAAAATTTATTTGCAAAAAGAAGTTATTACCTCTGTTATTTATTTACGAGGGTAGTTATTGAAGAGAGTTTGCTCATTAGGTTGAATATATCGATATAAAACAATGTTTTGAGAATTGCAGTGTGCATTTAGATATTTTCCGATATTTTGCACAAATTACAGTTTAAAAACAAAATTTTTGTGTTCTCAAATCTGCCTTAATATTTTATTTAGTAAGAAAGTGCCCTGTCTTTTTTTTATTCGATTCTAAATAAAAAAAGTTACCTCACGATAATTTTTGTCGAATTCTACCCTATCATAAATAGAAGGACAACATTGCATGTTATGGTGTGAGCCATGGGTAATATTTTAAGTCGTATTAAAATAAAAAGCTTTAACCTACTATAAAATGTATTATTTAAAAGGTCATACTATTTCGCTTATACCGTTTAACTTTCCAAAGTTTAGCCGCCAAAACAGTAATCAGCGTAAAAGAGCTTAGATATATTTAAACACACAAAATTTACATCAGCTTGCGAGTAAAAAGAGCCAACTGTATATTTTTTAGGATTTAAAGGTAAATATCTAATTAATGTGAAATTGTACTTAAAGTGAAAACGTTTCCTTCAAAATATTCTCTGCTAATATATTTTTGTTTTTGCAATTTTTTTTAATGCTTGCAGAGGTTGACAGCGCGCAATACACGTTTTTCTAGTTCTCCATAACAGTAAATGACACCACAAAAATGTTACGTGTATAACGTCAGGTTTATGATATTTATAGACGTTACAGTATGATATTTTTCTTGATTATACTTTCATAATTGAGATTAACGTAGCAAGCAGGCAATAAATTAACCTGGTATTTTGGCAATGTATATTAGTACATATACCTTTTTTTATATATTTATATGTATATGCATCAATATACACATGTGTATGTATATATTGCATGATTTAATAAAGAAGTAAATTCTCTGTAAAAAGTGTTAAATTTGGCTCCTCTGAAGTTATTTCAGAAAGACATAACATTTACTCTAAAACTTGAAATCGGACAAAGAAATAATGGCAGTGAGGTTTACGTCTGCCTACCCCACGTAACAGTCTTTAATACTATTTAATTTGAACATCATACTTCCTTAGCAGAGCGTATTTGCTACTGATCAGTATAATTATAATGAAACGTGGTTGCGACCAAACGTAACAATCTCTGTTTACGACTGTGTAACACAATGGCAGTGAAATATCGTTAATAGTCTGAGTAGAGAGCATACATCATAATCATAGGCGCACTGCCGTGGGCATCACAATGAGCGTGTCTGTGCTGTGTTCATAAATTACACGTGAGTGTCTGGTAACGTAGTTTCTTCGGCAGTTCTCTTGGTGCTACTGGACTGAAGTACTCTCCCCAAGGCGCTGTGTGCGGCTTTCTAAGTGTCCATACTAGACGTAAAATTGTATTTGCACTGACTGGTACGCTTTACTACGGAAGGCGTAGTAATTTCGGATGATATGCTTAAATACGGCTCTGAGAATTAGCGTGGTTTTTTTAAATACCGAATAATGGTAAATCATACTTAAGGGGATTCATAGTAAAGTGAAGTATTTAAAACTGTATTCAGACCAGTTTATTGAACACACATTTCAAAGACATTAACGTGTTGTCTTCTATAAAGTATACTTGTGTTCGGCTTCAAAGAAAATAAAAATAAATTAGTGGTTGTAGCAGTAACAAGTGTGGTTTATTTAATTTTATTCAGCATTTACACAAATCTAAGTACATATTTATAAGACTACAGAAGTCAAGAATTAAAAACCACAACAGCTATGGTAGTGTTTCTTTATTTCCACACAAAATAGATTGCGCTGCAACAGAACACCGAGAAGGAAAATGGATTTTTGTTTGTCGCGATAACAGTTGACAATCGTGCTGCTAAAATAACAGTTTTTAAACTTGACAATTGAACGGCATTAGCGAAGCGAACTTATGAGATTTTATATCTTCATGATGAACCAAAAACTGATTTTTATTTTATTCATTCTGTTACCAGCTATCACCTATTCACTTCCAGTTCCCAGGTAAGATGTGAGAATGAGTTTTAAAATTCAAATATCTCTTGTAATTTGCACAGCGTTGTGTATGATGTTTTGTTTTATGTATTTTCGATATTTTTCCTGTCGCTGTTATGTGGCTATTAGGCTTGGTGTATAAAGGGATGACATTTACTGGGAACCGAAATATTCCCGACAAGTTCAATTGTGTGCTTGTGCTGAAGGCTTAAAATTTATAGGTTTGCGTCAAACCACTGAGGGAAAGTTGGGTTCCAGTTATTTAACATATTAGGCGCCGACCTCCACAGAGTTGTCTGTTTTACAAGACCGTTTTCCAGCCTGAGTGTGCGAGCATGTGTGTTATGTTGTGTATGTATGTGTGTGTTCTTATCACTGTAAATATTTTTGATCACTTGGAATGATATTCACAAATTTTAGTAGCCTTACAATATCTAACAAGGTCACCTCAATGTCACAGTTTCTTCTAAGTTACTATTTTATTTTTAACTAACGTTTCCTGCGAAATTATTAGTTGAATTTTTGTATTTTAGACACATTCTATTGCGTTAGAGTAGAATTCCTACGTGAACAGCCGACATTATCAGAATTCGATACGGATTTTTTTCCGCCACTTGAATGAGCATTTGAAAAATATAAATAACAATGATATAAAACTTGTAAGGCGTAACACAGAAAAGACTGAAATGATCATCGCTAAATGTAGTTTACATTTTGTGTTCCTGTCATTTATAATCACGCCTCTTTGAACATCAGACGAGTATTTTCTAAAGCATCGGCATTAAAAATATCTTGTAGTTAGCGTATGATATAGTAGTCTCTGTGCTACCGTTCTATTAGGCCTACATTCTGCTAACAATTTTCAGGCAGCCTTTGTCACATATTACAAATGGTAGCGCTCTCTGAATAAATGAAGTCGTATGCCATATGTGACGGAACACTTCTTATATTCTGCTTATGTAAAGGTCAAGTAGAAAACTTAACCTATACGGTTATCTATTACATTATGGATTACGTTTAACGAGAACTCCTATACGACCAGAGAATATATATATTAATGGCTTCGTTCACTTCGGAATGTAATACGTCTGCAATCCGTTAACTCGGAGATTACATAATCATTAATATCCACTTTAATTAAAATATATCAGCGATTTCTCAACCGAGTCACAAAATAGTTTACATACAAGTAATTTTGTGGTAAGGAACGTTAATTTTATAATTTAGTTTTTTCACGAATAACAAGAAGAAAGTGCTACACGCCATACGTTGAGTACCTTTCTATTTTCTTTATATAATTTAAAAGTGCTTAAGTATCCAATGTGTGCACTGAGTTCAATAAGCAGTAACACCTTTCCCTTACAATTAGAATATTGCGCCTCGTGAAATATTATGTTTGTGGACTATGTTCCGGTGGTTTTAATTTCTCTGTTTTCGCATATTTAATGTTTTCTTCTTTTTTTTTATATTACCTGGGATAATGTGTATATCGCCACAATCGCATTTTGATAAATATGTATGGACGCTATTAAATTACATAGTTTTTACTTATTATGGTATTCAGTAAGTGACTTATATGTTGAAATATTCTGTAGAGAAAAGTTTGACAAATTTAAATATGTTTGTTGAAGTGAAAAAAATAACATTTCTTTGGTACAAAGATTTACTGCAAAGATTTCAATTTATTACGCGATGTATTGTTTTGTCTGAAGCTAATATAAGAACATAGAGTAAGCGACAACCAGAAACGTGCACTGGTTCTGAGACTATATAATTCTGCCAAACAATCTAACAAGGGTATAGTTAGTAAATGCATATCATTGTATCTTAATGCCACAAAAAACGAACACGCCTAGGCCTATATACGCCTTAGATTCATTATTTATGTCGCTTTATACTTAAAATTGAATATCCTCACTTTCATACAGCATGGATTAATGAGAATTATTATTTCCCTTTTAAATTATTCGTGAATACGGTTATCTGTATGAAATCATTTTGAATGTGTATGAATGCAGTTGTTAAGAACAGGAATTAAAAATCACAATACTATTATTGCTTACTAATATTAGAAAGAATTCACAAAAATCAAAGCACATTAGTCTTGACATACTCAATACAATAAATTCTCACACTCCCACCATGAATATATCGTCCCTGAAAAAAAATTTGTAGTCATGTATTAGCCCATCTGAATATCATCAAATAGATGTTGGTTAGGAATTTAACCAAACGGACCTGAGGGTGGTTTAAGATGTAGTTTTCAAACATTTTTGGGAAAAAGTTGAAATAATACGAATTTATAAATTGACTGTGTCTGTCCTCAAACACAGCTAAACTTAATAAATTATAAATAATAATAAAGGTCAACAGAAATACGTAGAAACGACAGTAGACAAAACGTGATGACGGACAAGGGGTGGTGATGTCATCCATGGCGATGTCATCAAGTGTGACATCATAAGGGGGTGACGTCATAGGGGTGAGGTTATACAATATGGTGTCCAAACATAGAGGACATCCAGTATGGCCGCGGTTGCGAAAGGCTGTACATGGTAAAGTGAGCACTTTTGAAATCAACCTTAGCAAAATCCGCTCATGTTTTAACGAGCGCACTGAGTGTCATGCGCGCAGAAAAGTTGGTAACTATGGAGGTCAAGTAGTTCCATATCTTAACGCCGAATTAAAAGCGTTAGGTAAAATTTTGTAATAATTTATATTATTTATTACAGTTTCTGTTTATTTAACACATATAGGTGTAAAAATGAGAATATTTGCAAAATATTCGCTTTTATTATAATTTCAGTTTTTCACTTGACCGACGCATGAATAAAATGATGGAGCCCATGACAGTGTTAATTTTAGATAACGTGGAAGAATACACAACATGTATACAAGTAGATCTTAAATAGGGCTTTCAAAAGTGCTCAGTTTACCATAAATAGCCTATAACTAAAAATGCCACGATTAACAGCTACAACTGCCATCGATATAACTGCATACATATATTGAAGAATCCGGACATAAACGTTTGTGTATCCGATTAAATATAACGACAGAAAATATAATTCACGTATCACGAGGACTGTTATAAGTAACGCCAACATCTTGGTCAGTTATTGAAGGCTTTCTGGCCGTGTCTTGAGAATCCAGATCTATAGTAAATGTTCAGTTTAACTGATTAATGAGAGACTTTGGNAAGGCTTTCTGGCCGTGTCTTGAGAATCCAGATCTATAGTAAATGTTCAGTTTAACTGATTAATGAGAGACTTTGGTAGATGCTGCAGTAAACTAACAAAGAGAAACGTGTTCCAGGGGACGTCTGGAAGTGCCTACGACAGCATCCATCTCTGTNTAAACTAACAAAGAGAAACGTGTTCCAGGGGACGTCTGGAAGTGCCTACGACAGCATCCATCTCTGTGACCACCGAAGTCCCTCTGAAGGATGTTCCAGAGTCAGAGGTCAGTCATGCATTCAATTACTGTACATCCGAGTGTTGTGATTAAGAATGTTTCCCCACGCAAGTAACTTCGCCTAGTGTCACGAATTGTNATCCGAGTGTTGTGATTAAGAATGTTTCCCCACGCAAGTAACTTCGCCTAGTGTCACGAATTGTTAGGAAAGATACCGCCTGAGTTACAAGTTCCTCAGAAACAGAGCATAGAAGGGAGTTTTTGACCAGAAATATCAACTCTACTTTGTGAACATGTTGAATATTGCAAAACAATTTAATGGGCGTTGAGTTTCAGTATATTTCTAAAATGATTTCTTCTTCATGATAATGAAAGTGCTGGTTATTTTTTCCCATCTGATATTGGAAGGGTTTTTATTATTTATCTCTTATATTATTTCTTATATATATATTTATTTGCTTTTCTGTTGAGTGTTGTTTAACACTGAGATTACAATATATTTTCAATGAGTCATGTCAAATATATTGGTTATTAAATACTTACCACAATTTATTTGGATGTCGTTCTATCCTACGTTTAGCAGCAATATCAATTATTAAGAAAATTAACTCACATGCAAGAGAAAAGTGTAAGACTTATATTTACTAATGAATATCAAACATCAAATTCTGAACATATATTTGAACGACGGCCTAATACAACTTAATTTCTATATCAGCGTCAATTAAGACAACATATAAAATTTTGCCTTGTTATAATATCGAAATAAAAACCAACTTAGATATAAATAATGGAGTTAATATTTTTCGTACATACCCACCTTCATGAAAAATGTGACCTTTCGGTATTTAATAATAATTTAAAAAATTCTAAAGTAAAAAAGGAAATACTATCACTACATAGTGTCAAAAAATCTTTGCAGTTAAAAAACTGCATTATCTTTACGAAATATTCCGCAATTCTTACTGAAAATTATATCACCGCTAGAAAAAACAGCGAATCACAGAAATCTGAGTTTACTTGTTCTTGTATATTTAGGATGGAGGTTTATCAATCTTGCAGACGAGTAAACAGGAATAAACAAATGTATTTATAATAGGCTTTAAAAGTAAGATTTATTATGTAAATAAAAAAAAACATAGGTAGTAAATGTTGGTAATTCTGTATTTCTACGACTATTACATTGCTTAAACCCTCCCATATTTCAGAATTTCTAGCTCACAGAAACAGAGGAAATAAAAGAGGAAATGTTCTTTATAATTCAGAAACAGCTTTGTAAGTAGGGTCAAATAGACGTAGTGAATCAACTATATAAGTACAGTGCATTAAGGCAAAATTAGACTCAAACAAATATACTGAAGAAAAACTTTCACAGATTTGTTACGTTACATCTCCTGAGCGTCCCCCAAAAAGTCCCAAAAAATCCAGAACCGGGTTTTCCGCCATTATTAAATATAAAGCGTCAATGTTGCATTTTCGCCAATTTTTAGGAAAAATAAGTGGCACTCAAACTAAACAACAATTTTAGTTGGTGTTTTTTTTCAAAGTGTTTGCTATTGAAGTGGCTTCCGCACTGTGTGCATTTATTATACTTTTACTCACTTTAATTCCGTTTACGTGGCCTTAAAAACTTTTTCCAATTTATTATTGTGAATTAAAAATAATTTAGCTATTTAAATTAAAACGGCTTTCAATGTGGAAAAATGTTCCAAATAACACGACGCGGGATTTTTTGGGACTTTTTTGAGGACACTCAGGAGATGTGACTTAACACATCTGTGAAGGTTTCGTATTGTTTTTTGGAATAAATATGTCACAATCTAATTACACTGTACTTAATAGGTTGCGGGATTAATTGGCACATAATTTAACACAATCATTTTCTTAATAAATAGACCTAAACACGTTATCAAACACAATTTTCATTTCTGTATCCTAACTAATATAATATTATAAATGCGAATGTGTGTTTGTTTGTCCTTTTACGTCGCAACGTAACAACGGATCGAAGTGAGTATTGGCACAGAGATAGTTGGAGGGCCGGGAAGAGACATAGGTTGCTTTTTATACCGAAAAAATATCTCATTCTTTTAGGAAAATATTTTTAGTAAAAATATCTTTCTGTGTACAATGCTGCGTCAATTTAAGCTGTTAGTGTGGGACGAATACACAATGTCACACAAAAATTCATAGAGTTCCTAAACCGAACTCTAGAGGATATATGAAACAACACAGATATTATGGGAGGACTAGTTGTATTTCTGGCTGGTGACTTCCGCCTAACTCAACCAGTGATTCAGAGGGGCACACCTGCAGATAAAATCAAAGCCTGTCTCAAGACATCAAGAATATGGGCAAATGTCAAGAAATTCAGCTCGACGACAAATATGAGAGTGCACCTCTACAATGACGCTGAACCAGGACACTATAAACAGTTGGAGATGGGCGGTTAGAAACAGATGGCGAAAGCTGTGTGTCATCTACGGGGAATTTAAGCAATTTGGTGTGGAGTGATACGGAACTGACTGCTAGCGTTTATCCAGATCTACAAAAAAATATAAATGACGACCAGAGGCTATGTAAAAGAGCGATTCTAGCACCAAAAAATGACACCGTTAGTTCTCTGGTCTGTGTTTATTACAATGTCTGTCTACCAACAAATACCGTTATTTCTCCCCAAAAGTTTGTTACTATAACCAAGCAAGCGAAGCCACGGTAAAAACTTGTCGTAAATAAAAAGATTAATACCGAGTGTCTACACTGGAACAATGAAAACACGTGTTATGAAATTCCAGTTCTGAGTTTTATAATCCTTTTGTGTTTCTGGAAATAATATGAATCAAATTCACACAAAAATTCTCCTCCGTACAACCTGAAAGGCGTACGCTATATTCAATAAATTTGCTTAATGTATTTTCAACTAACTTTTGCACGCGACATTGTCCGTGTGGAATTTATATTTTCGTTACGTTTTTTAATTATAAAGATGGCTATTATTATAAAACATAATACGCATTTTAAAATAGAAAGTATAATTAATTGCAAGTTAAAAATAAGGAAATATGGCTGTTGAGTTTGGAGTTGTTGTTTGTAATCGGCCGTGTCAACATGCATGTTGTGCTCTTTACAATATTTCTTTGCCATTTGAGAGGGTGTTACCAAAACAACCAGTCTGAGGGGTGAGCATTCACGCGAGCACGCCACGTAAAACTGACCGTGGGAGAAACAGTCCTGCCTCAAGTCAACTCCTGCGAATTGGAGAGTTTGCCCCTGCGACTTATTTATCGTCATCTAACATCACACTTTTAGGGGAAACTGCAATCTCTTGAATTAAATAGATAAACAACTAAGTCAATTGGGAATCAATGGAATACGCGGCTCGAACACTGTTTCTTCCTGAGCCGATCCAGTTAAAAGAATTTTCTCAACTTCATTGCGATGTAGAGCTTTGACTTACTGCCAAGTGCCATTACAGAGTTTCGGTGGCTTGTAACTTCCCCTGCAACATAACAGGTGTCCCCACACGCAACATAAGCCTATGGCATGGCAGAGCAGACCCGGTGGGTTTAGAGTTTTCTACAATGACACTGCTTCGTTTGTATTTACCATCCTGTCTATTGAATTGTATACTATTCCTTCCCCTTCGAATTATTTCAGCAACATATCANCCATTTGAGAGGGTGTTACCAAAACAACCAGTCTGAGCGGTGAGCTTTCACGCGAGCACGCCACGTAAAACTGACCGTGGGAGAAACAGTCCTGCTTCAAGTCAACTCCTGCGAATTGGAGAGTTTGCCCCTACGGCTCATTTATCGTCATCTAACAACACACTTTTAGGGGAAACTGCAATCTCTTGAATTAAATAGATAAACAACTAAGTCAATTGGGAATCAATGGAATACGCGGCTCAAACACTGTTTCTTCCTGAGCCGATCCAGTTAAAAGAATTTTCTCAACTTCATTGCGATGTAGAGCTTTGACTTACTGCCAAGTGCCATTACAGAGTTTCGGTGGCTTGTAACTTCCCCTGCAACATAACAGGTGTCCCCACACGCAACATAAGCCTATGGCATGGCAGAGCAGACCCGGTGGGTTTAGAGTTTTCTACAATGACACTGCTTCGTTTGTATTTACCATCCTGTCTATTGAATTGTATACTATTCCTTCCCCTTCGAATTATTTCAGCAACATATCACTGATGACCGCTGTTTGGTCATATTTGGGGTCAGATAGGATATTCCACACAATGGATCTATAGGCTTGTCCTGTGTGTCGGCAACGTGTGGATAAACTTTTGCTGTAAACTCTTGAACTGAAGTTACTTTAGTGCATAATTTGTGTGGGGTAGCTATAATGCCGTATGTTTCTGGATAATCGCCGTTTTCCATATCGAGCAGGACGTCTCATAATTTTGGTGGATTTTAAAGCATTAACCGAGGACCACAAAGAAGTTCTCTTGAGACACGTCTTTTGATTACTTTGGCTCGCGTTCCTGTCGACACCGCTGGTTATGTTTATAGTTAATAAAACCAATTTGCTATTAGTTTATTTCTAATAAAAATTTTACCCATGTTATCAAATTATTTATTTTGAATAGTACTTTCACAAAATTCGCAGTTAATAATTGGAACCACCATTTCATCCCTTTGAGAAATTAAATTTAAAAAATACCTTCTTAGTGGCCGCTTACATTACACATAATGAATGTTTCCTCCAAAGCTTGAGTATCTAGTACTAAGGGTTCAAGATGGACGTTGATATGCCAGTAAGTCAGTCAGTTTTTCCTTTTATATATAGATTACACTGTTAACTCGTGAAATGGCACTGGCCTGGAATTGTTTTATTCTATATTTAATATACTATATTTTATATCTGTGAACAGAACTTAATAAAATGCTGCCGTAATTATTTTTTCTTCAAAATAATCACTGATATGAAACATATATTTTCGTGGTACCAATTTGCGAATATTAGATTTTTATGAATTGTGGATAACATACGCGTATATCCAAAACTTTAAAGGTGGTTCCTGACAAAGTGACAACTTTTGAAAACAACCTATTAAAAAAAATCACTGCTGATAACTACGTATATTTTACCGTAAGCAATGGCCGCAATTCTCAAAGTAAATTTGGCAGCGAAATACGAGTATTAGTTCCATGTTTTAACGTTTTACTGGTTGTTAAGTTTAAAATTGGTATCACCTGCAGGTCAGTTTGTTTTTGCTGAACGAAAATAAGAATAAAATAGGTCATAATTCCAACACATACATGTGTTTTATTCTTTCACGTCATCTCATGGCTGACACAACATACAAGTTGGCTGTTTCATTTTTTTGTTTTGGTGTTTTTTTCCCGATCTAAGTTTCTGATAGACGTTATTTGAAATGTTTATTATAATACGTTATTAGATGTTTTTGACATGTGCAGAGACCCAGATTTTTTAGAAATTCACAAGTTGACCTGGACACAGTGCTGCTTCATGCAATTGAAGTCGGTATAAATATTAATCCCCAAATAAACTTGAAAAAACTTTGCATGGATGTGTTTTATTATACTTGCAAAATGTGTTGCAATTATGACAGCATAAATAAATGTGTGCGTGCTATTTAGTATTTAGGTGATATCAAACTTACAACCGTAAAGTTAATATCTCGGAAAGATGTCACTCGTTTTTAAACAATAACGGCATAAATATGTTACACACTGGACGTAAAACAGTGCTTGAGTGGTAGGAATACGTAAAAACAGTATTATAGCGTACGTCCGAACTGTTCAATTTATATTAGCAAATGCGACAAACAGTAAGTACTAATTTCCAAGACAAGCCGTGATGGTAAATAATTTGGGTCAAAGTACAAGGTCACACTCACCTGGAACCATCATGGCCACCGGCCGACCGGAATGACAGAGCAGGAACAGCTCCGATTCTCTGGTCCCAGGTTCCGATGTACCAAATTCCCCATAATCCCTCTACAATGCGGCTTCATGAAATGCGTTGTCATCGGCTAGGTATTGTGTTTCTTATGTTGTGGTGTAGTTACATTCATTTAGGTGTACGCACTTCAATTTTATTAACTTAAAGCAATTTTTTTCGTAAGCAAAGTTGTAAATCTGAGCAACCGTTAGTGCTATGTGCTTTAAAAACTGCGTGGCCGGAAAAATTTTCCCGAATCTTTCATCGAGTGACAAATATTACTTTGGAAGTGTGCTGTAACAATTTGGTCCAATTTTGTTGAGCCATTGACTTTCATGGCAATTGCCTTCGTTACGGTCGGTACTCTGATGTCATAGTGAAGCCCGATATTTGCTTGTTCGTTGTCGTGTATTAAAATATTGATTTGTGATTATGCAATATAATTCTACACGTTAATATTTTTAAACATAATTCTTCGGTAATTTAACGATTGTTGTAGGCACGTTGAATTCTGTATGAAGAAGTAAAAACCCCGCAATTGCTGAAAGTATGCCTTTCTTTGACGGGCGAAAATTACAGTTCTAACACTTTTAAAATGTGAATGTTCAAACTTGTTGGCGTTGTTTCATAACAGGAAAAAGGATATTTAAATATTATGTCATTGTTTTGACAACGTCAATGAAACACATTATCTTATGAACATTAATCAGTGTTCACAAATCAATATTATGTGCTAAAATTAACGTGTAGTTGATTGTAGTGCTCCTTACAATTATATATATATATTTAAAATAAATGTGCAGTGGGCAGATGAGTCAGCTGATATGAATACCAGCTGAATGTCACAATGCAGAGTTTATTTTGGTAGGTACCTGGAAAGATACGCAGCCAATAGGGTGAAAGTATAAATTTAGCATAGCTTTCCAAAGTAATCACTTTTCGTGAACAGCCTTCAACGCTTCATCATCTGAGCAATAAATAGAAACTCAGAATACTAGTTGTTATTAATGTCTGCATTTTTATTTATACTTTGCAATTAGGATCGTTTCTGTATTTTAAAGAAAGAAGAAAAATAAAATAAAATTTTTCCTCAAATAAACCCAACCATAGATTTGTACATACTATTACCTCGATTTTATTTTCAATAAATTTATATTGTACAATCTCTCATAAATCAATATATATATATATATATATATATAAATGACATTATTCATTACACATATTTTAAATCTAAGTATATTAGGTTTTACTCAAACTTTATATTTATATTGATTTTAAGTACAGATTATAATTCAAAATTATCTCAGATTTGCATGGTCAATGATAATACATAATCCTTGCACTCAGAACCTATATTTTATAGATATAGTTTCATAACAAGTCCTCTTCAATGATTTTGAAACCGTCCACAATCATGGATGTTCAATATAGAAGTGTTATTTTGTAGGCACGTGTTTTCTGATCAATTATCATTGCGTGTCTTGGAATTAAACGTAACTAATAGTGCATTACTACTTCTTATACATAACTATTTGAAAATTTTGAGATGTTTCTCCATCTCCATGTCATGGATTTATTCCCCAACGTATTATCTAACTTCATATTTATGTTAAATATCTCTGTTTTAATCTATTATCAGAATATTAATATACATGTTCATCAAAAATATTTTCCGTGAGTACAACGATAAAGATATGTATATTTATTTTGGCAATTCTAAATATCCCAAAAAAAATTTTGTCATCAGGCATATAAAATCTATTCTAAGAAATGTTAAAATTCTGTTACAGTACTTTTTAATAGTCCAATTTTGAAAATGCTTGATGGTAAAGGATTTAGATTATAGGATGAATTTTCAGAAATACAAATAGCGGTGCTTCACAAACGCGAAATGTTACGGCAATTGGGAACCTGTTGTGAATAGGTAAGAACATATTTTACAGCAGAACATTTTCAATGTTGGTCTTCTTTTTGAAAATCACCATTGTAAATAGAAAAATTGCGAAATATGGTATAAATCAATAAATTGGTCAACATGAATCTATGGAAAGATATACGGAGTTCAAAACCGAATTGTCGCCTTTTTTAAAGCGCCAATTTGAGAATCATTTAATTACTTACAGTCAAAACTGTAAACTAATTTTACTTGCATATTACACATGACCATGTAAGTATTAACATAATGTAAATACATTTCATAGAATACATATATATTTTATAATTTAGATAATGATATTACTTGAAGTCCATGACATAATCACGTTAACAATTACGCATATGGGAGTAATGATAACAGTACACTGCATCTGCGTCAACTTCCTCAAGATAAAGATCATTAATATTAACAATTGTCAATAGCTGTAAAATTTATGAAAAACAGGATCAATAAGGCGAATGAAATACTTAAGTACATTCATCTTGTTCTCGTTAATGGCTAATGGTACATTCCGGATATCAGCAAATCTGTTGGTAGTGTTTTTTCCCACGTCCCTTAATATAAAGTGCAGAATATGAAAATTCAATTTTACTGCTCTTTTGCACACTATGAGGCTTAATATGCTTTGTTTATTGCAACAAATGCATTAGTTGCCAAAGGCACCTATTACAATTTTCATTTACTTTATTCATTTAAAATTGTGATTGAGCATGGCCAAACTATTAGAATTAAAAAGGTCATCGTTTCCATTACAAAGTACTTTAAATGGAGTCCTATGTTTGCATAACCGTATTAATGTCTCCCAGTCATTCGGGTGTTTGATCTTCATCAGTGTCTTCTTTTCTTCATTCCGTTACAGAATAGTGATTGCCATACTCTAAGTTTGTTTGACCACTGACAATGAACTTGTGATTTATTTCCCGTAGGTCTAGACATGGAATTATTCCATAACGCGAAACATAAAGCCAACATTGTAATTCTGGACTTTATCAGTACAGGTGTGTGTGAAAAATGTAAATGTATTTATGTATGAAAACAGGTAAATACTTGAAGCAATATCATTCCCATATATTTCAGGTACAGATTATTTTCAAATTCACATATACATATTTTTCGCTGAAGCAATACCGTCAATTTTAAAATTAAATGAAATTTACTCTTATAAAAAGAGACTGAGGTGGTCATGTATCTAGTTGGAAAACACAGTTTCAAATAAAATGCCATCTCCTGATGAGCGTAGTCTGATTGGCTAAAGTTCTATCCCTTTCTTTGGCATTGTTTGCATATACAGTGAATAGCTGAAGAAGTAGAGAGTTTGCTGTCTCTATCCGCAGTTTCCCCTTCCTTATTACACATATCACATTTTCTCTTGAAACCAAGGCGCAGCTCATGGACATACTGGGAAAACTGTGGTAAGGATATAGAGTAATTTTTTGATTTGATTCGAGGACTATAGACTATAGTAGTTCCTCTAACGACGGAACTACTAACTATTTCGTGAGTAATGTTATATCAAATATTTAGACTTTCAACAAGTTAATTTTGGCTACTCCACGCAATTTCTGAATTAATATATAAATTTGTATGCGTAAAACAAAAATTGAATATAATTTTACACTGTTCCTGCGTCCTATAGTATGTTATAAGTGTTATTATGGTAAAAAAATAATACCTGCAGGCTTGTTATCACTGTAGGCATACTCAGAAAGTTTGTCATCTCTGTTAGCCTTGTTGTTATCAGAGTCTAAGTAACCTGTGAAAACATGACTTTGATCGGACAACGATAAGCAAACATGACCATTTTCCAATATAACAAATAACCTAACGTTTATGTTTAGCAAAATTTTAAATTGCATTATAGGAACAGGCTATATAATAACTTGATTCACCGTAGTCAACTTTACCGGAAACAATAATGACACTTCAATATGCGTGTAGTTCATGTATTTTGTCTGCAGATTTCGCTCATTCGATTAAATATTAATAAAAGCATGTCAGTGCAAACAATAAATACACAATTAATAAGCATGATAGATCGGATACAAATGCTAATTATATTACGACATATACAGATGCACTGCCTATAAATTCCAAACTGTTACTTCTGCTGACACAGAACCTTACGACATAGTGGAGAAATGTACTATTGTTTAGGGAAACCACGAGTGGGCATTCATATCTGCCATACTTGCATGGGCAAACAAATCAATAGTAAATTGATATAACTGACTTTGTAAAGTTATACCACTGAGTAACAGCCACTATGGGATCATAAATACGTCAATTGAGAAACCTACGTATTCACAATACATTGTAAACTCATGAGACTTATTAATAACGATAACAAAAATAATGATGTTTTATGGCAAAGTGTGCAAGTCGCCTTATATATATTTTTTTTTGCTTCCCAAGATGGCCTATTATTATCATAAACAAAACCTACAATATTAAATGTTATATGCACTTTTAAAAAAAGACAAGAAATTTACCTTGCTAATTCACCAGATTTAAAAAAACCCATACTTATTCAGTTATTCGCCAACATTTTTAATATAACGTAAATAATTGCCCCATGTTACGCAAAAATTATTTACCAAAATAATTTCAGACCGCAAAAAAAATGATATATTTGCGTCTTTATAAGGTTTTCCATTGTGGTTGCCTTTCTTGGCTGTTGTATTTCGCTCAGCGGAACTAGGTTTAACTGATACATTGAATTTGCTGCCAGATAATAATCACTCCCCATAACATTCCATGGAGTTTACGTCATATAGGTTAATTTAAAAATATATCAGGATCCTATATTTTCATGTACCTACCACAAATAATTCTACATAATCGTATATCTCCCGTTAATTAAATATGATGGAAATATTTGCGTTGTGTAACCTGTTAAATTTATACAGGATTTTTAAATACAAATAACGACGTACTGTAAAATAATATTGTCTCTATATATTTTTAAGTTTCTATGAACAAATTAAAATTAATTGTTAAGGTTATTGACACGCCGTTTGATATTAAGTACAAGTAAGTGTGAGTGAAATGTATGAAGTGCAGTTATCATACTGTGCTATGAGATGCAGGCCTGTTGCAGGAGCTGGGCATGGCGGTAGTCGCAGTGCTGGCTGTGTTTGCTGCCGTTGTGTTGGCCAGAGTGCTGCTACAAGTGTGTGCTGAGGTGCTGAGTCACCGGCACTGTAGCGTCACTCCGGCCAACATACCGGCAACAAAGCAGCCGCAGGAGAATCCCGAGACTTCTACTAAACCTCTACAGGAAGTTGCTGTGACCGTGGAGACGCCTGTGGTCTGCTTATATAACAGATTGTCACCGTGAGTTTTACATAACTGATACTCTCTTATTGATCACATTTCAAATAAGGTATTTAACATTTCCTTAGGCAAATCCTTCGTAATTTCCACAAAACATAATAAATTTTCAATTTATTTATATGTTATTTAAAGAGAACTGTGTTATCGGCTACTGCTGAAGCTGGTTCCTCTCTGTTTTATGCACTTTACAGATAAAGTTGGGGTACTATTCACGTAGACATACATTTGTAACACTTCTGCAATGATACTAGTAAGGCATGCCTTTAGGTACATATATAGTTTCCAAATATGATGGCGTTTTTAAAAGTGTTCAGTTATCTATTAATTAAATTGCTCTCACTCCTACACTGCAAAATGTCAACGACGTATATTGACGTAAAATAAATATATGTTAAAAAAAATTTTTATAAAATTTGGAACTAAACATTTCTGCGGATTTGTAAAATGTTATAGATATCCATAAATTGCCCTACTGCAATCTAGACCCACATTATAAGAGTAACTTTATTACACTTCTTATACCGTTATTAGTATTATTTTCAAGCTGTGTTTCACATAGCACCCACTGAATAGGATGTTGGCGGTCACATGCTTGCTGTTGAAAAACCATCCTTTCTATAGTATGCTACGGGATTAAAATAACAACAAAGAGGTAACATAACTCTAGAAACAAGGACACCCTACATAGATTAACATATTTGATTTGTGTCTTTGCGAAGGCCAAGTCACATTAAACAAGCGATAATATGTAGAATCATTTTATAAATTATGAAACCTGTGGCTATGGAATGTTCCCATTAATAGCAATTATTTACTTTACAATTACATTCATAATATTTTTAATGAGTTAGTGTTTCAGATTTCATAAAGGTACTACTTGACATAGTATAGTAAATTATTTAGTAACATGGTTACCTTATTACTGTGTGACCACAATTCGATCCAAGGTACACAGTGTCGTGTGACGGTTTAGGAATTTTAGAGCTACACTGGCCCACAACCCCCCCCCCCC
>NQII01000585.1:544932-581736 GCA_002778355.1 Clitarchus hookeri | reverse complement strand
CCCCCCCCTCTCTCCCTTAGCTAACCACAGGACAAGGTGGAAAAGCCCCGAAGAAGTAGCTGACGAGAGTAAACTAGGGGCGAGGTACTACCGCCCCTTCCCCCCGGCCGGCTAAACCTTCAGAAACCAGGACACGTGTTTGGAAAGGCATTGATCTGCATTCTACCACTCCACCCCCCTCACCTCCTCACCACCACAAGGCGCCACGTGCCGGCAATTAAGACTGAAGGCTGGCAGACATAAAAACCCCGTTTCGAGAGTAGTGGGGGGGACAGTTGATTAATACCGCCCAGAGTAGAAGACAGTCGATGAGTAACGCGCAGAGACCCCTGGCCACGTCAGTACGTCAGTAGAACAGCAGTCCAGTGAGACAGCAGCACCCGCAGGCTTTTGCCAAAGGCCGCCCATCGCCGGAGATCACCCACCACAGCTGACAGCACTCACCGCTGAGTTAAGTATAAAAATCGTCGCCCAGAGAAGCCCTACTCAACCACGAAGTCGCCCAGTGAATACGAGTAGTCAAATTAGGTGCCACACCTCGGAAGGGCTGATGTATGTAGTATTTGTGTAAACTCAAGACAATATATTCGTCCTTAACAAATGAAACAATAAAAGGCTTCATCATTACAATACCCTCAACCTCCAAGCACATTATAGTCTGTGCCTGGAGGCATTAACCAAGACACTGTAAGCCACACTGTCTTCCACAGTGGCGGTATAGCGTCAACTTAATTTGGCGCACAACTGTGGGGCCTAAATACGTCAACAGCTTAGATTCAATGTTGCTATCCATAAAACTATGTACAAATTTTAAAATGATAAACCTGTCAAAATGACGTAAATAGACAATAAACTATAAAATCACTTTCAGAAATAACAATACTTTCAAATGATTAGGTCTATCCAATTTGCGGTCCGCTAGGCTCATCTGAGTGGACGGTTGTAAGAATAATCTACCAGCTGTTTTTTTTTATAAAATACATATTATTGCCTGCAGCTTCTTATCTAAACGTCTACTGTAACTGTCACCAGTGTAACACGTTTAAAATATCATATATTATTTAATTCAATACTAATTTGCTTAAATGAATTATGAACAGACAAATTAATCATGGCTTTGTCAGAAAAGATTTTGGTTTGTCAAGCATTGTGATCATTATTAGACGTATGACTAGAAAATTTATAGAATGGTCTTGGAGAAATTTGTTTTTGAAAATGACGAGGTTCACATTATTAGTGAGCACGAATGCCTGTACAATATGGTATACTTTTATGAACATTATATTACTACCGTGGTAATCGATTTATTGGAGTTAAATTTGTTACTTCAAATTACTTATTTTTTATTTAAGTATTTAAATTCTTCCAGTGGATTGATACGTAACATAATAACTTCTATCATCGCAGAACTTTGAAAATGAATTTAGATGGACTATTGATAGAAATATTAAATTTAGTACACAGGAATTTAGAACTCACATGAACAATTTGAAAAGAGTTGAAATTTTACTTATCATTACTTATACACATAGCTTTCAGGATATTATTTTATTTATACAAATTATTTACGAAAATGTCTCCAATTGCTTATAATTTGAAGAACGACACACGCATTTTTATTATTTTGTAAAATTAAAAGTAAGTTATGTCTCCCGTTTGTCGTGTTATTCCGTTAAATACATGTTTTATTGCGTCATCACACACATATACGGCACGAGTGTAAAAGAATACCTATATTTAGAAGGTCTATATAATTTCAAAGCCAAACAACTTACAACCTTAATTATCCAATCAACTTAACAGAGGAAAGGCGAAGTTTTCTCACGATTCATTCATACACTGAAGAGCCAAAAAAACTGGTACACCTGCTCTTATATCGTGTAGCCCCCCACCCCCCACCATCATAGCTCTTCATCCAGTCTCCTAGGAGCGCGCAGAAGTAACGAAAGACGACGTGGCATGGACTAATGGACTAGAATATGATCTGAATGTATACAGGAGGCAATTCACAACATCAATCCTGCAGGTCAGTCCTCAAATCCAGTCTGCGATAATTTAAGAAAGGGTTGCATGTCTGTCACGTTTAATGATTCCCGTCGGTCGTCGTTTGTCCCTTTCTTTCATAACCTTTTTCCGGCCGCAGCGATGTCGAATAAGTGATGCTTTACCGGATACCCAATATTCACGGTACAATCGTGAGATGGCTGTACGCGAACATCCTAATGTTATTGCTACCTCGGAGATACTATATCCCATCTTTCGTGCGCCGACTATAACACCAGGTTCAAACTCACTTAAATCTTGAAAACCTACCATTATAGCAGCAGTAGCCGATCTTGCTGCCGACCACATCGCGTTACTCTGATTGTATCCATTCCATACCTCTGTCATTTGCATACGCACTTCTATACCAGTTTTTCTGGCTCTTCAGTGTAAATGTTTAATGCGACCAACATGAGCTGCCAGAACGACATCTACACTATAATCTAACTCGTTCCACCCCCTTGTCAGCATGTCCGGTGTTACGGTTAGGATGGCGTTCGTAACTCTCAGTTTGAGGTGATGAGCGGGTAACGAGCTCGCAAACGTCACGTCAATGTGAAGGGGACGTTCTTATGTTTCCTTGCCCAGAACGAGATACACGATACCTCCATGTCTAAGCTGGTTTCTAGCGATGAAGCGACGTTCCATACAAATGGTGATATGAACCGGCACAACGTGCGGATATGGGATCAGGAGCCTCAACGCGAAAACACCGGACACGAGCGTTCTTCTCTCAAAGGGAACGTGTTTTGCGCTGTATCCAAATATTCTGCTTTAGGACCTTCCTTTTTTTCACGAGCCCACTGTTACTGGAATCCCTTATTTGGGCATTCTTAGAGAGTGGTTGTTTCCTCAGTTAGAAAAGGCGGTGGGGGAGTTCATTATCCAGCAGGATGACGCCACCCCATTGGCACCTAGCTGTTTGCGGATACCGGAACGAGATGTTGCCGCAACGCTGGATTGGTCAAGGAGCAGCTGGTGACCACTGGCCCCCAAGAAGCCCAGGTCTTACACAGTGCGAATTTTCTCGATGAGGGTACATAAAGGATCAAGTGTTTCGTCCACCATTTCCGGCTAACATTGACGACCTCACAACGAGAATTCCGGACGCCATCCAAACCGCAACACCGGACATGCTGGCAAGAGTGTGGAACGAGTTTGATTATCGCGTACATGTCGTTCGGGCAGCTCATAGTGGTCACATTGAACATTTATGAATGTATGGTAAATAAACTTCATGGTTCGACGGTTTATTTGATTCGTCAATCAACGTTGTTTGGTTTTGATATTACAGCCCTTCAAAGTTCTTTTATACTCCTCCTGCTGTATCGTATGTATTTATTTTTAAAATGTTGTCTACCATTATCACTAGTATTGGATTTTAATAACGTAGTTAATCCAAGTGGTTAATAAGTGAGTATATTTTTGTCAGTAACTTCGATTTCTTTACATTTGTTTCAGGTCTGAAGTCATTAGCATAGACAGTTTCAAAGAGATTCGGAAAATTGGAGCCGGAATGTATGGGACAGTTTGTTTAGTAAGAAAACTTGATGGTTTGGATTGCGACAGTCTGTTTGCGATGAAAGAACAAGTGCACAGCGAGCATACCGAAGCAGAACTGCAAGTGCTTCTTAGAGTGTCTGGAATGCTGTTTCAGAACCAGCTTGTCTACGCGTTCCTCAGTTGTGGAAAGATGTTTTTTGTTTTAGAATATTGCAGTTTTGGTACACTACTTGATAGGCTAAATGATGAGAACTTCTGCATGAATGTGGCTATGGTGAAAAAAGTAATGGCGGAATTAATTGTAGCTATTCAAGAGTTACGTCAGGTAGGGATAACGCATGGTGATATTCACCCGGGAAATATTCTTTTTGCAGAGGACGGCCATCTCGTTCTCGCAGATTTTGGTTCAGCCACAGAAACTTCTTATGGTGACACAAATGACATTGTAAGCCTCTCAGGGATTATGGTACAGATGATGCGCAAATTAGACTATGAAGAGCACACTCAGGTCATAAAATTTTGTGCTCTTTTGATGAAATATGACTTAGATGACTGCATCCCAATTGACCAATTTTTAGCTCTTTTACAAAAACACGAATTTTTTAGCGGCACTGATTGGGATCAAGTGAGAGCAAGAAAATTTGATGCACCGTTCTCTGAATTCACAAACTCGAAGGTAGTTTCATAATTTTTTTTGCTAATTTCTACCATTTGTGAAATTAGAGAAATGTTACATTTATTACTTGTCTTTCTTCTTTTCGGCCTACCTAATAAAATATATATGCACTTTCCAAACAGCAAAAAGTTGGTCGATTGTAATT
The DNA here is from genome assembly GCA_002778355.1 of Clitarchus hookeri. Lineage (NCBI taxonomy): Eukaryota > Metazoa > Arthropoda > Insecta > Phasmatodea > Phasmatidae > Clitarchus > Clitarchus hookeri. The sequence goes on along the minus strand of NQII01000585.1, from coordinate 577,369 downwards.
CAGTCGTTAAAACATATTTTATTTCTAGAACGTAAAATGTATGGCATTGGCGTTGTCCTTGTTTAATTGTCTTATTTGTTAATCTGTATCAATTCACTTGGGACTTAAAATGGGCTTAGTTTCTCTTTTATGAGTTTTTGTTGTTCTACCGATAAATGAGAAATAGCGTGATTTTCTTCTGCATCTAAAATATTATCTCAAGTTTTTTATTGTTCTGCATGACTTTCTTTGACGTAATTGTTGTATTGTTTCAGTGATTCTGCAGTTAATTTGCTGCTCATATTACATTTTGCGGCAGCATTAAGTCTATCACGGTTCGTGTCATATTTGTAATTTTCAAAACAAAAAATATCTCTATAGCTTTCAACGGCGTATTGTAGCTGGTTGTATTACAGTGTTTCCACGAAAAAATTTGAAGCAATTACAATTTCTCTTAGGATATTTGCATGCACTTGCTGTTTCATTTTTTATCATCTGCTCAGTCTTAATCAAGAATTTTGCTAAACACTGTCCCTCATTTTCTCGTCCCAATTTGCGAACTTTTTGTAAAATGCTACCATTTTATGCTGGATCATTTACGTCTTAGTAAGTAGGTTTAGTAATCATGGTGGCTACTGTCAAGTTATGGAAGATGGCGGTGATGATCTGAAGAATCTTCGGACTTGCAAATAACAACTGCATGTGGTTTGAGATATCATTTTATCAATTATTAATTACAATATTATTTATTAGAGTAATTAGGAGGTCTACAGTAGAAATTAAATTTAGATCAATTGCAAATGAGTTATTCACAAATATAGCTATTAAAGCTAAAAAGTAAATTATAACCTACCTTAAAACTAATTCACACTCATTATACTAAAAAAAAAACTGGCACGCGTATAAATATAAAAAACCACAAAGTAAGTCTCATTAAGATTTAAGATTAAATATACATATATTTGTAACAATTTATGTGTATGAGGAGAATTTTAACCCAGCTCAAAATTCCATATCCGAATTACCTCATATTGAGGTTTTCTACATTTTTTATAACTCTAATGATTATTTTTGTCTATTAAATTAAATAAATATTAAAAATACATTAACAATATATGTAATAAAAATATTATATATAAAATAATTAATCCTTATGTTTTTTTAATAAAGATTTTTTAATAATTAACACTACAACACAAATTGAGCAGTATAATTAATATAATTAAAAATAATTTTAATAAAATCACAGATTTTTTAATATTTTACAGTAGTTGCTTTGTATCGCAACAATCTATTACATAAAATAGTATTTTAATAAATATACTACTATTACTATCCCTATCTCCATTTTTACAGGTTAATAATAAAGTATATATTTTCTGTCATTTGTATCAATATTTTATTTAAGTTTTAAAATTCCTGCTAAATATATTTTATTATAGAATTCCATATCGAATTCTTTTATCCAACTATCTTTTCCAAATATTTTATTCCTTACTTTTGTAAGCCTAAAATTTGTTGACAATACAAAAATTAATAATGAAGTATGATGATACTGATTTCGATTATCTTTTCTGTTACTGAAAATCCCACAGTTCCTATGTTAAACATTCCGAATTATAGATTATATATTTAATCTTTGATTTCAGAATGAACTATATTTCTGTTAAATAATTATTCCTTGAAAGAAAAAAAATTGTTATTTTTATACACCAATAATAATTTCTGGATTTTCATAATTTTAATTGGGGAATTTGTTTAGTCAGAATTCTACAATCGGTCACATAACTTATAATCTTAAAATTAAACTGATTGATGAATAAAGAATTAATATGCCATGAATTGCAATTTAATATTTTCATGTAGCTATGATTAATTGCAGTAAAATATTACTTGGTATCCTTATTTTAATCAAATTAAATGCTTTTTAATATAAACCCATTTTAATATTGTAGATTATAAATTATCTAATTATAAGTATTATTAAAGAAGTTATGTACTATCAATGCAAACTATTGTAAAATACATTGTTACCTGAAGAGCTTGAAAGAGTTTTAATAATTTCTGAAGTAGTACCACCATAATCGACAACTTCAATTATTTGTGCACATTCTTTGAAATATTACCCTGGAAATTTGGAAAGGAAAACAATTCGAATATCAGTATTATCAAACTCAGATAGTATAATTTTTATCGTATTTTATTAATAGAATTGGAATGTAATCATGCATGTAATTAGGAAAAAAACTCCAATTGAAATAGATAAATTTTATTAATATAGGTACTATAAAGATAGGTATTACATTTACCGTAGTTTGAACAAATGTTAACTCAGGATGACAAAATACGTGTCTACTTTCTAGTAGTTCGTGTTATTTACGCCACGTTGTCCGACGAGTTAAAAATAACCAGAAAAAATCTCATCTCAATAGTAAGGGTAACTACACTCGACGACAGGTACGAATATGAATACATTTAACAAGTATATACTAACAACTGAGAAACAGCCTTACTACTTAGATCGAGTTGGTATTTTAGTTCCTTCCCGAGTGGCTGGCCAATTTCAATGGGGATTAGCTTGCTGGCTGTCGTCTGATGAGGTGAGGAGTCGTGTCTTTGAGTGAGTGCTGCTAAGCAGTCGTGTAATGAGTAGCCATGCGGCGGGATTGTCGTATGTTGCACTAGCTATCGAGAAGGACAGGTGCGGGTAACATGAACGTATAATTGAAGATTCGTAACTTCTTTAAGGGTAATGAGCGTCGCTGCTTCGAGTGAAACTGGCTACGTAAATAATGCAGTTCCAATTGAAGGGAATACTCATAGAAGTGGGATCCCTTCTTGCCTCCATTCGTCTTTCGGTTTGTTCGAAGCTTTCTTCACAAGACTACCATTTCTTGCGGTACTCAATGTACCGTGTAATTTAATTAACTTCACTTCCAAGATGCGCTTTGTAACCATATCATGTGACTTAATTGTCAAGGTAGTACATTAGTCTCATTGCTACTTGAAATATGGTAGAATGTGTTTACTACAACTCTTAAATGTTGCTTCCTAAGCTGACTATGCCTCATGAATGAACTGTTTTCCTTTTACTATTGTATATAATTTTACTTTCAAGTAGTGCTTCTGAAGCCATTGTAGCCAATAATATATTTATCGTAATTAACGATTGCACTCAAAAATTAATCATCCTGTTTTTCTTTTTAGGCTTAGTAAAAGAGCACTGCACGTTGGTTTGTGTATCATTAATATATATCGAAGTATTTTATATGTATGATGGTTCTCTATGTAATTCAACATCATTTGATGGATATGTATAAAATTTTGCCTGGATGCCCTTCAGTATCCAACTTAAAATTCTGTGCAGGAAAAAATGTTGTCCGACCCTCTTTTGACGCAAAACAAGCATATAATAACAAGCATATACCCCCATCCTATACTTTTGGAAATGTAGCCAACTTAAAAGAACGTTTAGGCTAAACCATTGGGCTCGAAACTGCAAACGCGGGGTCGTGTTCATCCTATTCACGACTTCGCGATGGATATGAATCAAAATTTTGTAGGGATACCAATTCACAACACGATTTAAGATCAAAATGGGATCCAGCCCGTATTTGAAGCTTGCTCCCCCCCTTCCCCTGCCAAGGTAGACCAACACTTGCATGCATCACCCAAAAAAATTTCTCATTGACGGATATAGACCACATTTGTCAGGGATACCCTTCAGTATCCAATTAAAAACACTGTATTCCTTAAAGGATTCCTGCCTCCCATTTGCGCCAACACCTCTCCGTCCTATCTCTGCTAACAAATTTCCCTTTTCGAACTATATTGAGCAAATGTGACGCATATCCAAATTAAAATATTGGACGTTCCAAAAAATTCATCTTATTTGAAAAGTGTTTTGATCTAGAGGAACAAACAACTGCGCGGTAAAATTTGAAATACACGTATGACTTTAAATTTGGCTTAAAATTGTCACAAATGCTTAAATATCCCCCCAGAAGACGGACGGCATACATATACACGATAGTCAAACTCGTCCCACACATTAGCTAGTAAGCCTAATCCCACTGCAGCCACTGCTGTTGTCATGCAGTTACGAAGATCCTACGTGGTTGTAGGAACGGGAGGCACGTAAACTGAAACCTTTACAGCCCCTCACAAGAAAAATCACGGACAGTGAGATCGGTCGACCTTGCTGGCCATTGTGTAATGCCAAATCGGCAGGTACCTGACGGTCGATATATAGGCGCGGAATCTCGTTGTACAGGTATTTTAAAACTTGCAAGTGGGAATGCGGTGGTGCTCCGGTTTACTGGAAAATGAAATCAGCGGAATCTACATGTAACTGCAGTAAAAGCCAGTTCTGCAAAATGTGCAGGTATGATTCCCGTAACAGTGTTGTCAGGGAAAGGAATGGACCATTGCCTTCTCTTTGGAAACTGTGTACAACACATTCACTGTAGAGGAGTCTCCCTCGTGTTCGACTACGGCATGTTGGAGCTATGATCCCCATAACCGAGCGTTGTGGCGGTTCATCGTACCACTAAGAGGAAACGTGTCCTCGTCACTGAATGTTCCATTTACTTTTCGAGAATGAATTCACAATATGCCACACGTCTCTGTTTATCGCCTTGGCGTAGTGCGTGTACGAGTTAAATACTCTATGCTTTGAACAACAAACTCCATCACAAAACACAGCATAGAGTCGTATGTGGGAAGGCTACTTGTCGGCTGGCATGCCGAGTAGACGTTATGATACTTCTCACTAACCTCCTCTGGATGCGCCCAACGTCATTGTCAATAATACAGGAGCGACCTGTAGATCTTCCCTTACAGAAGCAACCTGTTTGTGGAAACTGTTCATGTCAATGGTAGGGGGTGCAGTGCCGTACTCTACCGAAAGTCACGCTGCATAGTGGTCGCAGACTCGCAATTGTTTAACTGGAGACCGCAAAACACGTCCTGTCATCCTGATTCATACTGAAGGGAGCTTCCCTGCTGGCTACTCACCGTCTGAACCAGGGAGAGACCTAGTTGCAACCAAGTGAAACATTTCAATTCTTCTTTCAGCAGTGAACTGATATGCTCACTGATGTGTGGGGCACCAGCATGGCTTAAGCGACCACTAGAGGTCAGCACCCAAGTGATTTAAAGCCTATTAGTGGTAAGAATTATATTTTCCATTTGTGATACTTTTAAGCAAAATTATATTGTCACGCATGTTATTCACTCTTTGCCACATTGCACTCTATTCTTTTGTTTAGGAGGTGGAGACTTCGGTACGTATTGGGTCAAACCCTTCTGCCTCTTTAAAAAAATACATTAGATGATGATCTGTTTATTAATAACCATAGGAATGCTAAATAAATGCAACATTATACTAACATTATTCGCCAATCTTAGATGAGGTTATTATATGCTTGGTGTATAATTTATTGCCCTTTACCATTTATATTTGTATTGTTCATGTCATAACGCCAAACAAATGCTTGCGTTTCTGTGTTTTGGCTTTCAAATGTTTATATAAAGTTTGAATATATTTTACCTACAAAAGTTTTGGAATAACAAATTTAGCGTTTTACAATTTTTTTAGTTTTTAATCATTTATGCTAATGTCGCGCAATCTAAATCATTTGAACATTTTGGAATATAGAATTGAGAATACGTAATTTCAGAAAAAATAAAAAAGGTAGTATTGGTTATAAAGTTTGTGTGATAAAATGAATGGGATTAATTGTTTAATTTTCCACTTTGACTGCACTGTGTTTTAATTTTACTGCACAGAGTTTACGGACAATACTTGTGTGTTTTTTTTCCATAACATTCTCTGATTTCTGCATAATTTACCTACATTGTCAGGTGAATGTTTCATATTCATTGTACTCATCAAGGTTATTTTTTAAGGGTCATAGAATAAACATTTTTAATTGGATTATGTTATTCTAATGACATGTTTAAGGATAATTGCTTCCAATGCAAAATAGCGAAATAAACTACTTTTCTTCTCTCATTCCCGAGAGTTCCTTTTAGACATACGTAAGCGCAGCTGTTCACTTTAACTGAAAATCTTGAAACATTTTCGTCTACGGGTTTAAAAATACAGACAGGAAACTGTTTTGGGTGATTTTTATTGTAGGAAATAACTTCATAAGCAGTTGCAGTCAGTGCAACCTTAGTTTTCAGCAAAATATGCATAGGTAATATGCTCATAAGGAGTAGAATTGTTTGTCAATTTTGACAGCCTTTGTCATCTCAGTGCGATTAAATTGGCTTTTTGTGGAAACGTTTATTCTATATGGCTAGTTAAAAATATAATAGCTATAAGACAGCGACAGTTTTACAGATGTTATTTCTATTCGAAAATATATTAAGAAATTAAATCAGTTACATTGGGATAACTTTGGTGTAATGTATTAATTTACTTGGTGAACTGGAAGGTATATTCTATTAAATGACCCCTCGTTCTTTATAAATGCACACGTAATTTTGCTTTTAATAAACGTTATTGATGAGCAAGAACTTTCTTTACAAAACTCGCCATTTGAAAAGTCATATCAAGTTTGTTTTCAACGAAGCTATTATTACGGTTACAAGAATTTTACATATTTAAGCATCACTCAGGTAACGTTGACACCTGGATACGTGTCGTTATTTGCATGGTTAAGAAACCTTAGTTTGTGATCAATTTTACAAGTGCGTACAAGCGAAGACAGATGGTACTTAATGTGTACACGATTCATTTGCAATACTTTATAGCTTTCAACAATAAAATATGAAAATTTTAACTTACCGAATTTTGCGTAAATTGTGGCGAACACATTCTGACAGTTTATATTATAATTAATTTTTGATGTGTCCAGCAAATCTTATTTGTCGAAGCATGAGTATGATACGATAGTTCACTTGTTATACGGGTGTACGGAGAAATTTCGCCTCAAACTGCGCCACTCTGAATTCACGACGTGGTTTTATTTGTGTTTGGTTTGTATGTGTCATGATGGCAACGAGCTGAATTTAACGGCTACGAAAAGAAGATGTGGTCGTACGCCTGAAAGCAGCGGTTCTCGGGGTGGCAGAGACAAATGATACTGATGTATTAAGAGAGAAGCTGGTGGCGCATGTAAAAGGCAGCCCGGAGGATCGAAGAGAGACAGCAGGAAGATTTGCAGCTCACACATGTCTACCTCGGGAGAGAGAGTACTGACATTAGGACGAGTGTACTATCGAATGTGCTCGATTTTATTCCATGTTTTTAATGTACGTAACTGGAAAAATTAATTACAGCTTTAATTTATTTGGGAAAACTTAGACAGTTGCGTTTTATTTTATTGTGAAACAGTTGTAATTCATGTTGCCATTCCCGAGTGTATCGGCTTGGCTCTTGACTTTTTAATAAAGAACTTATTTAATATAAAGTATTGGGAAAATATTTAGAAAAATGTGTAAAAAATTTTGGCCTTAATTGTTAAAATAGGATTTTGTTTTAGAGTGGGTCTATTGGATTAAATATGTATATGAAAGCATGAGTGCGAATTTGTACCAGGTATTGTGGGTCATGAAAGATTGTTGGGAGTTAATTTTGGAGAAAGTTCTTTGGTTTCACTGACAGAATAATATATGTTCTCATAGGGTGAAACAGCAGTAAACGTTTTGCAAGTGGGCCGAAAAACGAGGTATACCAGTGGGATTGGAGTATCCACTTGATAATACTGTGCATGTTACTCGGCAATATATGAGCGACACGCAACAAACGAAACTATACAATGGAACTTTATAAAATGTTTGCTCTGTACTTCAGTATACTTTTAACCTAATGTTTTATTGTGAAATAATGTATCAACATCCATGCCTGATCAACATATATATGAAATCTTCTCTTGTTTTAATATAGTTTGATGTTTAAATGATGTTTTTTTTAAAAAATACATTTTACATTTAAAAAAAAAATTATTCATAAACATTAGACTTGCCAAAAGCGTTCTCTTTTTTCACTGTTTCATAGCCCCATGAAATCATTTCTCAAATTCCGAGCATACTTTCATGCGTCTCTTCGTTTGTTTCAATATTAAAAAACCTCTAGCGTGTTGTCCCACAAAACCAGTATGGCCTCAACCAAACAAACCATTACCGCTGTATCAATTTCATCAATCATTATTAGGTTAATTACTTTGCATAGCAAACAAATAAATTTAAAACAAACTGGAAACGAATACTCGCATAAGAAAATCCACCAGCTGCCATTCTACAGCCGACTCCCACTCTCGAACGAGTCTTTCTGACGAGCCACTCCGTGAACGTTGTCGAGGCGAGCGCTATCTTTCACAAACTCGCCAACAATAGCGAGGAGCTCACTTGTTGCTATAATTTCGTCGATGGATGAAGACGAAATTGCCGCTGCATCGGCATTACGTTCTCTTAGTTGCGAACGTATCATACCAAGAAAAGTCGGAATTCTTGTAAAAATTTTTGTTCAAAGCCGCCAGTTAAGACATATCTAAAATCATGCCTGATGTTTGCGCAGCTATTAATGAAGTCTTTAATAATGGATAGAAGGTTAATAATAAGGTATAATTTAACATAACCGTAAGATTATATTTCGATCAGTATTTATGTATTTCGTTATTTCTGGAGATAAGTGCGACTTGTAAGGCAAAAGAAGACCAAAAATAATAACATACTTTGGTTATTATCATCAATAGAATCATAATCATTATATGATCTCAAGTAAACCTGGTTAATAACGTTTCAGTTCTATGGAGCAACAATTTCATCATATATTCCATTTACATTTGAAGTATGTTCAAAATGTTATTTGATAAATATTGGGTAGTGGAAAATGAATGATAAGGGGATGATTGTGGAAAGGGTACACACGTAACACATGCAGCTTGAGAGGGTGAAGGTTGTACATTTCGTAAGTGCACTACTGAGGGCAGTTGTTCAGAATGTAAGCAGTGAGCACATGATAGCCTTTCCGGAATCCGTAGTACAGGCGGGGGAGATGCATATAAAAGAGTAGATGAGGGCAGACTTGATTTGTTCTGCATAGCATCAGAAAGGCTCCTACTCCTGTTGATAAACACACAATGGCTTTGGTACATGAATATTTCCCACTCATGTTCTGGTAATTTACATACGTTTTTGCTAAAGTTTACAACTTTCTTCTCGCCGGTTTATTTTAAAAGTTTTCAAAATGGTGAATGCTTCTTTCATTTTTGTTTCTGCTTCTTAAACCACAGCAGAATTAAAACGACGACGGACCATATGTCGGGTTGGTGTGGACTGAGTTGAAGTAGCGGTGTCGAAGCTCCGGGTGTTTTCTGACGATGGTGATGGCACCTCCGCCTCCTCTTCTTGCGTAGCTTCCAGCGATTCTGCCTGAACAAATAAATAAAAAGGTGTTAATAACATATTTTATCATTACAGGTGCTTTCAACTAAGGAAGCGTGGATGGCTATAGAAAGAGGTTTTAACAGAAACTTTCCACGCTGTGTTTGTTCTCTGGATGACAAACACACAGCTAGAGGCTCGTAATATTGCAATTACAAGAAGACCTTCATCAATGTTCTTCTAGCGTTAGTAGACAGGAATCATCAATTTATTTTTGCTGATATTGGAAAAAAGGGGAGAATTAGTGTCGGTGGCGTAATTAGGAATTCATTGCTATGTAAGTAAATGTGTTCAAAAGACATCGATTTTCCAGCAGCGTGTTCTAATTACCCTGGTTCAAGTAAAGATGTCCCAAATTATTTTTTTTTTGTGGTAGGAGCATTTGTTTTCAGTACTCATGTTATGAAACCATATCCAGGACATCGTCAGATTGTTTCACCAAAAAGTTTAATCAACAACTGTCAAGGTCCCGAGTAGCAGTAGAAAATATATTTGGAGTGATGGCTGCAGTGTTCAGAGTTTTTGTATACCAATTGAAGTTCATCCAGAGACTGTATCATTATTAACAATGGCTTGTGTTTTGTTGCACAACTTCCTTAGGAGAAACAAAGCTTCTGGATTTATTTATTATCGTCGAAACTATGTAATAAAATTCAAATAAACTTTGTATGCTGGCAGTAGATATTACGACTATAAACTGTATCTACGTATAGAATATGTTGTCCGCCATTTTGTAAAATAGCATCGTGCGAGTAAAAAAAGATATATTGTCATATCTCGGGGCGCAACTGACAGATTCCTTCCAAATTTGACAAACAAATAGCATTGCATCAGCTGGTGTAAACCGGTTTTTTCCATGTAGGCTAGGAACTTATTTTCAAAATGACGATTATGTAAATATTTGATCCCAGTATATTTTTACTAACGGAACAAATTCCAACTTAATTTTGTATGCTGGCAGAACCTATTACAAAAATCAAATATGGGTATGCAGATCTTCAATTCTCTGCCATTTGGTTTTTATCCCCTATCTTGGGAAAGAATTGCCCCATTATTACATAATTTGGAGAAGATATTGTACAGTTGTAGGCCATAAAAATAAATTAATTTTTTTAGTAGGACACATTTATTTTCAGAATGGCAGATATTAAATAATTTAAGTGTTTTGGGCGGTATCTAAGAAACTATGTACGCTTTTTTAAACTTAACTTTGTATATTGGCAGTATACTTTCATCGAAATTGCTACTACATTAAGTGTTTGTCCTCCATTTATGAAGATCGCCACGTGAAAATTATGAAGGTTTTATGCCAGGTCTCGATGACCAATCACCCGATTCCCACCAAATATATCACTGGGACATTTCAAATAAATTCGTACCAAACTGCGCACACTATAATTGCTACAGAAGGCCATGTCAAATTTCATGATTTAAATGGGTTAGACAACGTTGTTCAAAATTACTGCCTCATAAATCATTTAGGTAAAATTGACATATACAGGATGGTCTGCCTAACATTGTAAACTCCAAAATTTCTGAAATGGTTGCACATCACGAAATACTTTTTTTGCTAACTGAAATTACGTACGGCGGTTAGTAATTTGCCGCAATGTGACAATTCGTAACAAGTGCATGGACAGAAATAATAAAACCACATAATATTTTCCCCCTGGAAACTTACATTTATTTCAATGGCATCTGAAAGTACGTGCAAAGTGGAGTTTAGTGATATAGAACATGCTATGAAAAGTAACACAGAAACGCCAAGAAATAAAGTGCAAATATGATTAAATTAAGTGGGCCAGTAGCATGGGGCAGTGGACCTGTACTCACAGCTGTAAACAAGCAACACGTGCCGTTACTCATCCTGGAGGGACCACTTCCTTATAGCTGATGTACTGTTCACAATGGTCTAGTTGCATTGTTTGTTTAGTGTAATAGATTCCTGCGAGCTACCATTCTGCACGAGTTGGTGACTCACGCACCTAGGGTGAAGGACGGCGGTCTCGAGTGACGGTGACCCGCAGATAAAGCACGACTCTCGGAGCCTCTCTTCAGAGGGACCATTCAGTCACCAGCGATGCACCTGCAGACAGACATGCGGCCGCTGAGGGCACTGCATGGTCTGTGCGTTGTGCTAGCCGACTCCAGACTACCTGCGGGGATAAATGTGCGTTGCTCGTCTTCTCGTTCGACGACTTTCGGCCCGACTACCTGGGGCGTGGTTGGACCTCTGTGCTGGAAGGACTGCGTGCCGAGGGGTCGCCAGATCCCTACATGTACAACGTCTTCATCACCAAGGCATTCCCGAACTTCCACTCTATCCCGAGAGCCACGGTGTACTGAGTAACCACATATATGAGTCGTCAGCAACAGCCCGGTTGGTTACGCGCCGCAACTCCACAACAGCACGAGAATCATGCCCACCTGGGTGAGCTTACACACTGTTTCATCCTGTATACTCGCCTTTACTTTAAAAATAGTTTTTTAGTACAAAATAGAAACAATGTTTTAGTAAGATCTGTATTTAAGAAACATTCAATTTCGTCATTGTTTTGTTATAAATTTCACATCTGAAACGCATTTTTCGACATTGAAGATGAGTGCTTTTGGGATTAATTTTAGACAAAGCAATTAATGTGTTGTATTTAATCACTTCTAAAGTGACTGAAAACAAATTTTCCTCTATTTGACTGTGTTTCATACTGCACAGCTGCATGTTGGTTCAAACCCTTGCTTATTATATGATGAAAGCTCCCTTAATATTTCATATAGCTCTCCGTTAAGGGTAACTTCACAGAGACTAAGATTAAGGTAAGTGTAACCTATATGGCCTAGCTAAGGTTCAGGAATTTTTTGAAAGTGTTCAATTTCAAATAATTACCTTGTAATAACTCGGCTCAAAAAAGAAGACACATAAATATTTTAACATATAGATATCCATAATATCAAGAGAATAGGGAAGAAACAAAAAACAGTGCATCCTGGGCATATTGGGAACACAGTGTACTCAATATGGCCTAAATACAGCTAGAATATAATCAGTGAAACAAATAATTTATTTTAGTGTGAATTGTTACAGTATGGGCAAAGAAGGGATTCTTTGCTGTCTTTCGTTAATTCTAAACAATCTTCATGCATACAAGATGTTCGGAGACTAAACGCCCAAACTACGGGATATGATTCCGTATGAAAAATAAAGTCGAAAATACACAGAGTACTGTATACCTAAACGAAATATGAAAGGAGATATGAGCCCGTGAAAGTTGAATTTTTTGAAAATTTATTTTCGCCGACTGCCATGTACTTTCTGCCAGCGGTAGGGATGGTGATGATTTATCCGCGATATGTCCCACACAGTCGAATGGGACGCGCCCATTTGGCGCGCTATGGAGCGTGTGCTAGTGGAGGGCACTTCGTCGATGTGCTGAAGTACCGCTTACTCAAGCTGAACAGTGCGCACGGACCGGGGATGGCCAGAATAAGCATGTGTCTGCAACAAGTAAAGCATAAGTTACGTTTCTGCTGCAGACTTTGCAGGCGTTGTACAAGGCAATAGGCAAAAAGACGTTTTCAAAACTCAATATTCACAGGCTTATATTTCCTTCAATATTCCGTTTTGCTATATGGTATCCTAAATATTTTCGACTTTATTTTTAATAAGGGATTCCCTCCTGTAGTTTGGGAATTTAATTTCCGAACATTCTGTGTATTGTAGACAAATTATGCCCAAACTCATGTCCTTCACTGAAGATTCATCGTACACCCTACAATGCTAAGAATAATGTATTTTGGTTGATGCCAACTTGGCCTTCAACTTTGTATGTTTGCACGATAGGGCTCGGTATTTCATTGGTGGCTTACTTACATATATATTTTAATTTGTCACAAACAATGCCTGCTTCAGGACAGCACCTTTGCTGTTTTGGCAGATTTTCAATTTTGAACTGCTTGCGATTTTATCTTTGGAAATTGCAGGAAATCAGAAAATGTGCTATTATGAGCTTCGTCAACCTCACTGTAGGAATCAATAATGGTAGTATCAAGTGGATCTACACCGTCTGAGACAAACTAGTACCTAGTAGGTTTGCGATGTTGTTCTCCTGATGGCCCAGGCTGTGTTTCTAACTGTGATGAGTATTTGTTCCATGATTCTTCCTGCGGTATGGGCCGCGGTGGTGTAGTGATTAGACTTCTCGCCTCCCACCTAGGCGAACCAGGTTTGATTCCCAGCGAGGTAGCTCCCGAATTTTTGCATGTGAGAATCGTACTGAATGATGTCACTGTTCGGCGGATTTTTTCTGGTATCTCCCATTTCCCCCGCCCTTGCAATCCAGCGCTGCTCCATAATCACCTCACTTCACTCTAATCTGCTCTCAAGATCTCCATGTTAAGAGCCGCCCAAATCTCTCTACTTCACTCAGCGGTCATTTCAGAAAATGAGATCAGAATGATAGACACAAAGATTTATCACACATGATTACGAATGAAACAGTATGTTCTTTAGTAAAACAAAATAATATCTCGAAAACAATACATCGTATGGAAAAACTTACAATTTTTTTGAAATTTTCTTCAAAGGCAAACATTGCAATAAAATAGTTATTCTCTCTTATCGTGTGGTAACAATATAGGCAGGCTAGCAAGTGGTGAAACAGCCATATTGGCAGGTTGGTTGATTTTCTGGGAAAATGACGCAATGCAGCATTTTTATTTAAATTATACTTTTTTTGTATTAGTAAATCATACTTAAGTTTCATGCAGATCTAAAGTTTATATGTTGTTATACGTGTATGCACACTAGCATCAAAATCCATTGTTATTTGTTTTAGTAATAGCGATTTTTCCTAAGGCGAGCCATATTCGCCCACTCTCTTTATAGGTTATGTAGCGTTCATAAATTAAATTTAAGTTCTCTTTCCATCCGTTTAATAAATTATACAGTGTAACACTTGGAATTTTCCTAATAAATATTTCTAGTTTAAAAAAATTTAAGGTTAAAAACACTGAAATAGTTTTACACAAAATACTTATTATACATATAAATATATATAAATACATAAAGCCATAAAAAATATCTTGCTTCATTTCATTTTCTTCAAAAACAATTGTTATTCGAAACCAAGTATGCTAGTATTGTGCAAACAGTAAAAATAATTATTGTTTTATTTTATTTGTGAACGTAGACTTTGCACTATCTGAGTAGGCTACTACATGCAAGGCTAAGCAGATTACGAATTATGGTAAGTATCAGCATCTTGCGAAATGCCGCAGCAGTTTCAAGATCGTAGCAATGTTCATTGTAACAAGCATCCGCATGACCTATCCCCAGTTGGTCATCTGTCACATTACCACTGCACTGAATATCCTACTCCTCTTTATCAGTTGGCTCCATTACTGCTGGACCAATTTCGGCTGTGGCGAAACCAACATCGTGAACCACGGGAATACACAGCGCTGGGCGGCCACAGCGATAACAAGTGGATGCAGGTTCGTCTCTGAAACAGGTGGCACGTACATTGTCACCATCCATCGTGGATACTGACAGGCGTGCCGTCGTCGACTGTGCACACAGTAGCGTCTGGTCGTCTGGCTGGTGGTATCCCTGAACCCAATATTCTGGCAGCAGGTGAATGGTTCGATCCCTGCCTGTGTAGCGAATCTAGTCACGATTATTAAAACATGATGGACGCATGTGGCGAGACAATTTGCAAAACAAGGCCCGAGTTACGAAAAATGTCTTAACATCATGTCGTATGCCATTACGCGACAAAGACCCAAGATACGAAAAATGTCTCAAAAGCTTGTAACATGTCATGTCACCGACTAAGATGTGAGTTAAGAAAAATAGGTCTCAAAGCATGTTGCGATTCAGTTCATGTAATGCTTACTGTAACCCACCAAGCAAAGACACGCCTTAAAGCCAACATCACGAAATACTTTGTGTTATTATACGCATGGACATACACGAAGGCATTCCCATTTATATAGCATTTTCCAATTGCTTACGAGTCATTGCAGATTTAAGTGAACTGCCTAAAACCGTCAGCGTGCTCCATGACGCCGCATAAGCACCTACCCTGCACTGTGAACCAAATCATCGTCCCAGCCCATAATAGTTTGCCTCGCGCTACCATCCACGCACAGTACAGCAAAGATTTTGCAAAGAGCTTTGCAATGATATTCATATTGCGTGACTTGTTTTGAGACTGAAGGCAATATCTGTTGATATGTTTAGTCGGTATGATCTGTATGGCTGGTTCATTTGGTTGGTTAGGGTAGTCGGTCGGTCTTGCTGTTTGGGCTGGTTTTTCAAGTGGATGAGTCTTGTTTAAATAGCTGGTGGGTCCCGTTGGTCTTGATAGTTGTTCTTAAATGCTTGTTTGACTTGTTGGTCTTGGTGGTTGATCGGCATGGTCGGCTGGTTTGGTTTGTATTTATGGTATGTGTGCCTGGTCGGTCAGGTCGGTCGGTATTGACATTTGGTATGGTCGGTTCGTTTGATTTGTTGGTCCAGTTCGACTTGTCAGTTGGTTGGTCTTGTCAGTTGGTTTGACGGGATGAGAGGCCTAAGAGGCGTGGTAGTGTCGGTTCGCGCGAAATATACAATTGGAAGACTTTTGCATGATATCGTCTATCATTAGTGAACTGAAAGATCGGTGTTATATCAGATGAGACTGTTGGCTACAATCCATGATTTGCAAACATCTGAGAAACGTAAAGTTCGAATGTATGAAAAAAATTAGAAATAAAGTATGAATATAATAAGTAAATAAGTTCAATTTTTGTAATAATAAAATGTGAATTTAATTACTTATACAGTTCGCTCTGTTTCTCTTATTAATTCAATGGTGTATACAATCTATCATGACAGACTGTTTTAGACCAAATGTATGCGAAGATATTCAGGTGGAGAACTTTGATAGGATCTGAATTATTATGTCATACTTGGGGTTGATTAAAATCGTCTGAGTTCTAAAGGGTGAACGAATGAACTGAGGGATATTATTGAGGAATTTTTCACAGCTGGTTGCTTAGGCTGACCATTTGGCATGTCCCTTTGGTATGGTCAGCCTTAGTTGAAATATTTTGTAAATATTTGCAAAGTTTTGCGAAGATTTTGCGAAATTTTTTACGAAGATGTTAGCACCGAGATTTCTATAATGAAACTTTTTCTATTGCATGATGGGGTTGGTGGTGCATGAGGGAGACGAGCTGTAGCAGGTTATTGCTGGGGGTAGGAGGTAGAGCCGGATGTTGGGTTGTTGGCTTGCGTGCTTTTGGGGGCCGAGGGTGGGGAGTCGTACAATGGCGAGTATATGTTGAGGGAAGTGGAGTGGCGACAGGTGTGTTGGGGCATGACTAATGGTGGAAGTGGGGGTACATGTGTTATCTATAGTCAATAATTTGCTTTGGGGTCGGAAGATTTGTTGGCTATATATGCAATGGAATATAGTGTTGGTGGTTCCTTCGGCTGCTCATCGTCGTACCAGAGAGCGGCTGTACTCTGCCAGCTTTACAAGAATCAAACACTTAGTGCCACGTTCTTCCAACACGTTTTTTTTTTTTGCTTTAGGAATGTATTTTTTTCTTGTATGTTTTTTTTTGGAGTTTTCACTTTTTTTTTTTTTTTTTTTTTTTATATATTTTTGTGTTTTAGTCAACGGGAGGAAGGTTAAGGTCGCCAACATTTAACATGGGTGTTGGAGTCAGGCACATTATATGTTCGACAAATTTTTTTAATTTATACGAATTTTTATCATTTCAGATCAATGAGACCATGGTCAGGGTCAAAATCCAACATGGGTGGAGTCAGTAACATAACATGTTCGTCGATTTTCAGAATGAATTTCTTGTTTTTGTTGCGATTATTATCGAACTTTTATTACTTTGGGCAGTGTGGCTGATGGAGGGGGATGGTGGGACTGATCAGGTTGGTGGGGTGAGTATGAGGTAAACGTTATATGTTCGTCGATTATAAAACAATTTTTTTCATTTTTTTGCAGTTGTTTTTCGATTTTTTTATGACTGGGAAGTGTATAGATGGTGGTGCGGTTAGTGTGAGATTAATGCTATATGTTCCTCCGTTTTTAGAATTATTTCCGTATTTTCCAGGTTTTTTTTTAAATAATTACCTTGGGGAAAGGGAGGCAGGATGATGTGGGTGGTGGGATGAGCTACGTGCAGGGTAACATTACATGTTCTTCAATTTTTTAAAACTTTCAATTTTTTTGCGATATTTATATGATAAATGACAAGCGGTTTGGTTGGGGGAGGGGATGATGTGAGGGTGAAGAAGGGTGTGGTGACGCGTAAGTATAATGGTAAGAAGTTGGATGTGGTAGGAACAGGCTGATTTTCGGGGGAGGGGTCCATGTTCGCTGATCCTCCCCCGTCCTCTGGACCTGTTTAAGAGTCGCGAATCTTCATCTAGTGTTTCTGATCATTAAGTGACTTATTCAACAAAGAACCTCCAATCCTAATGCTCGCCTGAGGATTTTTCGACTATTGCTTCGAGGAGGTTCAGATCCGCTTTCCTCATTTTACCTTTTTTTGAAATTTTTTTTGGTGAAAAAGGAAAATTTTTGTTAAATAATTAATTTCAAATAGAATGATTATGATTAGTCACGCGCAATGTATTTTAAATGGGACAAAATTGCCACTTGTCACTGGCACCGGCCGACATGAGATGACATCACCAAACCACCATATTGTAACCTTGAGCTTGACCTGTGACCTTGATCTTCACCTGTGTCCTATACCTTGACCCTGTGCCTGTGATAACCTTGAAACCAAATATTCTAAAAAAATTACGAATAATTATAAAAAACCAAAAATTTACATAAAGAAAAAAAATTAAAAAATTAAATTATAATTTAAGAAATTATTTACAGATGTATATGTAGGAGGTACGGTATTCGATGGCATGTTGGTCGACTAAGCACCCGACACAGCCGAACCATAGCAGGTCAGCCAGTGTCAATTTCGTCAACCGTGTTGTGTCGATGACCTTGACCTGTGACCTTTGGCCTTGACCCCATTGACCTTTTACTTTAAACCCAAAAATTCTAAAAATATTCCCAAAAAAATTTCCAAACTATTTCAACAAATTCCCAGAAAAACCCTTGACATTTATTTAAGACCTTTGACTCAAAAGCCTTGACTCAAGAACGAAGGCCCAGAACCCTTGACTCAAGGCTCAAGACTCAAAACTCTTGACTCATACTCAAGACTCAAGACACTTAACCCAAGAATGAAGAACCTTTACCCAAGACCCAAGACTCACGACTCAAGACGAATCATTGTGACAATGGGCACATGCTGTTTATGCAAGGTGATATGTTAAAGAACCACATTAAGAACTGCAAGAATTCGTCTTTTGAGAGTCAGCAAGCGATGTCGTCAATACCCCTGCTGCATCGATAGGTAATGATTGCTCAGACGATTATGCTGGTACAGTTAATAGTAATGATGGAATGAGAAACCTACAGGGTTTAGTAGCGTCAGTATGTATGGAATGTTCACTTGAAAGAAATTCGCGTGAAATTGACGAACTTCAGAATATACTGTTGTCGGCTCTAAATTCTGATGATGACTGTGCGACCCCTACAAAGAAAAGCAAACTTAATATTGACGATGAAACAGGACGTGAAGACGATAGTGAAGACAGCATTGATGATAATGACTATGACGAAAGTGTTGATGAATTATCTGATGAAAAGGATGATGATTCTCTCAATGTTCCCGTACATTTCACAAACGAGTTTCCTTCAAGAAGTGGTGTGTAAAAGGGACGAAATGTCAATAACGCTCGTTAAATATTTCCCGAAGACCTGAATATACATGTTGATAGACTAAAATATTTGATTGACCTGCAAAAACACGGAGATATCTCGCACATTTTTCAGATATTTTTAGTCATCGATGAACGGAAGAATCGTGGTTGTCTAAGATGAGACTGCTGGCTACTATAGATGATAAGCAAACATCTTAGAAATGTAATGATCGAATGTACAAAATAATTATAAAGATAGACTCTTAATTTCTAATAAGTAAATAAATCAATTTAATTTGTACATAGTAATGATTGTTTAATTTTTATAGAGTCTTTCTGCTTCTCTGAAATACATTAATTCAGAGGTGTAATCAATCAATGGAAAAAGTCAGTTTTAGATAAAAATTTATGAGAGTACATCCAAGAGGAAGGCTATGGTTCGATCTGGAGTATTATGCCTTACTCGGGTCGTTTAAAACTACCGATTTCTATATGGCCAACGAATAAAATGAGGGGAATATTTTTGAGGAATTTTTCGCAACTAATTGGTTGACATGGCCAGTTGGTCTGGTAAGTAAGCTTGGTAAGTTAGTATGACCCTTTTGTGTGGACGGCTCTGGTAGAAATATTTTGCGAAGATTTTCTGCGAAGAGGTTAGCTATAAATCTCTTATTAGGATACTTTTTTTTCAAGATTTTCCATCATCGTTTGATTGTATGGGTTGGGTGGTATGGCAAGTTGGTCTTGTCGGTTGTTTAAGTCAGTTTTGCAGGAAATGGTCTCATCCGGAGTTAGTCTAGGGCTAAGTAAGTCTCGTCAGGGATTATTCTTGGTGGAGTTAGTCTTGGGTGGAGTAAGTCATTGGTGAGTAAGTTTTGGGTGGATAAGGTCTGGTGTGCGGTCAGTCGTTAATTAGTAATATAAGTCGGTATAGTCCCTTGTAGTACCTGTTTTGTATTTGAGAATTGCATGAACTGCGATTTTTCTCGATTTTTCGATTTCAATGTCATTGGGTTAAGGTCAAGATCAACAACCAAGATGGTGGCTAAATCGACAGCTCTTCTGGCGACGAAATCGATAATAAGTACACTAGCATCCCCTAGGTTTTAAAAATTAAAACAAATGACAAACGAAGAACACAAGATAGCTTCATACGACAAAATGAGCAAAGGTGAGGGAGGCGGTGGTCTTACGACTAATTAACCAATGAGAAACATTGGGGACAGGTCGAACGAGCATAACTTATCAACCAATAAAAAACAGTTTTAGTGGGTGAAGCTACCACAAATAATTTACGAATGAGAAATGTTGGTGGAGGCATTAGAGGTAAACCGACTAATTAATCACTGACAAACATTGACGAGGGTCAGTCGTCTGCTGGACGTGGTGCTGAGGGAACCTTCGGAAATGTAAGAGCTTGTAAGAAACGTTTTAAATTTTTTTTAATTATTATTTATATATTTTTGGAAGTTTATAGTTATTTTGATTATTTCGAGAAATTTTCATTTTTGGGTCATACAATGTTATACAAGATCATGGGGTCAATGTGAAAGGTCAAGCTCAATATCACTTGCATTCAAAATGGTGGTTGGGTGACATAATTTCCTAGCAGCCAGAAGACCAAAATGACAGAGCATGATTTCGGCTTCGGCTCGGGGCTCCATTATGTCCAAACATTCTAAATTTTATTTTTTTAATTTTTTTAATTTAATGTTTAAGGGTTTTGGGTTAAGGGTCTTGAGTGAAGTGTGAAGGGTTTCTTGGTAGTTTGTTAACATTTTTTGGGAAATTTTTGGAATTTTTTGGTTTTAAGATTAAAAGTTAATGTAGTAAAGATCAAATGTCAGGTTCAAAGTCAAATGGCAGGATCAATGTCATCGACATCTAACACTGCTGACGAAATGGACACTGGTAGACCTGGTGAGGGTCGGTCGTGTCGGGCTTAGTCGAGACACCTGTTATCGAACACCGGACCTCCTATATGTACCTACATCTTTAAATAGTTTTTTTTAATATTTTTTTTATTCTTTAATTTTATAGATATTTTGGATTTTATATATTTTCTGGAATTTTCTGGCATTTTTTGTTTTCGTGGTCATCCGAGGTCACAAACATAAGGTCAAGGTCACAGGTCAATTCAAGGTCAGCCAGATCCAATATTATAGTTCAGTGAAAGCACAACATGTCGACCGGCCGGAGCCTTCGCCAGGTGCCAGTTTTGTCCCATTTTAAACACATTGTGCTAGATTCATCATAATCATTCTACTATTTCGGAAGTGATTTTTGGGGTGAAACGGTCAATTTCGTAGATAACATAGCCGTCCCAGAGAGCCTCGATAACCGAGGTGTGAGACGAATCCTGAATTCTGATGCATGATACCTGTCCCCGAAACGACATTGTGTATCTAGTAATAATAATATATGTATTATTTAGAGTGGTTATGAATAACAACAGAGAGAAAATAGGTTTATTGATAATGCCTACTAATAAATAGTTCGTATGCAATATATGACTACAGTGAGTGCACATGAGTGCGGTGCACTGTCCATTTTGTGTAATTTTTTGACTCGGTAATGCTTCGTTTGCAAAAGGCGGAGGAATATCCTGGAAGTAGAACTTTAAAAGGCCTTTAGAAAAGTTGGAAGTAACAGTGAACGGACTATATCCAAACTATTCCAAAATTTCAAAAAATAAAAAATCAGGGTAAGTTGTTTTATGTACTGCGTCTATTTCTTTCGAAGCCTAGACATAATTAAGACTTTTTTTCGATTATTTTATTTTTTACATGATAAATTTGTCGTGTTATGATCGGTTACACACGCCGCTCATACACCACACAAGAAAATTACAGGGTATAGCGGTACTTCTCGGAAGCCTCATATTTGCCAGATATCATTCTGTTCACTACGCGCATGTGAGAGTGGTGAGCGTCCTGTTAACACGTTTATGCCACTTTCTGTGGATGTGTTAAGATTTCAGTGAAATCAGCTAGAACAAGACATCCAAGATGCATGAACTGCCGAGGTTAGAGGCACACGTGCTGGAACGTCGTGTTTCCTTCGTCTCGCTCGACTGCGTATTTCATTCGCAACACGGGCGGTACTAGTTGCCGACTCGCACCAAGGTCGACGGACGCCGGTCGTGGAGTGGCGGCGACCCGCAGATAAGGCATGCATGGCCTTCGCAGCCTCTCTGCCGGGAGACCAGTCAGTCGCCCGCGACATTCGCGTGTCGACGTATCCGCAGACAGACATGCGGCTTTTGTGGGTGCTACTCGGGCTGTGCGCTGCCCTGGCCGACTCGGCGACTACCACCCGGGACCATCGCGCGTTGCTCGTCGTCTCGTTCGACGGCTTCCGGCCCGACTACCTGGGGCGCGGTTGGACACCGGTGCTGGACGGACTGCGAGCCCATGGGTCCCGCGCCCCCTACATGCACAACGTCTTCCCCACCAAGACCTTCCCGAACCACCACTCCATCGCCACGGGGCTGTATCCGGAGAGCCACGGCGTCCTAGGCAACAGCGTGTACGACGTCGCCAGTAACCGCCGATTTGGCTACGGACCACAACTCTACAGCAGCCCGGACGTCACGCCCATCTGGGTGAGCGCCGCTCCTGCCTGCCTCCATCACATCGTTATATAAAAACTTTTTCATTCACGTCGGAACGTTACTAGACACGGGCCCAGTAGCACTGGCCATCAGGGGTGGGAAGAAATCCCTCACATGGCATTTATCAAGGAACCATTCCGGCATTCACTTCGAGTGATTCAGGAACACCAAGTGTACTCGAAATCAAGATGGCTTTGGCAGGAATCGAGCTCATACCCTCCCGAATACGATTCAAGTTTGCTATAGGCTGTTCACGGTAATATGAGCGCTTTTGAAAGCTCTGCTTAATATCGACTTGTATACACACTGGGTATTATTACACCATATGTACAATTAAGATTACAATGTCCCTGATCACTTATTCGTGCGTCAGTCAAGGGCATCTGTAGAGTTTTTAGATTAGTAAATATGTTACTTTTGTTTTCATAATTACAGTTATATGTATTTAAAAAAAACAAATTATTAAAATAAAATATTTTAGTATTCACAAGTGTTTACTTGAAGCTTATAATTAAACGTTGACACATGGAAGTACGTTCTCTCAGTCGTTTGCCAACTTAACTAGGAGTTTGACAGTGTGCTCGTTAAAATATATGCAGGTATAGGCAGTAAAATTTTTCTAAATTTGATTTCAAAAGTGCTCATTTTATCGCTGTGCCTCTTTTCTGTATGAAGTGGTGAAGTAATCAGACAACTCTCCTACCACCAAAGCGATCCGGGTTCGATTCCCGGCTAGATCGCCCGCATTTACACGCATGCGGGAAGCATGGTGGACGTTTTCACTGGCGGTGGGGTTTTTTAGAGCACTCCACACCAATTTCCCTTGCCCTTGCATTCCTCCCCTGCTTCATCTTTACTTCATTCTACTCTCGGCATTTTACCTCGTTGTTCAGCACCGACCCAAAACCTTTCAACTCATTCTCTCTATAAGAACATTGTAGTGGAAGCGAAGACTTTAGAAATGTTCTCGTTTGTTTGCATGAGGCGGAGCAATAGCCTGTATGAAGCACTTTAGTAAATTAGCGCAACTTCCTGGAATGGCACGTGGTAGCTCTTCTTCATTCATGGTTATTTGAAACTTTTCTGAATCCCTATTGAAGTTGCTACTTCATTATATTCCTCCGCCTCATGCAAACAAAGCTTAACCACGTACCAAAAATTACACCAAAGGGACAAACACGCCGTGTTTGTGTGCACTTAATTTAACAGTATTCTTCATGGGAACTATTTATTTATTACCATTACAGAGCCTATTTTCTCCCTTTTTATTCATATTAATTATAAATGAAATATTGTTATTTATAGATAAAATAAAAGTAAAAGTTCCGTTAACAAAGAAAGACAATTCTGTTTAATTAACAGAATTATTAAACGCTTGTGAAATGCGACACAGGTAGAAAACAACAAAACGCGTTATACATGAATTGATATTTTTAAGGTTTGATTCAAAAAGTGTGAAGATACCGCGAACAGGCTTTATGTTATCTTCTCTATATCTCGTAGCGCTGAGTAACCTTAATAAGCTATCGATTTATCTTTCTAAATGCAAAACATTTCACCATTGTTGCCTACCAATGGAGATGGCGAAACCTTGTTTGGCTCTATGATAAATACAAGAAACGATGCCTTGCGATAGTTGTATTTCCGCACAACTGTGCCACGAGCATACGTGCGTGAATATGGTGCCAGGAAACTATCGTCAAAAACGAGCTGATGTAATATGGTGTAGAGTGCGCATGCCAGCTGCATAGTTAAAATCTCTACGGTCGACTTTGTTACATTAGAACTGTTAAAATCATGTATCTTCGACGAAGGTCAGCATATTGTTTGCGTTAATAAGTGTACGCTTCTATAGCTCGCCTCGTAACATTCATACGATTTAATGAAATTATACAGTTAGTAAATGCGCGGCTATATTTGTAGAAAGAATTGCATACAAATGGAGTGTCACTGCATGGACACACGATTTTCATGGTTGTTAGTTCGTAAGCCAATGTTGAGAACATTGGCGGAAGATGAAAATCAGTTAATGTCACTTTTAGCCTATGCAAAAGAGTGCAGAACATTTACGATGCCTTCGCTTATTTCAGCAGTCTTATGGCCCAAATAGAAGAAAGGGAAGGGGGTGTACCCCTTCTTCCTAATAAATGTTTTTTTTTGTACAAGGTTAATTGAGTACTACTTCTATTCTCATTTATTTATCGTTTTGCCTTATGTAAAAGTAACGTCGCTATGATATTGATCACTTTGATCGAGCGTAATCAGTAACACCGAACAATTGTTAAGAATGTAAACGTGTTACTAGTATGCTGACTCATATTATAACACGTATAAAACAAGAAAAATTAACTTCAGTGGCCAAAGTACATTGCTGTACGACGTCAAATGCTAAGAAATATTTTTATTCATTCGGTAACCACGTGACTAGGAGCCTGCATGCCAGTGTATGCTGTAGCAAGTATGTAGTTATAGGAAGAATTTTTTCCTTCAAAGAATTGTTTTAACAGTGCTAACCTTACCGTGAACAGCCGTCATCACTGTTCTAACTATCCCCTTCCCTACCGCTGGTTTCCCCACTTAGAACGCTGGTCCTGCAGGGCGGAAGATTTCGGGCAGATATTCTGAGGTGGGGCGTGTGTTGGACACTGTCTTGGTGTGTGGGTACTCTTGTTTTCTACCCCGCCTTTATTCGTACCGCTGCTTCACCTCCGTCTCATCATTAACCTTATACATTCTTTGAGCTGGCCGAAGCAACATGTAAGCCCTGCTCTCATCCATGTTGACCCTGCCTTGAGACGGCAACAGTGTGCTGAATTACATTTTGCATTGTGTCTTAAATACGAACTTAGAAGGACAAGTCTTGACAATGACGTGAAAAGCTACCACGCTTACTAACTTAGTTCATGAAATAGCCACATAGCGCTGTTATCAAAGTAGTTATAGTTTTACATCCCAAGTATAGAGATAGTTCTAGTATTTATTCTGAAAATGACCATTTCAATTATCTGAGGATATATCCAAACTGTTTGTGTTTGTTTCATACGCTGTGTTAATGCAGTACCAGAATACTTTGAAAACAGAATGCATGTAAATTTTACGAGGTAGGTCCAGGTATTATCCACGGATCTCACTTCCAGGGTATTATACCTGTACAAACTACGCAAAACCGCACTATTTTAGTATAATGCTTCGGGACTAGTTATGAAATTCGGTCAATATGAGTGACAATTCTCGCGATAGTATAGAAGCACGTTTTCAAGACCTGTCCTTCTTGGCCGTGGTCTTGACATTTGTTACTGGAAAAATTAATGGCAAGTGGCTCATAGAGGTAATTATCGTTTAACTTGACTTAAATAGGTATTTTGTAATTTTTCGGATGTCATATAAAAACACTTTCCCCATGCCCCTCTAAAAACTATTTGACTTCTATTGGCGTGTTTTCTATAACTGTGGCTACAGTCGCTATGATCTAGTCTCAGTTGATCATGGCCTCCGTCCCCAAGTAAAACGTAACTAGTCTCTGTTTTGCCTAGGCTCGGAGACTACTGTGGGAAGTAGCCTACTTAGCCACTTACTATTACTTGTACCCCAAAGGGCAGCGGTTAGCACACCTACTTTGTAATCATAGTAATCACTGGACGAGTCTCTGAGAATACACGGTTACTTTCTGCATACATCTGAAAACAGCTAAATGGCTCCTTGCCTTTTACACATACCGGTCGTTGACCGGTACTTCTTGAAGAAGGGGAATATTTCAAGCTGTGCGGTCGTTCAAACCGACAGCCGTTATGTCCCATTTAAGAATATCACTGAATAAGGAGGGGTGAACTCAACTTAATGACCTTCTACTTTGCCAAGATGAACACTAGTCTTCACACTATATCAGCTAGCTTCCGATGTCCGCCTTGCTTGCAGCCACAAAAAGTAATGGACGGCATTAATATAACACAAGCAATTTTAATACTGTTCATTAAAATGGAAAGTAATACTTTTTCAGGAAATACGTATACTTAACTACGGAACTTAACACTTTCAAAAGTTTTTTTAAGTACTTACTGACGTAGCGGACAATCGTGGTGTCATCTCTGAAGTTGCATAGTGCCTATGAGCAAGACATGAATATGGTTGATTTGCGTGGACCAAAAAATGATATTGTCTTCAATCATCTTATTCAAAACTAGGGAATAGTGGGGTAATTACGAACACTTAAGGGAGATTGTAAATAAAACGTAACCAAATAAAGTTACTACTGTTATTTATTACTGACAGGTCACTTAAACTAATCAATAGTAAGTTCTCATAATCAACTTAGATAATTTCCAACATAAAATCAAATATTAATAACAAAACAAAACCTTGGTGTCCGGGATTACCCCACAGCACGTGGGGTAATTACGGATGGTGTGTGGGGTAATTACGGAATAGTCTAATCATCACATAAATGTCATATAAATCCTCTTGATGTACCTTCACCCTTAGTACAGTTTTCGTGGGCCCATAAATTACATTTATAGCATTTTATCCGATCTTCATTGGGAGTATCTACATACTCTTCGCCACAAATTAGGCAATAATACTGATTGTCCTTCGCATCTCCTTCATTGGTCTTGGTTTTTTTGCGCGGTATGTCCTTTTCTTGAACCTTTGTCTTAATGTTATCATTTGAAAATGCTCTACGCTTCTTCACAACTTTCTTAAATTCAGTGTAACTTACAGTCTTTTCACTCCCTTTGGTGTGCTCTTTAGTTTTCTTCCTTTCTTCTTTTTGTTCTAAAATATCTTTCATAGGAGTACTAGTTATTATCACTGAATGTTTTTTTCTGTCAGTTTGTTTACTTTTCTGTTGTGGCAGTTTGGCAACATTAACAATATCTTCAAGTGGGATTGATTTGTCCAGCACAGCTGCAGGGGTTACTAGTCTCTGCTGCACCTGCGTATCAAGTGTCACTTCTCTTTGCACATTTGATGTCGATGCTATTTGCTCATCAGGTGTCACTGATATGTCACTTTGCAATTTGCCAATGGGATTTTCAGGTGGTGACATCGCATCTATGAAATGTTCATCAAATTTGGTTGTATTTATTGATTAAATACCAGCTGCCCGGAAACCGTTTGCGGCTTTCTCTATATTGCTGATGCGATTGAAGGCTTTCGTTAAAAGTTTGACAACTTCATACTGTGTAATTTTTCGGCCTACATTTGAAGCCATGTACAAGTCACATTTTCTGTTGTATGAAGTTTTGAGAGGTCCAAAATATGTCAAGTCCAGTGGTTGCATACGATGTGATGTTTGTGGTGGAAGCGATAACATTATTATTCCATTCTGGTGACAAAGCAGATAGCAACCAAGACTAACGTGACTTTAATGATTGTCTAGAATAAGAATAATCTGTTCTGCAACAGTTGGCTTAGCATAGGAGATGAAGTGGTGTAACCAATCTACGAATAGGTTCTCGTTAATCCAACCTGAATCGCTAACGGTTGCTATCATATCAGCATTGCTTCCACGCAACAATTGAGCATTCATTCGCTTCCTCTTAAAAATAAACAACGGAGGAACATATCTTCCTGAAGCACTAAATGCGCAAACAACTGTTGTTGTAGTGCCTCTTTCACCACTTGTTGCCATGCCGACTTGTTTTTGACCTTTTGGTGCTAAAATTTTTGCATTTCTTTGGACATTAGATATGCCTGTCTCGTCAACATTGTAAATACGATTAGCATCGAAGTGGTGTTTTGTTTGCAAAGCTTCCAAGTTGTTGAAGAACATTTTCACTTGTGTTTCATTAAAAGCTGTAATTCTATTGATAGCCGTGGACTCAGGTTTACGTAGCGAAATATAAGGATGCCTTTTTTTAAATTCATAGTACCAATCTTTTCCTGCCAGTTTGGATGTTTTGTCAAAATTGTGCTTTAAATTATTTACATCGGCAAATGTGTAAGCTATTTTCCGCACCATTTCTGTAGTTTAACCATAAAATAGCTTACTGCATTTTATGATATATTCTTCTAGTTCTCTTTCTTGTTTTTCAGAAAATATAGCCTTTCTTCCAGTTTTTGGTTCCTGTATAACTTCTTTCTTCAGATGGTCGTCCATCGTACTTTTTGGAACAGAATACGTACAAGCTACTTTTCCTAGTGAAAGTGTTTTGTAATTGACATCCCGAATGGCTCTTTCTAAGTCTTCTAATTTGTATTTGGTCTCCGTCTTTCTTTGGTTATTTCGTGGCATCTGAAATATATTTGAGTAGATGTATACATTTGTAATTAACAAACAAGTTTACGTAGGTACAGGTCAGAAAGCAGACAACAAACAAACAAACAAAATCCACAGACACACAGAAAAGCGGCTGAACATTCTATGTTTTTTTTTTCTTTGCTCCCAATCCAGCAGAGGAGGAACCCTTATATATAAAAGCAATACCATATCATGTTTTTATTTATTGACAATAATGTTAACCAAAATCCATCATCATTACCATCAGCCCACAGCGGTTGACTGTTAGACATATATTATAAAATAAACAATAATAGTTTGATTGTTGAGGGGTGATTGCGGACGGTCGGGATTACCCCACTGAAATCGTCCGCCATTACCCAACACGCAGAGTAACACAAAACTATTGTTTAATTTCAGGTATGAATTGTGTGATGCACGCGTCGAGTCCTTAAAAACATTGTGAAATTGGACGTTAATTCACAAAATATATAACGGATTTCTATGATATACCTACAATATTATACACCTATTCAATTTTGTCCAAAAATTATATGACATTGTTGGAAAAATATGAAGTTAACATACCTTGTACAGCGAGCGCGTCATCAGTTCACGGCTCTTTGTTCGCCACTGCGGTCGGGTATCGAATCACGATTGCATCAGTCGAAATATCTTCCATCCTTTTTGTAACATAGCCCGACAACGGTGTCCGCGATTACCCCTTGTCCGTGATTACCCCACTCTCTCCTAATTGTCTATTTTATATGAACTGTTGTCTCCGCTTATGCCTCGAAGTTGAGTAACGAATAGATCTAATATATGCTGTGTGTAATGTGCTGAATGCATCCTGGCATCGCCACCTCAGCTTAGAACCGTTAAAATTAAACCGTAACCTGTTGGAAGCCACTGGTCTGGAGAAAAGAAATCTTGTCATATAATTAACGACTGATACATTTTAATGCTTCGGCTTCCATTTGTCGCACACGTTTGTAAGGAAAGATAGACTTACGAAATCAACTTAATATTTGTGTGTGTCGCGTGTGTATATATTCGCAGGTGTCCCTCGCGGGAAACTTTTGAACCTGTTCACAGGATTTTACCAAATACGATATAATTATAGTGCTTCGTTCCAACCATTCTAGTTTATGACCACGCTTATTTTTCAAATGTCTGCTATTTAGGATTTCTTGGTTCTATGTCTTACCTAAGGAACCACTGAAACTATTTATCCAACATTTGTAAGGTGACAGTACCAGCGCCAGTATTTAATTCAGAAACTCTAATGCTCTTTAGTAAGTCATCTTTAGTAAGAAATTGGAGTTGTGTATTAAATATCAATAATTGGAATAAATGTAGACCATTTATAAAAGTGCACTACCAAATCCAACACAGATATTCACAGAGAATCCCACTTGATGGCTTCCAACATGTGTGGCATATAAGTTTTTGGTAGTTCATGCACGACTTACTGACTCTCGTGAAAGTAGCTATATTTGTAAAGAGAACACATGCTAGGAATTTGTCATTCTCAGCACACTGCTGTAACATCTAGTTGCGAATTTCCAGACCTTTCACAATCTTGTGGAATCAATGTTGGTACCACCTGTAAGCTGAATGGGTGCAATAAATGATTATGTAGGACATCCTACACAGCCATATGTCCAGTACTCATTTCACTTTTAATGGCCCATGTGCTAGTTTCTGGGCTTGTCTCTACTTACTTCAACACAACCACTTCAAACCTGGGTGTGCGCGCACTTGTCGTCTAGGTTTAGTATCGAGGTTTGTCACTACGATTGATGCCTTATTCACATAGTTTCCATTAGTTTTAAATATATTGATACATTTGATACTGTGTGTTTGTGTACACTCTCTGGTAAATCATGTCTGTTTCACTAGCATTTCTGTGTGTTTTTCCGTGCACAAAGACAATGTCTGCTAGATCTGACAAACTGTTCACCAGCATTTCGACAGAGCTATCACCGTCCAGTACAGTAGTGGCATCTGGTGCACAGCAGCACAAACAGTGTGGTTAATGGGACAACCCATGCATGTTGCCTAACTGCCTCTGCACATTGACATTACCCATCTGGTATTGACCGGGCCTCATTAGATTATTGGCTTCTCGTTGCATAATGCTCTGTTTGCACCATTTAATTATACCACTCACTGCTGTTTATCGTGGCTGAAATCAAAATCGTGGTAATGAAAACCACGTCGTGCTCAAGAGATGTTACAGTGAATGGAACCAAGAACCTTTGGATAAAGACAATTCTACCCATTATACAACAAAATGCCATATTCAATTATATAGTCAAAATTTTAACTTTGATATCCTTGTTACATAGACGCTGAACCAGATGGCAGGTGGTGGGCGCCACAGTGGCATCATGATGTGGCCAGGAGGGGAGTTCTCATACAATGGTGTGCTGCCAACCTTCCGCCAGCCCTATGACCTGCAGGTGGGTTGGGAGAGCCGCGTGGACACTGTTGTTGACTGGCTTGTACACCCGTCTACGCCTGTCAACCTCGTCATGGTGTACTTCGAGGAGCCGGACCGCAGGGCGCATGCATTCGGCCCGGACTCCCCCGAGGTGCACTACCACATCCAGAAGCTCGACAACATCACCAGGTGCGCCTGTGTTTTTCCAACCCTGCCTTTTGAAAAAAAAATACTAAAGAGGTTCCATGGCCTATACAGTGGCATGTGGCTAGCGCCCCTTCCCTCCCCCCTCGGTATTCCGGGTACAATTCCCAATAGGGAAACATTGTGAGTATTACTATTAGTATATGAGTTAATTTCAGATTATCCAACTATATTGAGACGAGGTTGAATTATTTTAGACTTCTGCTATGGTTAGCGAATTTCCCGCAGAACTGCCGAGACCATATTTTGTAAAAAAATATTTTCCATAAGTTCATCTCAGTTGTATTAAAACCAGATCATAGGAAATGTACTAACATTTCAAAACATATTTGTAAACAGTGTGATAAATCTAGTTTAAGTATCTAAGGCCATGAAAGCAATTTAGTGTTGGGACTCTATAGTTGGTTACTACACAGTTGGTATGAGCTTTCTGCCCCATGTTTCCCACTATGATACTCCTGCCTTCCCCACTACTGCATTATATTGCCACTCCATCGTCGAGGTCTCAACATGTAAAACCTTGACGTGTGACGTCTTTTGGGAATAGGAGCATCGCTGACACACTTTGCGAGCATATCCCAGTTGAAACGTGCCTGTAGGCAGGTGGCGGGCCGCAGTGACACGTGTCCCGCGGCTAGGCCTGCCCTACCACCCTCCCACCACCGTATGCGTCTAGCCCGCCGTGAGATCTGTTGAGCGCGAAGGTTTCACGATATATCGAAACGTAGTTCGCCTAAATTTAGGGATACCCACCACGGAAGGAATAGCTGACGAGCTGGATATTGGTGCCGAGAACACCCCCCCCCC